>CM029564.1:8712850-9021088 GCA_017309665.1 Coelopa frigida | reverse complement strand
AGTAATTGCGAATACGGATCCCTCTTATAAACCTGGAACTCATTGGGTTGCGTTCTACTTCAGTTCTACAAACAAAGGAGAGTACTTTGATTCGTCTGGACAATATCCTCAAAATAAAAACTTTTTACTTTTTCTAAAACGAAATTGTAAAAGTTTTTCTTACAATAAGCAGCAAGTTCAAGGATATTTTTCCAGTACTTGCGGTCATTATTGTGTAATGTATGCACTTTACAAATCACAAAATAAAACATTAAAATCTTTTCTTACATTATTTGACAAATCAAATTTGAATTTGAATGACTCAAATGTTTTAAAATTATTTAAAGCCGAATTTGGGGATAAAAAGAAAATAAATAAAAAACGTAAAATGTATAAATAATTACAGTGAAAATAATTTGTTTTATTTAATTATTTAGTTTTATTATTATTATTTATAATATATACATTATATTATTCGTATGTTGTATTTAACTTAGGAACAAACTCGAAAATTGCCATATTGAATTTATTTGTATCTCGCCCTCTAAAAATTAAACTTTGAACGCCGCTATCTCTTAAAACCTTGTACGGATTTTTTTTCGCCTGAAATATTTGAGTAAACCGCTTTGGCAAGAAAATCCAGAGTGGAGAATCATTTTCATCCAGCAAATAAATGATCATCTTTTCACCAAATTGTGTTTCCTTAATTTTACATCCAGTAATAATGTAGTCCTGATTAATCCTTAAATTATCAACTTTAGTGTATCCCTGACCAACGGCCTTAGAACAATTATTTAGTTGCTGAATAAGATTCTATGAAATAAATATTAGAAATATTGCATTTATAATATTTTCTGAAATATTTACTCACCATTCTTTAAAATGTAATTGAAGTTCTTCTTCTATGAGAATTAATTTGTAACTAACTATTTTCAAATGAATTTTAAAACTTTATATAGTATTTTCATGAGAAGTATTATCAATACAACTGTATGAAAAAATTTCTCAACGTCTTTCCATTGGTCAAAATCTGATATTCAAAAATTTCTAAACGTCTTTCCATTGGTCAAAATCTGATATTCAAAAATTTCTATTTCAGTCTACTCCGCGTAAAGATATGTTCTGTAATATGCCTATCTCTTTCGAGCACTCATTTGAATTTTCTTTCCAAAAGAAGAGTGAAGATCAACTTCACAATAAGAGGGCATATTATATATTCTTGTAAATAAATGACTGCAGGATGTTGTTGTGAAATTCAGACAATCGGGTAGTCATAAAATATATTTTTCATGGTGAGAGTTATGAGAATGAAAGGGTTTCGTTTTATTTTTGTTTTTTACCTGTGATATTAATACAATACACAACTGTGAAACTAATGTCCTGGGCATGCAAAACAAACAACAAGATAACTGAAGGACATTTAAAAACAAAAAACAATGAAAGGTCTTAAGCAGCTATGCAGGTAATCCTTTTGCCACTACTTTCAAGTGCTAGTAGCAGAATATGATTTGAAATATATTCCAGTTGGTTGTCAATATTTACAATATTTATAATCTCATTAAAAGTAGTCTTGTTGCTCGACAATGTTTTGTGGTTAATTCCTAGCAAACGATATAATTTTTATTCGGCGTCGGTTCAAGTACTTACTACTGATCTTAATCGCTACTGTGACTGTTCAAATAAAGTCTACTGTCATTAGTCTCAAATACAGTCTACGGTGACTGCTCTCAAATACAGTCTACTGTGATAACAGTACTGTGAGAACAGTGGACTGTATTTGAGAATAATACAGTCCACTGTTCTCAAATACCCTTAGCATGTATAGGGTTCGGCGGCTCTTAAAATAATCATAGCAGGTAGAAGGTGCAGGTAGAAGACGACAAAGCCACTGCCTATATTCATACTACTGCCTATGAGATTTTAGTGGGGGTTGCGGCCGAAAACTAACTCGTTTTAGTACACGATCAAAGAATTTTAGTTGGATTTATTTTAGCACTGTTCTAATATCTAACTGGAGATGATATTCAATTAGATTTCAGGTGAATTGGGTTTGGGACAGTTGGATTTTGGTTGGAATTTAGTTGGATTGTAGCAGGAACTCAAACCCACGACCCAATTGCCTTACCTTGCCTATATTCATACTACTGCCTATGAGATTTTAGTGGGGGTTGCGGCCGAAAACTAACTCGTTTTAGTACACGATCAAAGAATTTTAGTTGGATTTATTTTAGCACTGTTCTAATATCTAACTGGAGATGATATTCAATTAGATTTCAGGTGAATTGGGTTTGGGACAGTTGGATTTTGGTTGGAATTTAGTTGGATTGTAGCAGGAACTCAAACCCACGACCCAATTGCCTTACCTTGCCTATATTCATACTACTGCCTATGAGATTTTAGTGGGGGTTGCGGCCGAAAACTAACTCGTTTTAGTACACGATCAAAGAATTTTAGTTGGATTTATTTTAGCACTGTTCTAATATCTAACTGGAGATGATATTCAATTAGATTTCAGGTGAATTGGGTTTGGGACAGTTGGATTTTGGTTGGAATTTAGTTGGATTGTAGCAGGAACTCAAACCCACGACCCAATTGCCTTACCTTGCCTATATTCATACTACTGCCTATGAGATTTTAGTGGGGGTTGCGGCCGAAAACTAACTCGTTTTAGTACACGATCAAAGAATTTTAGTTGGATTTATTTTAGCACTGTTCTAATATCTAACTGGAGATGATATTCAATTAGATTTCAGGTGAATTGGGTTTGGGACAGTTGGATTTTGGTTGGAATTTAGTTGGATTGTAGCAGGAACTCAAACCCACGACCCAATTGCCTTACCTTGCCTATATTCATACTACTGCCTATGAGATTTTAGTGGGGGTTGCGGCCGAAAACTAACTCGTTTTAGTACACGATCAAAGAATTTTAGTTGGATTTATTTTAGCACTGTTCTAATATCTAACTGGAGATGATATTCAATTAGATTTCAGGTGAATTGGGTTTGGGACAGTTGGATTTTGGTTGGAATTTAGTTGGATTGTAGCAGGAACTCAAACCCACGACCCAATTGCCTTACCTTGCCTATATTCATACTACTACCAGGTGCTTCAGAAGCCACCAGCTTTCTCCATTTTATTTCCAGCTCATGGTTTTTCTCTTCATCCCCTCCCTTCCGATGTACTATGCTCTTGTTGTTGTCTCTTTCTCGTTTTCTCTCCTTTTCTTTCAACGCCATTTACGGCGGCGATAGAGCGCCAGCTGCTTTTGATAAATGTTGCATTTAAAGGCTTCGACTGCAGTTTGCCGTTGGTTTCAACTCGTTGGTTTTATTTCAGTGCCAGATGCTGTTCGAGTTTTTCCCTTTGCTGACCTCTATTTTCCTTCTCTTTCTCTCTTACTACATCTATCTCTATCTCGTTTGTTTCCTTTCGCTGGCTCTTTTTCCAGTTCTTCGAAAGCAACTATTGTTATTGTAGTTTGGGTAATTCTTGTGTTGCTATTGTTATTTCTGTTCGAGAGGTTTTTCCGGCAGTTGCTGATTAAGTCAATTTCTTCATTTCTTCATCCGTAAGCAGCTTATGAACTGAGCTTCTATAAGTTGTCAATATTTCTCACAACTATTTGCCATTTGTTTTTATTTTATCCTTCATGTCTTCTGCCATTGTTTTGAAGTTAAAAGTGCATTTGGAATCTTATCGGAAGGACATTTCACGAGTTTACAAATATTTGTTTTCGAAAAATTAAAGAAAATTTCTTTTAAAAAATCGAATAAAATTTCATTATAAAAGCATCTATCAATTATTTAACATTAACATTAAAAAAAAATGAAAAAAGTACATAAAATTTCGTACAAAAATCTACAAATTCAGAACAAACCTGAAATAATATTTTCCATTTAATTATCTTTCTTGAATATCTCAGAATTCTTCTACAAGATTCCCGCAAACTCATAGACATACGAACTCGTCTTCCTCATCTTCCTTATATGTATGTATACCGAGCGATGCCACTTTGGTATTTAGCAGTGTCCGTGTTGCCACCTCGAGCGGTTTCCTTCACCCAGTCGACCCCGCTCTTCTGGGCCTGTGGTAAATTTTAAATGCCTACGTGATGTTTAATCACATTTTTCCCATAACACAGGAAACGGAAGTCGACAGACGAAGGACGAAGAAAGTGAGTGAGTGAATAAGTGAGAGAGAGAGGGAGAGAGAGAGAGAGTGTGAGAGAGGGAGAGAGAGCGAGATAGGAGACAATGAAAATCTGCAGGCATTTACACGTCATTCACTCTGAGGCGTGCGACATTTTTCATGAAAATTTACATTCTTTTATGTGAACAGACACACACAGGCATCTTACATACACACAGGCATCTTACATACACACAGACATCTTATACATTTAAACACATAGAGGCATCTCACACACACACACTCGACCAGCCTCACAATTTAATTATGAATTTCAGCTGAAGTTGTGTCGCGTCATAATTTCGCCGGAGGTCTCGCAGACAGGATGGCGGCGAGACAGATGAGAACAGAGATGATGAGGAGGAAAAAGAGATGATGAGAAGGACGAAGAGATGATGAGAAGGACGAAGAGATTATGAGAAGAAAGGGGAGATGATGAGAAGAAAGGAGAGATGATGAGAAGAAAAGAGATGAGAATAGAGAAGGGGGCGAAAGTCCCCTGAGAGCCCCGGGTCAGCCGAGGGCGGACAATGTCTGTGTTTAATTATGGGATCACGTCTTCAGGACACGTCATTTCCGCACCTCTTTTGCAGCGTACTTCCGGTCACATACACATCTACTTCAGTTGATCCCTTTCAACGTGATTTTCTTCCCATTCCAATGGGATTTCCACATCCCAAACATTTTTTGTTATTACGCCATTCTCACTATCTGTTCTCATGTGCTCGCCACTCACTCGCATCCGTTCTCCAATGCACTGCAATTCATTCTATCTTTCATTCATTCTTTTTTTTAATTCATTCTTTATTTCTTTTACTCCGTTTTTCTTTTCCTCTCCATCTCACCTTTCCTTTCCATCTATTATTTACCTCACTTCACCTTCCACAGACCTTGTTCACTTCAATTTCTCGTTTTTTTTCTTCAATTTCTCGCCTTTCTCTTCAATTTCTCGTTTTTTTTCTTCAATTTCTTGTTGTTTTCTTCAATTTAAGTTTTTTTCTTCAATTTCTCGTTGATTTCTTCAATTTTACTTTTTTTCATCAATTTCTCTTTGCCATCATGGCCCCAATGTCTCCCCTGTTAGCAGAAACTTATTGGCCGAATGGCCATTAAAATGCGAGCCACGTTATCGCGCAGCACCGGATCCATGGTTCGCTGCTTCTCCAGGCTGGACGGTTGGGCGTGCACCTGCGAGAGCTGATAGAGGTCCGCGTAGTATTCCATGCCGGGGATGCCGGCGGCATTGAAGCTGGCCGAGACCTCGGTGCAGTCGATGATGGCGGTTTTCAGCGGCGTCACCAGCAGCGTCGAGTGATTGGGCTGAAAAGAGGGAATGCGAGTGGGGTGAGAGATGGAGCCATTGTGAACCAATAACGTCGATTAACAATTGTCCCCCCCTCACTCTCTCGTATAAACAACGTCCGCTTCACGATCCATTAAAACTGCCACCACATCCGACCGCAGAGTTCGCACCTCATCGGATCCACCGCAACAACTTCACCATGGACCGACCTCCCCCACTTCACAAACTCCACAACTTCCACCCTTCATCACTTACCACTTTCTTCCCCTCGATCAGCTCCCGTATTAAGAGAACCGCAGTGCGACTTCCGGCCAGAAGGTTCCACCGGGACCAGCTGAAATTGTGCGACAGGCCGAGGGTCGACATGCACGCATACAAATGCATCTCCATGATGTAGTTCTTCTCGCACGAGCCCTCCGTATAACAGAAGGCATCCTCCTCGGGAAATACGTCCACGGCCGATGAGATGAGTGTCGCTTTCAACTCGGCCAACGAGAGGGTTTTGCCAATCATCGCGTTGATGGTTTCGGTGGAGCCGCCCTGGAATGAGTTCACACAATAGCCACCGGATGTGATGGTCATGTCGAGGCTCACAATCGAGGCGGTGAAACTGAAGAGAATCGTGCCGGGGCTGTGAGTCGGAGAGAGACAGAAGAAGAGGTGTATTTATAGAGTGAAAAAGAGAGTGTGAAAGAGAGAGGGTTAGATCAAAAGATTGTGTGATAGAGTTAGATTGATAGAAGGAGTGAAAGCAAGCAAGAGATTGAAAACTGAGTTGGAAAATAGTCGAAGTGTCGAAATGTCAGAATGATCAAAATGCCAGAGATGCGGTTAAATCCGAAAATGCAAAAAAAAAACTATCTTTTTGAGCAAATGAGACAGTTGGCCTCGGGGAAATGTCGGATTCCCTGTGTATGTGTGACGCAAACGAAGCGCGAACAATTAAAACGGGTGTGAAATGGTGATATTTTTATTGCCCGGATGTGACCAGGACATCAGCCGGATGTGGGAGACTGCGACTGAGACCAGAAGGAGGTTAACAATGGGCGGATTGTGAAAACCATGCGAGAGTCGCATCCCATCCACCATCTGTGGAGGTGGAGGATTTCGCGTGCTTCTGCATTTTGTGTGAATGGTTTTGTTTTCGGAACACTCCGGTTAGCTCGGGAAAATATATTGTGACAAAATGTGAAGGACATTGAAAGAGTTCAAAGGATGATGGATGAAATGGAGAAGTATTTTGTGTGGTGGGAGTTTTTTCTTGAAAAAATTTCTATGAAGACAAAAAAGTCCTTCGGAAGAATCGATTTTTAAAGAGAATTATTGTAATAATTCTGGTACTTGTAGGTATTTATTGCACCAAACATTAATGAAATTCGATGAAAATGAGTTGATAATAAAGAGAGAGTGAGAGGGTTAATTGGGATAAGAGTGATGAGAGAGAATGACTGATAGAGAGAGGAAGAGAGAGAGAGAGAGCCACAGTTTGCAGTTTGATTTTCAACCACAACCTATTTTCTGTGATCTCTGATGTGGAGAAAAAATCGATGATTACCCAACTTCTCTCTTCACTCTTCACATATCTGCATCTCTCTATCGCCGTCTCCCTCTCTGTGTCTGCCTAACTCTTTCCGTCAATCAGTCGCTATATTTTCTCACAGATTGAGTCAAACCAAACGCCAATGTGCACACAAATACATATGCATGTAGTTCGATACCTTTTGAGATCCGGTTTAATTTCCCAGGTCTGATAGGGCATGTTGCTGTAACGATTCAAAGCGAAGCCGAATATCCCTGTGGAAAGAGAGAGAGAGAGAGAAGAGGACGGAATGCAAGAGATAAAGAAAATAGAGAAAATTATATTTACAAACAGTCAAACAATGTTACAGATTATGGAGATGGGGAAATCGACAGAGAGTTGAATGTTGTGACATGAATAGAATTATAAAGAGACAACGAGTGCAACGACTACGAGACAAGTAGTGGTGAGACAAACTGTGAGAGTATGGGTGTCTCTCTGTGTGCTTGTGTTTGTGTGTGTTTGCCTTACCCAAACGTCCTGTGCGAAATTGTATCGAGAGTTTGTCCTCGTTGAATTTGGTGTCATGGACGTCACGTGTGCTCCATTTGCCTTGGGTCAGGGCGGCAGCGTTTGACATTTTCGTTTTCCTCCTGGAATCGTGATGGCAAAAACAATAAAAACTAAAACTCCAACAAGAACGAGGATCACAATAACAGCAACAACAACAACAATAATAGAAAACCCCACAACAATTGCAACAATATCAAAACAGACACAAAATAAATGAAAAATAAAACCAACATCTGCACAGTGGGGCAAAATGTCATGATGAATGTGGTCCTCGCCGGCTGCATGAAATTCGCTGGCCGATGGGAACACTTGCCCATGATATATATTTTGCATTTCTCCCGCTCATAAATCAACGACAGATTCTTTCCGATTTTTGCCTTCGATGAAATCGTGCCTGAAAAATGTTTCCCCCGTTGTCCGACCTCCCTCCCTCTCAATCCTTCTCCTCCATGGAATTCCAACATATTTCGATTGCGAATTTATTTCCGTATCCTCTGAGGTCCTTTGTTTGTTTTGTAATTTCCATTTCTTTCCGTTCGAATGACGTCAATTAACAATGTTTCCCCCTTCAATCAGACAGACTCCATTTAAAATTTACAATTTCTTGTGACTTCTTCACATCTTCCTCAATCACTCTCAAATACTCCGTCTCTTTCGTTCTCTCTCGCTCCATTCCATTTCACTCCCTCACTTGTCACTCACCCGTCGCTGCTGTCGCCGCTCTCGCTCTGGCTGTGTTTGCTTAGGAAATCATGAATTCCACCTCCTCCTCCACCAGTTGCCCCGCCCACCATCGGGGCGGCGCCCACGTTGAACGCGCCCTGCTCGAGGAGCTCCTGCTCCATCTCGAACTCGTCGTACGCCTCGTCGCTGTACTCGGAGCTGCTCTCCTCCAGCTCCAGGTCCTCCGCCTCCTCCGGCTGCGGCGCCTCGACCGCGGCCGCCAAGTCGCGCACGAACGAGAACCCGGCCAGGAATGGAAAACTTGTCGTCATCGACATCGACGAAGCCGCCGCCGCCGCCATCAACTTGTCCGCCTCCCCCTCGGCCGCTTCCGTTTCCGCTCCTCCGGCTCCCGTCCCAACCGCTGCTCCCTGCGATGCTGTCGATGCCGAGCGCGACAACGATAAATTCTCGGAGATCTGCTGAAGCGCCTCCTCTTGCAGCTTCGGCCATTGGAGGGCGCACAGTCGATCCAAGTCCTTCAAAGGGGGCGGCGCGGACAGAGGGTGGTGATCGTTGTTGTTATTGTAATTTTGGGGCAGGTTCAATTGTGTGCCGGGAATGAAATGGAAATAATTTAATGTTATTAGAAAGGAAGGCATAAAATTCTCAACAGATAGCGAAGGACACCAGATGAAGGGAGAGGAATGAAGAGAGTTAAAGACAGAGTGAGTGAGCGAACGATAGAGAGTGAAAGAGAGAGAGAGAGAGAGTGTAAGTGTGATGAAGAGGGAGAGACATTATCAGGGTCTTCCTTAGTTTATGGCCACAAGAGGGAAATTCTTGCGTCAAGGACGTGCGCTCGCAGGATATTTATTTATGAATAGGATCAATTGGTGCCGGGGAATAAGTTTTCCAGCGCCATCGGTTGGCCGGAAGGAAGGGGGAGGGGGGCGTGGCGTCGGCGGTTTCTCTCTGGCATTTGGTGTCGGAATGTGACCTTCAATAATTCGTGTAGAAAATGTCGCATTTAATACCCCGAATATTTGTGTGCCCTCAAAAGCCAACGAAAATTTCGAAGGTCGTTTCGATGACTTTCGAGTGAAGAGGGTAGAGAGACAGAAAGTAAGAGAGAGAGATAGAAATACTTTTTGTTTTTGTTTAATATATTATTATATTATTGTTATGGTGTGCTCTTTGACTGTGTGTCCTTGTCGGTCTGTTGGTTGTTCCTGTGGTTCCCTTCTTTGACTGCGCTAAAATGATTTCACATGACCTTCGGAAGTAATATTTTCCCATAAATTGCGTCTCTTTGGCGATAAGAAAATACCTCTCACTTCTTATTCTTCCTCATATTAGTTCTGTTTTTTTTCTCTTTCTTATTTTCTCTTAAGTCCTCTTCTTTTTTATCCTCTTCCGTGATGTTTGTCTGATTATTGGGTTGCAATCTCCTATTGAAATATCCTCCATCGGAGAGCTTTGTCGGCTCGACTGGAAGATCTTCAATTTTTATTCCCACCTCACATCAGACTCTCGTTTAGTTTTTATCTTCCATTTGATCTCATTTATCTTCCCTCATCTTCGACGATGGTCTTCTTTTACCTTCTTTTTCCAGTCTCTTTTCCCCAAGTCTCTTCCGCCTTCAGCTTCTCTCCAAGTCTTTCCATCTCTCTCTCCTCCACTCATAGCCATTCACTTCACTTACCTCGAGCAACTGCGAGAACAAATATCGCTTGGCCTGTCCTCCATTTCCGTCTCCATCTGTTCCTACTCCTGCTCCTCTTCTTCCACCAATTCCTCCTCCACTTTCCACGCTCTCGCCTGAGCTTCGGCGATCTTCTGCTCCTCCAGCCTCCCGGATCCGCACTGATTTCTTGCCTTCCTCGCCTCGCGCTAATTTCTCATCATCATCATCTTCCATCTCTACCACGCCTCCTCCTCCTCCTCCACCGTTCGCTCCCGCCGTCCCCATTAGTCGGCGGCTGCTCAAGCGTCTCCCCCGGGGGTCTTCGCGCAATTGTAGCACTTTCTCCAATTCGACACTCGCAAAGAACTCCCTCGGCTCCGAGTGCTCCAGATGCTCCTCCGAAATGCGCTCCAACCGCCCGTCGTCGTCCTCATCGTCTTCGTCGGCATTTGGTCGGCACCCCTGAGTGCCGTCGCCCCCTCGTCCGAGACTCGCATTTGGATGCTTCGCGATGAACAGCACAACCGGAGGTCGCGGCGACACCTCGTCTGATGCTTCGGCTTCTGTGTATCCTTCTATAACTCCCGTGAGTCCTGCTGCTTCCCCTGTTAGTCCTCCTGCTCTTGTGCATTTTTTTCCTCTTGCCTCCTTCGTCTGGCGCAGTCGGAAGCCCTCGGGCAGCCGGGGCACCACGAAGTCCTTCAGCAGCCCGTGGATGTCGATGCCTCGCGGTATGTTCAGCACATCGAAGTCGGTGACCTCGCGCACAGGTTTCGCCGGCGTCGTTGCCGATGACTTGCTTCGGCTTCGCTTTCGCAGACGCGCCGGAAACCGTGGCGAGCCCTTGAGTGGACTCAGATTCGCCGTGGTGGAGGAGCGCGGCGTCTGGGTGGCTTCGGTGGGCGTGGCTGTGCTGAGGGTGGGCGCCGCAGGGCGCTTCACGCCCTCGGTCAGGTCGCACTCGAGCGTCTCTTGGCTCGTCTCCCAGCGGCAGGCGATCGGGGGCTCGAACCAGATCACGGTGTCAGGCAACCTGGGGTGATCAGAATAATGATGATGATAATGACGGGAGGATGAAGAAGGGATTGAGGGATTTTCACTCACTGCACCGTGACCAGGGCCAACTTGTCCAGGGCCGTCTCGATCATCCGCATCTCGGCCTCGATCTCCTCGGGCAGTCGCCGGACGCCCGGCTGTACGGGCGGAGGCGGCTTGTAGGTCTGGTAGAAGCCCTTGCGGGTCAAGCAGTCAGGAGCGACGACTGCGGGGGCGATGGTTTGATGCAAGGGTTTGAATCAGAGACAATGATTATGAATATAGGCAATTATTATTTGTATAATAATAATGAAAATTACAATAGAATATTTTGTCGTAAATATTTTACTTATTTGATTAATTTAATAAATTTTTGGTTGGCATTTCATTGATAAATATTCTCAATGATTTTTTGACTTATAATTATTTATTATGTACTTTTGATTGATAAATTTTGAACCAATATTTTTTGTTTATAAAATTTTCGAAATTTCTATTAAAATAAATTTGAAATCCACAAATAAAAAAAATTATTCAAATTGTATTTTAAAAATTTTGAAAATTAAATAATTAAAAACCAATTGATATAATAATATCTAAAAAATATCTATTAAAAATAATTAATATAATCGATCGAAAAAGTAAAACCAATCGATAAAATATTATCTAAAAAATAACATGCAAAAATTAATTCAATGAAAAGACAAAATATCGACTTTTTCAAAATATATTGACCAAATATTTATCAAAAGAAATTATCGATCAAAATTTGATCTGAGAATTTAATAAAAAATTCAACGACTTAAAGACAATTGACGAAATGTGTGCAAAAAGTATCGATATAATTGGTTTCATCCCCTAGTTCGGATAGACTCCACCCCACTCACCCGTCCTGATGAAGGACCTCGCATTCAGCCGCTTGTCCTGCTCCGGCGTCTCCAGGTAGTCGATGCAGTAGACGCCCCCAATGATGCGATACTTCCGCAGATTGACGTCCGTCTCGAGCAGGCCGAAGCCCTCGGGTCCGAACGCCTGCCGTCGCGCCTTGTTCAGCCCGTCCTCGTACTCGGTGTAGATTTTGTCGACGTCATAGTTACGACCACGCGCCCCGGCCGCCTCCTGCGACGACGTCGTCGAGTGGTCCTGGTTGAGGGCCGCCAGATGCGAGGGGCTGTCGCGACTGCAGTCGTCGAGCATACTCTGGAGGATCTCCTTGCGCTTGCGCCACTCGATCTTCGTCTGGATGAGAATATCTACGGGGAGGAGAACATCTTGAACACCTTGATGTGATGACTTTAAAACCTTTCGAACTCACTCATGTGCTCCGGCCGTGGTCGCTTCAGGTTGAAGCTCGGACAGTAGTCGCTGAAGTGATCGTAGTTGAGCCACAGACCTCGCAGACCGGAGCTTCGCAGCTGCACCGTCGGCGGCAGCGTCACGTGCATCTCGTTCACCGGAAAATCAATCTCGTTGTGCAGGTTCTGCTCCCCGATGCGAGCCTTCGGCGTGAGCGATCTGCAAGGATAAACAATCGTTGTTATTCACTACTTTGATCACTTTGACTCACACACACAGTTGGGCATCCTTGGAAAAGGTCCAGATGTGGCACTTGAACACGCCCGAGGTGTAGATCTGCTTCGAGACACCAGGCCGATCGATTCTAAAGATGACAAATATTGGAGTTTTATTTCTGATATTCTCGATCTCCACTCACGTCATGTCCCTCTCGATGTGCGACATGATGCGGTAGGTGAACTCGTCCAGGTGCTCGTTCAGCAGCACCCGAATCTCCGACTTCAGACGCAGCAGGTCGTCGGCGGTGTGCGTCGGCCGCTTTTTGTCCAACAGGGCCTCGTCCAGCTCCGCGAGGATCTGACAGAGAAAATTTCCAAATTGGTATCATGAGGATATGGGTGATAAAATAACGATTCATTGTTGAACCCACCCCGAGCACTTCCACAATGCGCTTGGCGTAGTCATCGCCCAGGTTTCCCTGCTTCTTCTTGAGCGTCGCCCGCGACAAGTCGGGCACATTGGCGTCCTGCGTCAGCAGCGTTCGTTCGTCCGTCCGCAGGAGCCAATTGCGCGATCGGCGTCGTCGTCGCTCGTTGTCGCTCAGCCACTGATGGATGTATTTTCGCAAGTCGCTCGGGCTGCTCGCGTTCGGCAGCCCATTGCAACGCATGAACTTCTCCCAGTCGCGCTCCTCCCGTTCCGTCTGCCGGATGGCGTCGATCGTCTTCTGGACGCGATCGAAGAAGGACATGCTCTGCTTCAGTTGCTGCCGACGCACCTTGTTCTCGACGATCTCCTCCTGCTGGCGCTTCTTCGCCTGCTCGCGCTCGATCTCCTTGCGCCGACGCTCCTCCTCGAGTTTTTTCAGCCTGATTCACAAAGAGTTTGAAAGTGTAGGAAAGTGAAAAATAGAAAGGGAAAGAACGGAAAGGGAAGGATCGGAAACGGAAGGAAAGGAGGGGAAAGCAATAGAAGAGATTGAAAAGGAAGTGAAGGGCATCAGTACGAAATGATGACAGGACGTTGAATTCGGAGATTAATCGCATGATTAGTCGCCCGCCTCCCCATCTTATTTACTTTTCCTTTTCCATCTCGATTCGCAGCAACTCGGCTCGTTCGGCCTCCAATCGTGCCTTCTCCTTCTTCGAGAGCTTCTTCTTCGGCGGCTGCAAGGAAAGAGATTCCACTGATTGATTAAAGTCCTTTGATTTTTATCTTGTTTTTAGTTTTCTCTTCTCTTTGCTCACCATCTTTTTCCTTCACTTTCAATTGTTGAATGTTCTTTGATGATTGCCTTCAAAGTGAAAGGCGAAATTACTATTTGGAATCTTAATCTCACTCATTGTCGACGTTGTCGTATCGATCCAACGCGAAGGTAAACGTCGACGTGGCAACGTCTTTTAACTAGTGGGTATCTAAGGTTTCTTTATGATTGCAGAGAGAAACCACTACCGAAAACTCCCCCAGTCAAAGGTTTTATCTTCCCTCTTTGTCTTCCTCCTCTGAAATTACTTCGGTATCTCAGAAACTTTATGTCGAAAACCACATGATACAAAAAATCACAAACGCATGAAAAAAACATACGTTTTTTCTTCAATATTCAACCATTAGTTTCTTCCCTATTTCTGTCCCCTCTCTCACCATTTCTATCTTTCTCTCTGAGTATCTCACACTCTCCCTTCCTTCCTATTTTTCTTGTTACTCTTTCACATCCCACGCTGATCGAACTCCAATATTTTTGTTCAAATATTTGCTGTTAATTAAACTCTAAAGAGTTTCCACTGCCGCCCTCATTATTTTCCGCTACTCTTCTTTGTCTTTAACCCCCATTGTTTTTTCTCCTTTACCTTTGTGCCTTCGTCCTTCAGTTCCCCCTCTTCTATCCCTTTCTATTTATCCCCTCATTGCATTCTGTATTCCTTTCTTGTCGCTTCTCGATTTTTTTTTTTAGCTATATTACGTTTCTTATTTCTTTTGCGTTTATTTTCCTCTCTTACGTTTCTTTACGTCTCTTATGTGTCTTTACCCCCCTTATGTGTTTTATCTCTCTTACGTTTCCTTACTTTCTTCTTCTTACTTTCTTTTCTTCCTTCTTTCTTCCCGCTCACCCATCGTTTCTTCGTCTGCTCTCCGTTTCACCATCTCATCTTCGTTATCGGTGGCAGCATCTTCATCGTCTCCTCTTTGTCGAGTTCTTCCTTTGTCTTTGTTTTTTTTTGTTTTTCATTGTGAAAACTTTAGTTCGCTCGCACTTTTTGTTCGATGGTTAAAGTGGTGGTGGTGGTTGTGATGAGGGTGATGGGGGTGTTTGTGTTAGTGTTCCTGGTGATGAAGCTGATGGTGTTCGTGTTCCTATTTATGTTGTTGAGTTTTTGTTCATTATGTTTTTGTTGCTTCCACAGTATTTTGAATTAACAATGCATTGTGAGTAAATTCACAAAATAATAACAACATGAAAGACAAGAAAAACAAAAACAATAAAACAACAATAAAAACAAGAACATGAAATACAAGAACAATAAAAGTAATAACAACAATAACAGAAAATCCAGAACCAAATCAACAACAAAAACCAAAACAAAAACCACAACAATAAAATCAACAAGCAACCATAATCAACCTAAAGAGGAAAACAAAATAAAACAAAAACCACAGAACCCGGCAAGAAGAAGAAGAAGACGCTATAAGGAGAACGTGGCCGAAGCTAATCCTTTTGGTGGAATTTTCACCTTATACCTGAGTTCGCGGTTCGATGCTTCTTCTCCACATTTTCTTGCTTCTTCATCGTCATCCTTAACCACTTCCTTCTTGTCCTCCCCAACCGAAGCCTCATTTTCTTCCCCAACTTCTTCATTCTCCCAACTCCTTCATTATCCTTCCTCCTTCGTTCCTCCTCATTTTCCTCTCCACCTCATTCTCTCCCTTCTCATTCTAACATAATGAGGTTCCCCAGGTCTCCGATGAGTCGTGTGCGATCCAGGTTGAGCATTTTATGTGCATCAGTGGATTAAATATTTAAAGCAAGTCGAGGGCACCTCCAGAGAGGTATTTTTCTTCTTGTTTTTACCCCTAACTTCTCGTCTTCTCATTCTTAGTACCCATCACTTCGTTCCTTTTCGCCGTCTCTTCCTTCGTCCTGGTCGCCTTTTCCATCGTCCTAGACGCCCGTTTCTTCGTCTCTTTGCGTCTTGTTTCTTTCGTCGTCTTTTTCATCGTTTATTCCATCGTCTCTTCCATCCTCTCTTCTTTGTCTTCATCTTCTCTTCCTTCTGTAAAGTTCATAGGACGAAAGTTAAGTTATATGTGTTTTTAACATATATGTTCTATAATGTATATAAATTGTCGGCTTTCCTTTTCATGTGGTTGTTGTTCTTGTTGTTGTTGTTCTTGTAGTTTTTGTTTTGCTTGTAGTGGTTGTTGTTCTTGTAGTTTTTGTTGTTGACAGCGACTTGCTTAAGGTTAATGCTAGTTGGAAGAAACTTTCGTCGTAAGATGGTTTTCTGGAAGCTTTTAAAATGACGCCGTTGAGATATTCTTAATATTGTTCGTGGTATTGGTTAATACTCTTGTTGTTGTTGTTGGATAGGGTTGTTGTTGTTGGTTAGCATCGTGGTTATTGTTGTCATCGCTGGTTGCTTGGTTGAATGAAATTTGTTGCTGCAGCAGCGGTTGACAGCGGTTTAATTAGAAGCTTCCTCGTCGCTAAACCTCCGGTGACCTTGTGACCCGGATCCCATTGGCTCGTGATTATGCTTTGTTATTGTAGGCGTCGTTAAGCGTAATTAAAAGGGCGAAACGTGTTCGTCCTCGTCTACCACCTCAACCACGCCTACCTCAACCACGTTTCACCTCAACTCGGCGCGGTGAACTTCTTGAGTATCGTAAATGAAGAAAGTTAATTATTTGAACGCGCCACTCAAATTGTCCTCCACGCTGGATGGCGGAAGGGAGGTGGAAAAAGCGAAGGGATTTCGGAGAAGGTCAAACAGTGAGAGAGAGAGAGAAAGGGTAAATGGAAGCGGATGAGCGTTTTCAACTTGGCATTTAATTAGTGATCTTAAGCAGCTTTAACTAACTTTATTGTTATGTGTTTTTTTGCGGATGATTTTTATTGGATTTTTTTATGTATTTAATTTTGGTCGGTTTTATTATTCTACTTTACATAAATTTATACTTAATGCATTTCAAGATTGCTTATAATTTATGAATTATATTTTATTATTTTTACAAAATTATAATACATTTTTATTTTACTTTTATTATAATTTTGTTATTATTATTATTTATTATTGTTTTTCTATATGTTATTTTTAAATGTTATAAGTTATTTGCTTTATATATTTTTTATTTTATATAATTTTTTAAATTTTTATTATTTTATATTATATATTTTTATTTATTTCTCTTTTTCCTTATTTTGAATAAATTTTTATTGACTTTGTTTTTGTGCTATAAAATTGAAGTGTATTTGAAAAGAATTTTAATTCGCATCTCATAAAATATCCCTAAGATATGGCTGTTGTCCTTGTCGCGCTTTGTTGTTGTTGCTGTTCAAGTTGTTGTTTTTGTCAAATTTATTTGGTCGTTGCCGGATCTCCATCGATTTCATGAGGCGAGACTCTGCAGCTGTTGTCGTTTGTCTCGAGGGCAGCAAATAAAAACTGCATATAAAATGAGTAATTCATGAAATGCGGAGAAAGTACCAAATGTTCCCTTCCATCCCCTCTCTATGACGATCTCCCTCTAACTTTTTATTTTGTATATATTGCGAGGCCACTGGAGGCTCTTTTTTAAAGTCATTCACTGTTTTACGAGGTCCTGAGCTCCTCGTTTTTATTGCGAGTCACTTTAGGTTTGTGCAAAAGTCCTTTCGAACCTTCTGAGATCTCCATCTCTTTCGTCATCTTCACTTCTTCTTGATATCACACCTTTCTTGATATCATTTTTCATTTTTAAAAAACTACTCTCTTTGGAAGTTATTTCGTGAAAGTCATGTTCGATTTCCATTGAGTGCTGAAAATTCACTTATCTGGAAAAACCTTTTCTCTGATTATTTAAAATTTCCATCATAAAATCTGGCCACACATGCTGCCAGTAGAACGCACGTTCATTCTCTCCTTCTCACTCTCCTGCCTCTTTCTTCCTCACACACTCTGTCTTCTCCACTGTTCTTTTTCCCTTTTCCAAACACTAAAACACAAACACATGAAATTGAGTTTTTTACACTTGGCTGCATTTCGTGCACCGAAAACCCGACCCGCAGAAGCAAAACCATGTTTGGGCCAAGTGTTTTTTCTTCCCCCTTCCGGAACTATGTACGAAACGCTGAAAATTGAAATCAACCGAAAATTGAAACCCACGGAAATTATATGTTGCTTGGCAAAGCGTGTTTCGTATCTTAATAAATATACTTCCGTCGATTCTTCGACGACAGCCATAATTTGGAGCATTTAAATGGGAAGCATTTTATGCGAAGAAGTTTTTGCAAAAAAATTATGTTTATAGAAAAAGTTGAATGTTTAAGTTAAAGTTAATAGTCAAAAGAACATAATTCATGCATTCCATGTTTTGTTATTAATTATAATTCAATGAATTTTTGTTCAATATAGAAAATATAAATTAAGTAATTAATTTCAAAAGTTAATATTCAAATAAATAATAGTAATAAAATTTCAAATATGAAATATGTAGGATTATAGGATATAAAGATAATTATATACATGATGAATATGACAATATGTATTAGATTTTAATGAATGGAATTTCACTATTCAAAATCCAGATGAATAAATCGGAAATTTCAAATCCAAGTCCGAATTAGCTCATAAAATAAAGCGAATAATCATCAAAGGATCACCGGTTGTGGAAGGCCAGTGATTAGTGAGAAATACACTATTTTGCATAGTGATGGGCTTCGTAGCAACAAAACAACAACGCCTCAACAACATGATGGCCACCATCATGTTTTGTCTCCCTCGCACAATAGTCTATGATCATCGTAACGTGGTCGGGTTAAAGAGCGAGTGACGTTGTTGTTGTGACTATTCGTGGTTATTTAGTCGCATGCACACGATTTGCTATCACAAGAATTCATCGCATGTGACCAGCAGTTGTTATTGCTGCTGTTCATGCAGTTGAAATTGTGATTGTGCATGTGTTACTCAAACTCAACTACAGACACACTCATACATATACATATTTTCCATTTCCATTTTACGTTCAATTAAAATGGCGACAGACGACGAAGCGGAAATGAAACCAATTTCCGTCATTACAAACAAAAAAATAATAAAACGGAAATCTAAAGAATTTTCCTTGATTTGGAAATTGATTCCTGCGCCTCGACATTGAGTTTTAAATTTGGTGAAATGTGAAAATTAATTAAATATCTGACGAGGACGTGAAGATAGATAGATGTATTAGTAGACAGCTAGACAGACAGGCAGGCAATCAAGTGTGCTCACGGATCGAAGGAAAGATATCGACGTCTTTGGCACGAGGTTCGAGAATCAATGGCAAGGAAGAGCGTTGGTGCGCGCGGCTGAGTTTCGAATTGAAAAATAATGAGGAAGGCTTTGAGTAGACAACAACAACCTCCTTTAATCTGCCTCCCACAATCCACCTCACTCACACCACCACCACCAACAACAATGGTGACATCTTCGAGCCAACGCTTCCATTAAATTTGTAGCTGCCTTTCTCGTGTTTCCTCTCAAAGGCCGCTCGTGGAGAAATCTGTTGAAGATTGCGTTCGATCGGTGGAGAGAGGCTCAGTATCATCCGGTAGGTGTGTGAAGGAGTCTGTGTGATTGTGTGCGTCTGTGTGATTGTGTTGTGAATCGCATCGAATTAAATTTTATGAAATTCTTGTGCAACGGGAGCTCTTGATTATGCGGGCCATTTTTCTCTGTGTCGTCGTCGTCGTCGTCGTCTTCCGACTGAGAATTCTTTGGCTACGAGGACGAGGACAAGGAACATGCGAAAGATGAGAAGGATGAGGGGGAGGATGCGAAATATGTGAAGAACGAGCGGAACATGAAGGACACCATGACGAGGACGACGCAGACGAAGAAAAGAAGCCGAAAGACGTTGTGCACGAAGACGATGACGATAAGAAGGAGCAACAGGAAACGGATGAGGGTGGAGGAGATGAAAAGGAGGGTGGTTTGAGGAAGAAGGTGGGATGTGAGCGACTGGAAAAAGGATCATAAAGACGAGGAGGCGGCGGACAACAAAGAACAAGACGCGGAGGCAAAAGGACAAAGTAGAGTATGATGACAATGAGGACGATGATGAGGAAGATCAAGAGAATGTGAAGAGAACGATGTGAAGAGGATGGTGACGTGGGATGGAGACGAGGGAGAGGGGGCGAGGGGAGGGGTCGAGAGTCGGTGGATCTGTTGAGAATGTCAGGGATGAGAGTTTTGTTGTAACAGCTGTCATAACAAATGTGTATCCTTAATTTGATATCCTGAGAATTGCGTTCCGACAGAATTTTGCTGCTGCTGTTGTTTTGTCAATGTAGCTGCCGTTGTTGCTTCCGCCATTGTTATTGTTGCCGCCGTCGACGTCGCGCTCGTTGTTCAAGGACATTTTACGAATATCGCAAGGAAACATTTCCTATCTCTATCTCTGTCACTGCTACACATTGTGTTTCTCTCTTTATATTCTTCTCTCTAAATTCATCTCTATCCTTCTACATCTCTATCTCTCTTCATCTCTATCCTTCTACATCTCTATCTCTCTTCATCTCTGTCCCTCTTCATCTCTGTCCCTCTTCATCTCTCTCCCTCTTCATCTGTGTTTCCCTTCATCTCTCTGTTGCTCTCCCTCTCTGTCTGTCCTGCTGCCTCAATTATATTTGCATTTCCCGGCATTTCCATCCTTGGAGTAGCAATGATCTGGCAACGCTCGCCCGGATATCCTGCCGCCGTAACAACAGCGAGACTTTTTCCTCGCCTTCGTTTGCGCGCACAAAATCTCCATTGCAAATATTTTACTCACAAATTTCTCGTCCGTCCGTCCTTCTGTCTGTCCGTCCGTCTGTCCTTTTGTCCGTCTGCCCTTTTGTCCGTCCTACTGTTTGTCTGTCTGTCTGTTCGTCCATACTCTTGTCCATGTCTCGGTTGGCCTGTCCCCCATTCCTGTCTGTCTCTCTATAACTTTGCAAGTTCTTAAATCTTGCCCCCTTCACCCTCGGTTGTGTTATTTTCTTTACCTCATCCTTACGTTCGCTGCTGACCTGGATTTTCTTGAGAAGGATATTTATTCCGTTTTCGGGGAACAATTGAGGAGAGCGGAAGGTGGTTTCCATTTGAGCAACAATTGCTCGAAATTGTTAACGTTGTTGCTGTTCTTAGTATTGTTATTCTTGCTCTTGATGTTGTTATTCTTCGTGATGTTGCTCTTTGTGTTGTTGTTCTCGGTGTTGTTGCTCTTGTTGTTTTTTCTTTTGTTGCCTCCGACGTTGCAGTCAAGAGAAGTGATGTTAGTTGGTGATTATACGCGAGCATTTTAAGCTTTTCTGTAATTGTCCGGATAATTAATTTTCATCCTAAAGTAATTAGAAAGTCTGGAATTTATTTTCTTCATGCCTTCGTGTTAATGTTTATGTTGTTAACGTATGTGAGGTGGAAATTATTTACCTAGAAATAAATGGAGTACAGGTTTATACGATATGATCCGTAGTTCCGTATTGAAAATTTTGAATTTTATTGAAAATTTTGAATTTTATTGAAAATTTTGAATTTTATTGAAAATTTTCATTTTATTCCCGGAGGAATTTTATTGAAAATTTTGAATTTTATTGAAAATTTTGAATTTTATTGAAAATTTTGAATTTTATTGAAAATTTTGAATTTTATTGAAAATTTTGAATTTTATTAAAAATTTTGAATTTTATTGAAAATTTTGAATTTTATTGAAAATTTTGAATTTTATTGAAAATTTTGAATTTTATTGAAAATTTTGAATTTTATTAAAAATTTTGAATGTTATTGAAAAAAATTGAATTTTATCGAAAATTTTGAATTTTGTTGAAAATTTTGAATTTTATCGAAAATTTTCATTTTATTCCCGGAGGAATATTATTGAAAATTTTGAATTTTATTGAAAATTTTGAATTTTATTAAAAATTTTGAATGTTATTGAAAAAAATTGAATTTTATCGAAAATTTTGAATTTTGTTGAAAATTTTGAATTTTGTTAAAAATTTTGAATTTTGTTGAAAATTTTGAATTTTGTTGAAAATTTTGAATTTTATTGAAAATTTTAATAAAATTGTAATTTTCTGGAAAACTTTTTGAATATTTTTTTTTCCTTTCACGAATATAAATTTAAAACTATAAAACCCAGACATCGTAAACTTTATTGATTGACCTCAACATTGATTTTTACCCTGCTCTGAGTTCAGAGCAATTTCCATATTATACAGCATACCGACAGAGAAAATTCATAATTTTTTATGACAGCTTCGACCAGTGGCTCCGTCATGCAAACGTCGTCCATGTCCTGACCCTGGCAGTCCTTAATCATATTCCAATTTCCGGCATTTAACACATGCAAATTGATCGTACGCCCATCGTCTCGCACCCTCCTCCACTTCGCTTAGGCGGGCTCGGCAGCTAACTAAAGGCACACCATACACATCCAGACACTTCCTTCATATACCCATACATTTGCATATTTATGCGACAAACTCTCCGCCCGTCGAGAGAACGAAAATAGTTGGCCGTGAACCTTGAAAATCTCACTCTGCTTACTTTGGGAATTTTGTGCGAAAGCTTATCTTTAAACAAACGCTGTTTGCTGAGCACAAAAAGCTCATTTGTTAAATTACAATTGTATTTGTATTTGCGCTTGTGTTTGTTTTCTTGCCACTCTGTTGATGTCTGTCGTTGTTGTTTGCACAGAAAGATTCTTGCTGGAGGTGGATTTTGCTAATAAGGAGTCTCGCTTTTGAAGCACTTCTCGGTGTTGACTTGGCCGACATTCTGATTTGCCCTTGGGGAGTTCACCTGAATTCTTAATGAATTTTCAATTTCAAATGGATTTCAATTCTATCAGTTCAATGATTTCGAATTTATATTCTTAGTCAACCAAATTTGAATTGAAAAATAAATGAATTATGAAGTTTGAAAGAATAAAAGAGAGATGAATTTTAATCGAAAAATTACATTGGAAAAAGAACTAAGAAAAGAAATTTGGGAAGAATAAAAGAGAAATGCATTTTAGCGTTAGTTAACAATTTAATTTAAAAATTTACATGGATGATATATTTTGGAAAGAATACAAAAGATATGTGTTTAAATTGAAACAAAAATTTAAACTTAAAATTTCATTGTAAGAAAAGTTAATTTTCATACAAGAGTATCGTTGCCTGATCGTCGCATCCCTGGGCTGATCGACAGCAGTGATGCATCCCTGCGCAGCTGTCAGTTGCATTCGAAGCAAAATTGAATTTTCGTGTCGCGTCGCAAATTATTGGTATTAACGTGTTTTTAATTTTCCATACACGCGTTCATCTATTTTCTAAGTGGAAAATCTCGGAGCGAGTGTTCGACGATAAAACTCGTGTTCCCCGATATTGAAATAATCCTCTTATAATTCCCAAACCAATGGATTAATGTCCAAAAAAATAATACATATAATCGGTTTTGTAAAAAATACAACAAACATGTCGTGGAATAAATTGTGCGGTTTTAGTTGTTGTTGTTGTTGTGTTCGTTGGCACTTAATTAACTCTATTATATTGCGTTTTAAACACACTTAATTACGCTGCAATTGATTCGGGCATTGATTTGTGGGCCCTTCGATGAGAACGTGAGGACGTGAGGGGGATGAGATGAGAGCCTTGATGAAGCTCTCGGACTTATCGACCGATCCCTCCCTCGTTCGGCCCATCGAGTGGAGTTCAATTTGCTGTAGTGCTGGTGCTTCATTAATGAACTTCTGTGGTGATGTCTTCGTCTGCGGGGGAGGGTGATCTCAGGATCTGGAAAGTGAGTGGGAGTCTGAACTGAAGACCTGCCAAGTGAGTGGGAGTGTGAATTGGAAGTGTGAGGGTGTGTGTGTAATAATTTTCGCCTGATTTGCCCTTGTGTGATTTCGTCTCCTTTAACCTAGAGAGGAAATGGAGGATGGGATGTGAATTTAATACTTAAATTAGCAGATAAATCTCCTGTTACTATAAATATGTATGTGACAAAACTGATGAAATTTAATAAATTAAATAATATTAGGATAGATTGACTATTGATAAAACTACACATTTCCAATTTAAATAAAATAATCTTATCAGTAATTTTTGTATATTGATTAATTATTGATAAAAATATGCATTTTAAAAATTTATATTTTTAATTTTTTCGCCGAAATTAGATTTAATTTATTAAAAAGTTTTAAATCATTTAAAAGAAATTTTGCTAAAAATATAAATTTTCAGGATTTTATGAAATTTTCACAATTTTTAATTAAATATAAACAATTATTTTAAATAATTATTAATTTAAATAAATTTGTTCATGATATTTTTTTTAATATTTATTAACAATATTAACTGTCTATCATATATAAATTGACTATCGCTAAAATGAAAGATTTATTTATTTTGTTTAAAATAATAAATAACAAAATTTTCTCTTCTCTCTCTTTCCAGTGATGGACTTAAAACGAAAACACCAACTAGTTAAGCGTAGCTGTTAATCTGATATCGAGTTAAAAATACAAGTTTAATAATAATTTCCGCCAGAGATTAGAGTTTAAAAATAAATTAGCTAGTGTTTTAAATTGTATCCCAAGTAAATCAATAACTAGTGTAAATAGCGGACGATCGGAAGTTACCATTGTGATTCTTAATTTTAGTCAGAAGGCAGTAGTATCAACTGTTCAGCAGCCCGCACAAAGGAAGCCACACAATAAGTCTCAACCCAAAGTAAAGTCTTCTCAAGTGATTACGCGTGTTACGTGCTTTAATTTCTCCCCGTGTACTACGTGTGCAATTCCCGAGTTTAGTTTAGTTAAGTGTAACGTCAGCCGCCCATTGTTCACGTGATTTTAAATTTAAACAAGCATTGCATAATTTTGCGCTCCCGGCGACGTCACGATCGACGGCGTCTCCAACGAAGTCCATCCAGCAATAAAAGAAACAAATAGACGACTGAAAAGAAATAAGAGAGAGAATTGAAATAAAATCGAGAGAAAAGAAATAAAATCGAAAGAAAAGAAATGAAATCGAAAGAAAAGAAATAAAATCAAGAGAAAAGAAATTCGAACAATAGAAATATCATTGCTAAGGAAATGTCGATCGCACGCCGTGGACAGACCTGACCTGCAGCCAGTTGAAGAAGCACAAGGAGTCGTAACAACAACAATAACAACACCAAAATCTCAGCAACATGACGTGAACAGGTTCAACTCGAATGAAAATGTCTCGCGTTCAACGTACGTCGAGGATTAGACTCTAGTGTGCGTGTTCTATTCCTGAGAGTATCTGCGTGTGTCTCGGTCCGTCAATCTGTCTGTCTGTCCGCCGGTCAGTCGTTTTGGTCGCTTGATCGGTCGGTTGGTCAGACAGTAGGTCGCGAATCGAAGGTGCGTGCGTGTGATTTGTCGTCGTTGTAGTTGTGTGAGGAAGGAGCAGCAGCAGCCGCGCAGCCACGATGACGATGTGGCAGAGCGGCGGAATGGGAGGCGGGCATGGCTCCCAGAATAATCCATGGATGAAGCTGATGGGCATCGTGCACAAGGAGCGTCGACATACGGAGAACGTGCAGAGCCAGAGCGGATCAAATGAACGAAATTTGAATCAGTGAGTCTTTGGCATTTATAATATATTCTTATTATATATAGGTTTAATCGTTCAAAATTAATTTAATTTATTCTATGGAGCGCACAAAAATATTCCCTAATCTTCTAGAGATTATCAAAATATTCAAATATTCAAGTTTTTTTTTCGAATTATTTGTCTTTTTTGTACTTTTACTATATCTTATTCGGATTTTTTGAATCCGCTTTACTTACTTGCTTTAAAAGAATTTAATAGCATTTCCTAAATTCTTTCGAACAAAAATTCTATACCTCGATAAATTCCTTCAATGACAATTCAATGCATACTTTTTGGCGTCCAGCAAATTTACTCAATCATCTGGAGTTCATCAGGCGCTCGCGCTAACTTTGAATGTCATGGCTTTATTTGTCTGTCGAAAATTATTTGAAAAATGCGTTAGAGAATTTTACGTGCTTTTGTTTGTGGCTGTCAGAGCGAAGCGGTGGAATAAAACGTTGCCTACTTTCAGGCGCGAATGCTTCACGCTCACAGACACACACACACATACACCAAAACATCCAACCACAATGGAGATTTTTGTCTCCCACGTGAGCGCAACGAATGTTGGGAGCAAAAAAAATGGTCCCTTAACCCCTTATTTCAACATGGCACGTCATTCTCACTAACACACACACACATATACACAGAGGCCCATTCACTCACAGGTCTACTCACATTCATTCACATTCATTCTCACACGCACGCACACGACCAACGATTTCAGATGAAATTTTGAGCCCTTTTCGCTCTCATTCATTCCCGTCCGCGCCACAACGAGCTTACGTGTTTAATCCAACTTTAAGCTGGAATTTCATGTCGCCTCCTCCTCCTCCTGGATTCTCTTTAACCATCCTTCGTGGTTCACGTCCTGCAGCCCAAGGGAAACAGAGAGAGAGAGAGAGAGAGAGACTGAAAATGGGATAGGGCTAAAATGAAATGTTTGACATACAACGTTAAGTTCTTGCTGCTGTTTATTGTAAGGCTGTTGCTGGCGTTTATTGTAAAGTTGTTGCTGCTTTTTTGTTCCTTCTCGTTGGGTCAGCAAACGTAGGCTTTGAAACAGCAACAAGAGTAGCAGCAAGAGCAATGAAAACGTAAACAGAAACATGCACAATTTACCGCATGGCCCATGCCCCCCACGCCCAACCGCCCACCGACCGACCGCCGTGGGCACCGTAAAAAGGTCAGACAGCGAAGACACCAGGTCTCGTGAGGGCGAGTGTGGAAACCTTTTTCGGCATGCAAGGAATTTTCATGAATATTAACAACAGCAAAAACTGAAATATTAATGCAAGCAGAGAAGTGTCTGAGTGTCGGGGTTTCATTGTGAGTTTCCATTTGTCTGTGTTTCTTGTGGATGTCTTAGAAGAAATCTTCTTTTTCTTATTCCTTCGAATTGTTTTCTTCTCTTTTGGTTCCTTTAATTTTGGCCGAATATGAATCTACATTTTTTTATTTCTTTTGACTCTGTCCTCCTTTCGACTCTGTCCTCCTTTCGACTCTGTCCCTCCTTCCGACTCCAAATTCTTTCGATTCTTTCTCCCTCCATAATTCTTCTCTGCATTCACGTTTTCTTCCTTTTTTTTCAATATATCTTCTCTTTATGAACGCCTTACGTGACGAACCTCACACATTTACACATGACAGACGCTTGCATTTCCGCCACAATGGCCGCCACAGGAAGTTCGACATTTGTCAAAATCCAATAGATTCTTCTCTTTCCCTCTCTTTGGTATATTCCTCATTTTCTTTTTCTAATAGTTCTTTTTTTTTTACTACTTCTGCAATTTTATGGCTGAGCTGCTCGACAGCTGTTGCTAGCAAACAGGGTCCCGCATACGAGCACGTTTCTCACCTCTGATTAAAAGGGGTAAAGGATAGAGAAAGAGAGAGAGATATTGAGAATGTGAGTGAAAGGATGGAGAGAGAGAGGGAGAATATGATAAATAAGGAAAAGAGAGAGAGAGAGAAAGTGAGATGTGATGTGAGAAGGCGAAAATGTTCGCAGCTGCTGTCAGTTTGAGCGACGGCGGCGCAAATTTGAACTTCTTGACTGCCTCGTTTGGTTAACGTCACTCGCACACCCGTGCCCTTACTCTCTCTTTCACACTCTCTCCATCACTCTTCTCCAACCTCTCTCTCTCTCACGCCTTCACCCTCCCTCTCACTCACTTCTCACTCTCTTCCTCGGTGTTCGTGTGCCTTGATTTGAACACATTCCAGCCTGCATTCACGCCAGCCAGCCTCGTACATGGAAATGCACTCTTGTAGGATTGAGTTTTTTTCCTCAACCTCAACCCCAGCCAACACTTCCTTCTTCCACCCTTCACACACCAACACATTCCACACACACCAACACATTCCACACACACCAACTCCCTCCACCCACAAACACCCTTCATCACTGACATTCGTGTGGATGTTGTATGGAAATCAATCCACTGACACGTGTTGAGGACTCGAGCGACGAAGTGAATGCAGTGAATTAACTTCGTGCCGGACATGCGAAGGATCTGCTGAGGACAACTGGACTTCAACAGACATGATTTTGTTCCAGGGACTGTTTTAGTTGGACGAAGAGGACGAGGGTTTATAAAACTCTATATAAAATTTTATATGACTCGAGTATGATTTGAGTTGAAGAATTTAAAATTTATTTGTGGATTTCCAAAAAAAAAATCAAATTTTCTACTTGAGTATTGCTGAGGAAACTTCAAGACGACAATGAGGATAAAGCCAACGATGACAATTTGACGGAAATTTTTGACCTATTCGTTGACTTTCTCTGCACATCCGGTTGGCAAACCTTTGTGAGAAGAAGAGAAAAAAGAAAAAGACGACGAGTTCTCGAAATAGAAGGGATGGAGAACGTGTGTGAGAAAAGTTAAATGGCACTGAAGGAAATTAGTGTAAATTTCGTTGGGCTGTTGATTATAAACTCACACTCACATTGACATATACTATCACACACATTGACATATATTCTCACACACATTGATATATATTCTCACACACATTGACATATATTCTCACACACATTGACATATACTCTCACTCACACAGCCGCTTACACGACCTTCGCTGTGATTTATGCCGAGGAGGCTTCAACAGGATTCTCGACTATTTGCCCTGCTCTTATGGAATTGTGTCAAAATCATTTTCCTTCTCCTTTGTGTCTACTGCATTGTCCCATATGCCTTCTCCCTCTCCCCTGTTTGTCCTTCTTCATCTCCTTCTCCGCGTGAGAAGGAAAATAATTAAGAATTCATATTATCGTCTCTGTCGCTCCACCGTCTGCCACATTTCATTTAAAGCATTTAACTTTCTTCCACCAGGTCGTCTTCTGCCTTTCTTCAACCCGATCGTTTATCCTCTTGCTCTTCTCCCTTTGCCTCGCCTCGCTTTTCTTTACCCCGTCTTTTATTCTCTTTAGCTCGTATCTCTTCTCTTTAACCCGTCTCTCTTCTCTCTTCTCTTTACCTCGTCTTTTATTCTCTTTCTCCCGTTCTCTTCACCCTTGCTCATGAGTTATGCGCTTTTTGGTCGTGTTAGAGCTATTTTAGTTTTCGCCCGCAGCATCCTTTCGGCGTAGTTGTAGTGGAAAAATTACAACAACAACTTCCTCCTCCTTCGATCTTCATTCTTCGTTCCTTGGTCTTGGCATTCGAGCGTTTACCTCCTGCTGCTTCTTGCAACAGCTTTCCTCTCTTACCCTCTCTCCCTTATCTTTTCTTCTTTTGTTTTCCCTCCATCTTCTTCTTCTTATTGGTGCTGTCCCTCTATCTCTTTCTCTCTCTTACCCCCTTGTTCTCTCTCTTGCTTTGGCTCCTTGCGATCGCCTCGGGCATCGCATGCATTTTTTATGATTTAATTTTTTTCCATTCATTTTTCATTTTCTTCGCCTTCCGTTCCATTGTGTTTGACTCTGTGTTTGTGGCTGCGTGTGCTTTTCTTTGTCCTAGTATGTATATGTATGAGCTGAGTTTCCTGTGTGTGTGTGTGTGTGTGTGTGTGCAGCTTTACTTTTCTGTGTGCATGTTTTGCTTCCGGCAGTGCACCATGTCGGTTGCGGATGGCCAAAAGTGTGAGGATAATCGGTTTAATAAGCTCAAAGCTCTCTTTACTGCCGCCGTTGATGACGTCGTTGTTTCTCTTGTTCTTGCTCTTGCACCTCCTCCCACTATTTGCACTCCCTGCATTTCCACCGCTCTCGACTTTCCACGATTATCGCTCCAAATTGGATTCCTTTCCTTCCATCGCCTGCATCCGTATCTCGAGCGATTAAGTTTATGATCATTGTTTCTTTGCGCTCTCAACGTGGGCGAGATAGAGAGAGGTAGAGATATTCAAATTAATAGAGGTCCATGAGGTCGATTGTTATCATTATGTCTATATTTAGAAATTCTCTTGGCATTTCAACTCATCCTTTATGACTTTCTTTTATCCCATTAATGACATTAGCCTTCATCATAGTTAAATTTTATACTTATGCAAATGGTTTTTACGATTGCATACAGAATATTATACTGAATATCTTCATTATTTCAATCTCCAATTCAGATTGAAGAGATTTTTATTTAGTCTATTATATTCATTTTCAATTATTAGCATTCTACAATTTTTTTCTTTTCACTTCTTATTAAAATATTTTTTTACCTAATTTCCTTATTTGCGATTCCCCAAATTTCTCTTCCATTTCTATTTGGCCTTCTGCTGTAGCTTAGGTTATTAATTGTTAATTTTTTTCTCCTCTCGTTTTCCTCTTCTCGCTTTCCTCCTCTCGTTTTCCTTTCCCCGTTGTCCGCATCTCTCTTCATTTCTTCTTCGTTTCGAATTCCTCTAATTTTCCAATTTCCTCCCCTAATCTTTCATCGTGGATTTTCACACCCATCGCCAGTCATAAATCTCTCGCATCCATCTCGCTCTCTTGTGCTTTTCTTTCTCTCTCTCTCTCATTCTCTACTTGTCTCTTTCTACCTCTCACTATGGTCGCATGGCATTTTGCCATCGTCCATCGTTCTCATAACGTTGGCATATTCTGTCAGGACTAATTTATGCACCTCGGGGATATTTTTATCCTTTCGCTGGTCGGTGGTCGCGTGTTCGTGAGTGATTTGTTGCAAACCCGAGAAAGCACCCGCAGCTTTCACAAGGATGTCTGTATTTTTTTTTGTGTGTGTGTGTGTATGTATGTATGTGGCTAATATTGGATTTGCTTCGTCCGGTGGACATATTCTGCTCTCTCTCTTTCTTCCCTTTTCTCTTTAATCCTACACGCACGCACACATAAACTTTTGTCTCTTGCTCTGAAGGTGATTTAAAGCGACGTGGGAAAAATTGATATTTAATGTGTGAGTGAATGTGAGGTTGTGTGAAAGCTGTGCAAGTGTTGGTAAATTGTGCTCAGTTACATTCGCAATTAAGAATGATGCTCGAAGTTATTTGTTTCAACCGCACACATATGTATAGTTACAACCATACTGAAAATATATAAACAATACACTCACACTCACTCACACCCACACATATACACATACTCATGCAAACCCACATGCATGCTCCTCTATTGCCTTGCAAATATTTGCTTTATTTTTACCGAGATTTTTATGGAATTTTTTCATATTTTCCTTCGTTTGTAAATCAAGAGAAGAAACTCTGCTCAAGTGTTGACGAGTGTTTGCAAGTGTGTCGAGTGTCGAGATACATATGTGTGCGTATGTTTGTGCATGTGTTGGTAATCGATTGAATTACACGGTTTGCTTCGATGAGCAAATTACTTGCAGTTGAATTGCAATATTATTACTTCCTGTCGATGGGGTAAATGGGGTGCGACCTTCACATGGACCCTGATTGAATCCAGGTATTCTTGTTTATCTTAGTCTCGATGGCTGTGTAAACATTGTTGTTATTTCTCTCATTCTATTATTTCATGTTTGGTGCTCGATTTTGTATTATATCGGGGAAAACAATTTAATTGAAATGAAAAATAAAATTGAAAAATGTTGTGGTTTTCTCCATTCTCCATATAAATTGGAAGTGGAACAAGGAGAAAATAATTTAAATTTAAATCGAGTATAGCTAATTATACATAAAAAAATAACTATCTAAGTATATAATTTTAACATATAATTGATAATTTTAAGGAACAATTTAAAATAGTGAAAATCAATCAAACAAAGAATAATTAACAACTATAAAAGCATTGGAATTTTTAAAGCCTATAGTAAAATTGGAAAATATAAAGGAAAAGAGAAAATTTAAAAATGGTAATTATTCACTTCACTGCAGAAAACCACTTTGAACCCAAACTCACAGGATAATTCAATATGATGGTCTCAAGCTGCTGTCAAAAACAATAAATAAAACTAGCTGTTGGCAAAAACCGACTTCAGCAACATGATTTCTAATGAAGCAACTGTTGCTCACGTTGTTGTTTATATTGAAGTTTTTCTGGCAAGCTGTCAATTCCGCATTAACTCACTTTCAATATGGCTTCCTTCCGTTTTTCGTCCACTGACTTTGCACGTACATGAACTTCTTATCGTTGTTGTTGACTTTTGTTATTGTTATCCTTGTGATTTGCGTTGTTTTTGTTGTTGTTACTGTTTGTTCGTCCTGCTTTGCTGCATAAATGAGCCATGAAGCAGGCAGCAGCTGCGAGCATCGCATTGGGCAACGAGCCAACAGCTGCCAAAGTTAAGTTTCCAAGGAAATCCAAATAAACCAAAGATCGAGAGGAAAAAATCTAAAATAATAAATTTGTAAAAAAAAGTAAAATAAATAATAGTAAATAAAAAAAGGGAAACATTTAAAAAAGAAAAATTAAAAATAAGTAAAATAAAAAATAGAAATATAAAAACAATCAAATAAAAAAGAATAAAAAATATAATATAAATGTAAAAACTTCCGTAAAAGTAAAATGAGTAAAAATAAGTGAAAGTAAAAGTTTTCGCAACAATAACAGGACGAGTTTTTTTCTCTCACTCTCACAAGTACAACTGCAATAAATAACTCCACACCGGGTCGGGAAAATGTTGTTGTAGTAGTTGTTTTATTGTCCTTCTGCAAGGATATGAAAACTTGTGAATATTGTGGATAGCAAAAAATTCAAACCTCTTCTGGACTTTTCCTTACGTGTCTGAACGCATTTTATTTCCGTCATCCTCGACGTCGTCGTTGCAGCTGTCTGCTGTTGCTGGAGAAAACTTGAACTTCATAATGTGTCTGCAATTTTTCAACAACTTTCTTCTTCAATTTCTCTTTGCAATTCTATCTTTCATCCCTATTTTGTTTTTATTTTTTCTTCGCAAAGTTTCTAGTTTGATCTCTACAACGTGGAGTGCTTTTCGGGGCGTGGTCGTCACGTGCTTCCTTGTAGAACTTGTGGGCGGGATGTCTTCAGCCCTTAAGACCCTTAGGTGCCCAGCAAAGTTCTTTATTTTGTTATTTTTTGAATAAAAGGCTTTTAGAAAAGTTCACTTGGGTGAAATCGTTAAAACTGATGTTCAAGATGAGGTTGCCCGACTTGAGGTGGAAGGAAAAGTTCTGTGAATTTCTATGAAAATACATAGTTGTCACTGGGTCAAAAAGATATTCAACAGAAACCTGTTGGTTTCAATAAATATAAATAATAAATCTATCACTGATGTTGATGATGAAACTGTCATCAATTTGTCCAAAGTACTCACGATGAAAAGATTCCAAACTTCTTCCTAATAGAATCATATCATTAATTCTTTATTCACTATTTGCATTCAATTTCCTTTTAAAATTCCTACCCCTAAACTTTCCAACTTCAGGATCAAAGTTCAACACGAAGAGAAACCGGGGACGGCGACGTGTGCGGTTTATTTAAACATTTTATTACAGCAGCTCAAAACGTTTGCCATCCATAATTCTGGATGTCATGCGTTGTTTGCATGTCCTGCAGTCAACCACTCTGCAGCAGTGGGACAAAAAGTGAAAAATGTGAAAAAAAAATTAAAACAATTTCAAAACAATAGAGGTAAAAACGAAAAACGATAGAAAAAAACACGCTCTCATAATTGTCGAGTAATTTGGCGAACATTTTCTGCTATTTCATGCAATCCTCTAGCTGTCTGCCTATTTATGTCTATGTCTCGTATTCACTCACTCTCTATCTCGTTCTCTCTCACACATACACACTGTCCATCGCCCTCACACTCTCTGTCTACGGGGTTTCCTCTCTCTCCTTCTCCTTCTCTCTTCGTTTCTATCACACATTCATCCATTCATTCATTCACTGAGTGAGTCGTGCTCGAACATGAAATGTAATGTATTTTGTTGTTGTTGTTGCTTTTGTTGTTGAATACTTTGCATTGTTCGTGGCGGCCAAACAAGGTGACATTAAGGACAAAAACAACAACAACAACATACACGACAACAACAACAATAAAAATGATAAATAAACAAAACATACGTTTGGTGGGAAAGCGGAATGAGGGTGGAAGGATGACGGGTGGAGGATGAGGTGTGGAGGGTGTGAGGGGGGAGGAAAATAAATGCAGTCTGCGTTGTCAACACTTCCACCTGGACTTGGTGACAGCAGGATCAACAGCGAGTTTGGACATCAAGGGGAAATAGCCATGAGGATGAGTTGGAGGATGAGGTAGAGGATGAGGTAGAGGATGAGGTGGATGATGAGCTGGACGATGAGGTTGATGTCGATGGTGTGCTGTAGGTGAACTCGGACTCGTTTAAGCACATCTACACGGGACATGACATGACTATCGATAGAGATTTCGGAGGGATTCGAATGGCATTCCAAGTCGAAATTGAAATGCGCTTGAGTGAAATGAGTGCTCATTCTGTGAACCGTGAACCAACCTTCGTTCCCACCATTCCGTTCCTATTTACACGTTTACCCAACCACCTTCCATCCTTTTCGCACTCTCATTTCATCCCATTCTCGTCCTTCCTCACTTTGATCCCTCCTTCACTCGTACTCACACCCGATCATGGGCCAGACATGACTTGCATCTCGCATGCAATATTTGTGGAATCCATTCGTCGATGTCAGCGCCCCAGGGCAATGGAATTTAAATGGTGGGAAGCGATGAGGAATCTTTGTTGTTGGTGTTTTTATTGTTATTATTATTGTTGTTCAGTTTCCTGTTGTTCTTGTTCCTGTTCTGGTTGTTTTTGTCCCTTTAGTTGTTCCTGTCCTTGTTGATTACATGAGGGATTTCGTTGTCGATATCCTTTGAGCTTTCATCGCAGATTTAAGGCAAACCAAACATTTGAGTGGACGTGTAGTGGGAGGAGGGGAGAGAAAGAGATGCTAATTGATTTGAGTCTCTGGAGATAGAGAGAGAGAGAGAGAGAGTGATGGGTTTTTGACATTTGTTAGAATGACGCTTGTTAGCGAGAATTGTGCAACGGCTACATTGATTGAAATGTTTGCCATGATCACATAATCGTCCTGTCGTCAGGCGGACAGTTTTCCAGATTAAAGTGATTAGTTGACAATCTGAAGGCTTCAATTCGGACATGATGAAATTTCAAATAAATTATTAATAAGACTTTTCAAAAGATGTACCGAGGAATCATGTTGAAATCTGTTATAAAAACAATTTATGGAGAATTTAAGAGATTAAAATGAAATGAAATTGAATTTATATATTTGGGATTTTTACTTCACATTTCAATGAAAATATAATTTACATAAATTAAAAAGACAATCATTAAACAAAATTTAAATTGTTATCAATCAAAATCTTAAATTGTTAACAATCGAAATTTATATTGATGAAATTCCAAAATTGAGAAAATACTAAATTTAAATTATTGAAATTCAAAATCTAAATTGTTGAAATTTTTAATTTATATTGTTCGAATTCAAAATTTAAATTGTTCAAATTCGATATTTTATTTGTTAACTAAGAAATTAAAAATGTCAAAAGAAATCTAAAATTCAATATAATCAATGGTATCAAATAGTATTCCGACCAAAAAGGAGAACACGATTGACATGACCTATATCAACTGCAAACCAATTAAACCTCGAAACATATCAAATCCAAAACGTCTCTCTTTATTGACTTCCTTCTTCATTCGGATGGGATCATCAATCAAGGTTAACAATTAACCATCAGGCAGAACATTTACTGCAAAAATATATATTGACCTTTCGTCCACCTCGTGGAACATTCAACCGCCCTCAACAGGAGCCAATCCGACAGGCCGAATCCGGCCTGATCCGACCCTGAACGAATGGCCAACTGAATAAACCATGACAATATGTCAAAGTTCATGACGATACCGAGAGCCGGGATGAAACCAAATGGACATTGGAGCAAGATAGACAGAGAGGGAATCCCCTCTCATTCCCTCTCTGTCTATCTTAGAGGAATAGAGGAATGTTGAGAGAGAGAAGGAAGATATCTCGATTCGTCTCGACAGCAATCTCCATTCACCTTTGCACGAACGCATGTCACTAATGCGAACATAACATCAAAGAAATTTATTTACTTTTGGCCAAACGTTAACCACGACGACGATGACGCTGCTTTGGTCCTCCTCTCTCCCTCTCTTTCTATCCTTCCCTCTCGCTCTCTTAGACTCCTTCTCTCCCTCATTCTCCTTCCATGACCAACGAGAGGCGGCTACGCCTCGTTGCTGGCCATTTATTTTCCGCAAGCACGGTATACACGAGGCCACTGGGAGTCGGTTGGGGCGGTTCCCGATGGCGGCCAAAGGCGGAGGGAGTGAAAAATGAAAAATGATTTCCCGGCTAAATTAATCGCAAATGTCGGTCACTTTGGTCGCTTTAGTCTCTCATTCGTTTTCTCGTTCGTTCGTTCGTTCGTTCGTGTCAGCAGAATACGTAAATCATTGCATCATTTATTATGCGATTGGCAACATTCGCTCGCTTCCTCTTCCCTCCCTTTACCACTCTTTCCCCTCTCTCTTGCTTCCCTTCCTTCTTTTCACTTCGCCACTTTTTCGCTCCCCTCATCATCTACCCTTTAGTGTCGTTGTGGTCGTCATCGTTGTTGCAGAATTAAAGGTGAAGGTGGTGCCGCCATCGTTGTCGTCATCGTCGGATGCCGGATCGCTTTGGACTTGCAGCTCCCTCTGAGAGTGGGCGTGGTCGTGTCCCCAGGCGACGCTTTACACTTACAGACATTGTTAATTGTTCCGACCCGAAGAGTGGACAGAGGCAAAGAGATAAAGAGAGCGCCGGAGACAGAGATTTATCGCTGCGACACAGCGTCGATGGCCACTGGGAGGCATCAAGCGGAACAGACCAGAAGGATGCGATAGACATACCAACAATAAGAAGAATTGGAATAGACATACCAACAACAATAAGAATTGGAATATTAAAATGGTCAACGAATGAAATGTCCTCGTGTCATTCTATGTACAGAGATCTCTCTGTTTTCACAACGATTGCAATAAATTTGAAACGCATTCGAGCGCCGGCAATAAAATCACTTCCAATCGCAATGAGATTCAACAAAAATACTCGCTCAAGTGGAAAATTGCTTTGGTCGAAATATGCACCCACCATTGGCCATTTGAGACCGAGGCAGAGACCGACCCACTTTGTCAATTACACCGACATCCACACTCTATTAGTCCATTGGCATTCGATTGTCAAAGGGCGACGGTTGATGGTGGGGTGGGGGATGGACTTTGGTTGTGGTCACCAGTCAATGGATGGTTAGTTGTAGATGTTGTTGTCTCGATATTGAAACGAAAATTAGTGGTTATTTGAAGATGTTTGCTCAAAGGCAACCAAATACAAGGTTATCTTTCACAGGTGTATGTGTGACATTTATTTCAAATACTCGTGGTTTGTGATTATAATATTCTGATGTAAATATTGTTCTGCCTCCCAAAATGATGTTGTGTCGAATTATGTCTTAGAGTAGTCATGACGTATGAGTGACATTAATTTATTATGTACCAATAAAACCAGAAGAAGTTATAGACTTTCATTAATACTTCTTAAATCTTTTATTACAAAATTATGACATTATTAACATGAAATTTTTGTTCATTCTGTCAATTATATTTTCTTTTATCGACTCATTCATCTCATTTTCTATCCAGTGTCACAAGTACCAAATTGAAATATGTATCAATAGAGGGCAATAAATGTTTAAAACCATGGAATTATGTGGCAATGGGAATTTTACGCCCACCAGAAGAAATTCAGATTATTATAAATTCAATTGTAATTGTAAATTGAATCGATTTTTATGATCTGCCTGAGAGGAAGGCCGGATAATAAATCTGCTTCTCTTTCGCTCATCTAGTAGAACTTTAATCACATTTTCCTTCAAAAAAAGAAAACAAAAAATCTTTAAATCAATTTAGTGAAACATACAAAAATTTTAAATTTTTGATTTTCCTGAAACATGTTTTTTTTAAATTCCTGTGTAGGAAAGTTTACACACACCTTCTTTTTTTCAAAAATTCATTTTTTTCCTAGGAATGAAAATTCTAAAAGAAGAAAAATAATTTCAAAATTGTTCTTCTCTCTGGGGGAAATTGGATTTTACTGTAGGCAATTCAATAGCCTTAAAAAGCTTTTCATTTGCTCTCGTTGTCGGCTGGTAAACAAAAAGCTGTAGCTTTAATAGGTGAAGCTGAGTGTGTGTGTGTTTCTGTGCATTTGTGTGTGTGAATGAGTGCATTTAAATCTCTTGCAGTGAATTCCACCCATCCAGAGCTCATTGTTTACCAAACACAATAGATCTGAATTCTAGAGGACAAACAGAGAGAAAGAAAGAGGGTTGAGAGGGCCTAAAAGAGAGAGAGGGAGAGAGAGTAGAAAAATGAGAAGATAGAGAGAGTGGGAGAAGGAATGAGATAGTAGAATAGGAAAAAAATTGAAAGCGCTAGGAAAAATGTAAAAAACAGCACTCAAGCAAGTGGCTGCCTTTGGATTGAAGACAAATGAATGAAAGTCGGGCAAAAAACATGGAGTGACTGAAAGAGTGAACGAATAAGTGTGTGTGAAAGAGAGGACACGACTGTTCGAGCGAGATAGATGATGGGTGGAAGTTAAGTGACGAACAAGTACGTGATGAGCACATTTTCACCATCGATAAAAATTGATCGACGCAAGGATTTTTCAAGTAAATGAAATGGAAATTATTAGTTTGATGACGGAATAAAAACAGGCTAAGTGGAAATCTGAGAGATTGGAGAAAATGGATGAGAGCGAGTGAGTGAGTGAGTGAGTGAGAAAGAGTGGAATCTAAAGAGGAGCACAGTAAAGAAGATGATGCGATAATAAAACAGAATAGAAAATAATTTATGTGAAGACGATGAACGTTAAGACCGGAGAGAAAAAAAAAGTAATACGGTGCAGTGATGAATTTCTAATGAAATGGTTATGATGATGAAGAAGATGATGATGATTATAACTATAATGCAGACGATGATAATTTCGTTAATAATGTCGACAGAAGAAAATAACAGCCATAGAAGAAAGTAAAGAAAAGGGTTAAAATCAAGCATAATTTTTGTAACCCATCGAGAGGTGACAGTCACGATTTGAATCGATTCGTTTCTATTCATTTCCGTATTCCATTCCATTCATTCCCACGCTTCCGGTTCATTTCAGTTTATGCTGACGTGTGTCAGATTTTCAGAATTTGTCTGCGTTGCTGTCGGGTGTTGCTGCAGCCACATCTGCTGCTTTTGGAAAAATGTCACTCAAGCTTCTCTAATGGCTTAAAATAGTTCTTCTTCTTCCTATTCTTCGTTTTGTAAGAAACTCTTGAGTAACATACTTTTTTGGTATTCTCCCTTTCTTCATATACTGATGTCATATACCCAGTTTGGTTATCGGTTAATCGGATTATATTTAAAAATTCTGCGCTGATATTTCTAATTTTAAGCAAATAATTTAAAAAACATAATTTTTATTTTTCCGACTCATTATTTTTTTTTCCGATACATTTGTGTACATATATAATTTTATCATAATTACCATATTTTAAATGTTCAATATTTCGTTTCGAATTTATATTTTGTGTAACTTTTATTATTGATTTTAAAAATGTTGAACTTATTTTTTTTAGTTTTAAATAATATAAAATTTTTTCAATGTTTTAGACTTTTGAGTTGATTCTAAATACAGTAAAACAAAGTGACAAAACTATTGACTTTTTTTTAATTTTCATAAACCTTCCTAATGTGAAAATTTAAAATATATATATTTTTTTTAAATTTATATTTAAAAAATGTTTAAGATGTTGTTGAATTGTTTTATCGTATTTATCATTTATTATATTTTTATAATTTTGTACTTAAATATAAATGTTGTTTTTGTATATATTTTTTTCTTAAGAATTCGCCATTCGTTGTTGAGTTTATTTGTAATCTTCTTGGAATTACGGTTACTGATTATTTTTCAGATATCGATGTCACATACTACATTAAATATTCACATTTTCTCGTTGTGTTCCACCCGTCACTCAAGTGTCTCGGTTGCTGACACTGTCAGCGGCTCCGTCGTCTTTCGGTCGAGCCATTGGAACCCTTTCACCACACACTCACACGGCTTATTTACACAGACAGCTGAGCAACTGGGTCGACGCCGATGGGTTAATTAGTTCTTTCTCTCTCACTCTCTGCCACTCTCTCGTCGCCAACTCGTGGCTCGAGTTCACGACGCGGCGACAGAATGTCACAGATTGATTCTGCGGCTCGAGCTGCGGCTACACGCGATAATTTTCGAATTTTCCTCATTTTCCCCAAGTTGATTTTCCGTGTCACAAATACACGCGCACTATCCCGAGCACACATACATACACACTGAGAGACGGGCACAGGATGTCAGGGAGCGACGACAGTAACTAAATTTCAATGAAAAACAAATAAAAACCACGCCGGAAATTGAAAGGGAACTGAACAGCAACAACAACAATAACGACAAGCAACAACAAACTTACAACTACAACGATAACAACAACAAGGACAACCTACAACTACAACCATAACTTCTCGAACTTTGTACGTTTAACATGATTCCGACTCACGCATACACTCTCGTAGTCCTGCATTTGTATCGTTCCTTCGTCTCCCACTTTCCTGCCGAGTGTCCTTCGTCCTCGTGGTCGACGTGTTGATGTGTGCGACGTTGGCGCGAGTTTCTTTCGACTTCCGGTCGGTCGTGAATTCGCTATAAATACTCGTCTATTGTTGTTGTGAGTTTGTTGTTGCTTCAGTTGATAGACTTGTTGTTTGCTTCAGTTGGTGAACTTGTTGTTGTTTCAGTTGGTGAACTTGTTGTTGGTTCAGTTGATGGTCTTACTGGTGAACTTGTTGTTGTGAAATCATAAATTAAAAAAGTTAATGCCTCGCCATGAAGACCTGGCCCACATCCTCGGCCGCCTCCACGGCGACGACAACGGCCTACCAGGACACCCTGGAGCTGGAATCCTTCGAGGCATTGGCGACGTCGACAGCGATGACGGCGGCTACGACGACAACGACAAAGGAGACGGCAACGTCGACGACAGCGCCGTCAACCGTTACAGCGACGGATGCCGAAACGTCGGACGTCGTCAGTGACGTGTGCAAAAACCTCAAGTGAGTTCGCAATCATGACTCAAAGACTCCCCCGAAACCCACTCCAGATTCCAGAAAGGGTTCCCCGCTGGACAAGTCCGAATGCTCAGTGCGTGGGGATTTTGATTTGTTGTTTTGGCCTTTGTTTTTTGTTTTTTTTTTTGCTTTGAATGACGTTCGCCCGGTCAGTTGATCGTCTAGCAAAAGCTTCTGTTGATTCAGTTAATGAGTTCAACTGATTCATTATTCAACCTCAGTTGGAGAGACCAAAGAACGGGAGATCGGGGTACGAGGGGAGGGTGTATGATAAAACATGCAACTCATGTGGACGTCCCATGAAGTCGCTTGAAGTGTATTTGATGGCTCTGTGGGAGAACATGTTGAGGTAGAAGTCGAGGTAGATGTTGAGCTCGTTGAGAACTATTTATAATGTTTTAGTAGGCGGTCGACTTTGTATTAGTAGACCACTGTGGTCAGGTACAGTTGTAGTTTATAGCAACTGAAGATTTCTATTGAAATTGTTGTAATAGTAACAAAATGAATAAGAACATAATATACATACATATTTATTTTTGAAACAAGTATATAAAATATTTTCACACATAAAGTATATGATGGTTATTATTTTTACTATACGATGGTCTAAATTTCAAATAGTTTAAAGAGTTATCAATTTAATTTCTGTGCTCCTCGTCGTAGTCTTTTATTCGTGTTATGTTTTTTTCTCAACTAATTGAAGTTCCTTTTCCAATTCTAATTTATGAATGATTTGACTTTGAGTTTCATTCCAATAATCAATGAATGATTTGACTCTGATTTTAACTCCAATAATTAAGTTTGTGAATGGTTTGGCTCTTATTTTCATTCCAATTATCAAGTTTATGAATGATTTGCCTCACAGATTCACTCTAAATAAACCAAATCGTCCATTCTATTCCACTTCAGAGTTTCCTAATTTTCTCATCCCAACTTCTGGATAGTTATAGACAGACATTTACTACTATTAATTCAGTACAATTCGATTCCGAACTCCGATCGCGGTTTCACCTTTATTTTGCCTCCCTCGCGTCCACCGCTGTTAATTGAATAATTATCTTCCATCGAATTGACAACTCCGCTCGGGGCGTCTTTCTTCGCGCTTCTGCAATTGGTTACACACACACACACCAATAGACAATGGACTCACTTTGACTAGATAGACAAACAGATAAATAGACAGACATTTTAAACCGTTGTCAATGCGAAACGGAAATGGGGGCGCTTAGACTAATGGCAACGTATCCTTCAAATCGCACACGTTTCGCACGTAAAGCGAGGACTGAAACTTTTTATTTATGCGTGGAGAGAACGAGATAGACAGAGGGAAAGGAGAGGGAGAGAAAAGTGAAGAGGGGAAAACGATGGATAACAGACTGATGTGGGTCGACCCCGAAACGATGCGGAAGTCCACAATGGACCTGTTGCTGTCTGAGTATGAGTGTGATTGTGTGTGTGAATGAACGCGACAACGGTTGCCCACTTCCGGAGCTTGTTTCCGGTATTATGTGTTGTTGCCTTACTTATTGCTGTTGTTGCTTGTCCTTAACTTTTCCCAATGTGAAAAACTTTGCTATTTTTGAACTTTATTTAAAAGAAATTCAATGTCAACAGGAGTGGCGAAGAGAGGAGGAAGAAAGAGAGGGAGAGAAAAGAAGGCCCAATGAAACGATAGACAATTTCAGCATTATAAATGGAAAAAGTTTATCAACAGACAAAGAATACGGCGAGAGCTATAAATGCGGAGATTTTTTTTTGCCTTTGATTGGAGAACGAAAGGCAAAAACAGGGTCAAGCTTAAAGCACAATCGGCGACCCTCGTGAGGGTTGCCAACTGATTCTTGTTCTTCATATTCTTCTTCTTCTTCGTCCTCCAGTTGGGTATCAATGTCGCTGTTTGGCTCTTTGTCTACATTGATGTCTGTCCCTCCGCCTGTCTGTTTGGATTTCTCTTCACTCATGTAACATGATAATCCTCGACTTGTGACGCCATCTGATGTTTTCTTCCCGGTCGGAACAAGAAGAAGGGTTCAATTTGTGTCAAGTCTCGACCTCGGTCACCCTGATCCACTGGCTGCCTAATGATTTTTGGTCTGTCTGTCCATTCTTTCTGTCCAGTTGTCCATCCTCCTCGATGATGAATTATTTTCTAGTCCATTAGCGGTTATTCACGAAATTGGACTTGAATTCCTTTTATTGTTTCAGTTCATTTGACTTGTTTTCCTCTTCCTTCGCATTTATCTTTGTTCTCTGTCCTTATCGTTCTATCGGCCTCTATCTCTATCGTTCTATCGGCCTCTGTATCTCTCTCTATCAGGCCATCTGTCTTGATTCTTCCGAGTATCCGCCTAGACAATATGTTAATTAATTTGTCAGTCAATGCACATAATGCTGCGAAATTGAGAGATTTTTTCATCACATTCCTGTCTTCTCCTATTTCTTCTTCTCATACCCTCACTCCAACCCTCTTCATTCTTCTCTGACTTCCTTCGTTCTTCATCGTCTTTATTCATTCTTCTCTGACTTTAGTCATTCTTCTTCGACTCCCCTCATTTTCCTCCCCGTTCTTGTGCCCCCCACGTCCTCCGATGGAAAGTTGGCTGCCAGAGACTTTTATTGATTTATTACCACTTAATGAGCGGAAATATTGCGAGAGCTCCGAGGAATTTCCACAACATAAAGTCGGCGATGACGAATGGAAATGAGCAGCAGCCTTCGTCCTTCGAATGTAGCCTTGATAATTGGAGTAGGACGTGATATATTTTCACAACGTGAAGTACTTTTTACTCAAAATCCCCGTACTCAAAATTGTAATCATCATAAGTAATTTATCTTTCGTCCCAATTGGTGGCAGATTCTTCTTAATTGTCGGTAGGATCCAAACGATTTCGGGATTTGAGAATGTCGTCTGGATGATTGTGGTAATGATCTTATGGCCATCAATCAACCCAACTGTCAACCATTCATGTTCTCTCATGTGAAACTATTAATGGTAATTTGGAAACATCTTTTACAATTTTTGTTGCAATTTTAATTTCATTTATTTTCATTGTATTGTTTTTAGTTGAGAAATAACTTTGTTTCCCATTTATGATTTTTCATATGACCCTGGAAACCCTGGAATATTTCTTTGACTACAGCCATAAATTAATAATCCAATTATTATACTTATCATTTTTTCAATCCCATAAATTATAATATAATAATTATTAATTATAATTAAAATCAAAGTAAGAATTATCATGGTTTAATAACCATCAGCATCACAAACATTATCTCCAAAGTTGTTATTAACACTCTCGCTTTAATCGTCTTTATCTACACTCTATATCTAACTATTACCACCACTAACAACAACAAGTGTCTACTCATCATCATGTTAGCCATAAATTGTCCGTCGGGATTTTTCATCATGCAATACAAATCCGCAATCGAGTGAAAGTTTTTCCACGCTCAGACAACATTTACAACAACCGCTATATTTATAACAACCACTATATTTACAATAACTACTATAATTACACCATCAACTATAATATCAAAGGTCCCAAAGAAAGCTTGAGGCATAGAAAACTTTTCAGATTGAGAAGAGAAAATATAAGTGCAAAAAAAACATTAAATTTATAATGTTTTTTTACTCATCACTTTGTTCGTTCTCTTTATAGAAAACTTTTAATACGATTTGAGAAGCATCGTTTGAACGGAAAACTCTATTCAACTTCTAGTTGGTTAGAGAAGGGAATCGGTTTCAGAGAGAGAATGACAAAGGGAGGAGAGAGGAAATGAGCAGAGAAAAGGAATTCTCAATGAAGCGGTAATTAGCACTCGTTCTTAGGTTTCGTCTTAACTATTCTTAATTGGAAGCAATTGCTCTTCAATTTCTTGTGATCTGACTAATGGAGGACTTGAAGTTTTCGATTAAGGATTTGATATTTGAAAAAATGTCAAGGAAAGGAAAAAAAATATAGTTAATGTTATGATTTAGTTAAACAAATAATATTGAGATTAGTATTTCAATTAAAATAATATAATAATTAAATTTAAAAAAAATACTTTTGATATTGAATTTTAAATAATTTCTCAATTTAAAGTTTTGAAAAACTTGAATGTTAAAGTTGTATTCAAAGAAACAGAAATTTGCATCCAATCCTAAAAAAGGTTTTCTTCACAACTTAATCCTCTCCGAGTTTTGACCTTCCATTAAAATAATGGCTCACACTTATCGCTGAAATAAAGTCGTTCCGGCAGATGCTCCATTGCTTTTAATATTAATGCGAATTTTCGGAAATATTGTCCATTTTCCTCACAATAACAATATAGCACAAAATACCAAAAATAATAGCACAAAAAAAAGGTCCAAACATCAAACAAGAAATTCGGAAGCAAAACAAAAATCCGGAACCAAAACAAAAATTTCATAAGCAAAACAAAAATCCGGAACCAAAACAAAAAATTCTGAAGTAAAGCAAAAAATCCGTGGAAGAAAAAAGGTCATGTAAGCATTTCCATTTCTACCCACGCCATGACCATCGTGCAAAATTGATGATAATTTCTATCTATATCTATCTCTTTTCCCCCATTTCTCCACACTTGGTTCTTCTTCGTAACTCCGTGAAATTTGTGGAAGTCGCTCAGACGAAAATTCGGCAACGCAGCGGAAGTTTCGAAAGTCAAACAAAATCTGAGCAAGGAAAACATTCGACTGCAGGAGAAACTTTGCGATTTCAACAAGCGTTATTGAGGCATAAAACAACCAGAGAGAAAGAAAACAGAGAGTTATTAAAAATTCATGAAACTCCATTCGTATCGGAAACTTGTGAACCATGGGCGGGTAATGGGGGCGTGGCTCTCTGCAAGCATTCAATTTCGAGTTTTCGTCTGTTCATGTTCCGTAATTTCTAGTCGAAAATTCAAATGCCGGAAGTTTCCACCGAAAATTGATCGAAATACATGAAGGGCTTTGGAATGGTTCTTCCGGATTTAAGTTGAAAGCGGAATCAATAAATGTTGCTCATACGTCACGGCAGCCTTTCGCCAATTGGAACGAAATCAAATCCTTAAGGAGTTTATCCTCCTTCTTTCTACTTCTTTCTCATCCTCCTGTGAATTTATTTACCCCATTTTGATCTTTCCACTTGACTTCTCTTGGGACGACGACGACAAGCGACGAGATGAGACTAAATTGAGTCGTATAAAATGTTATTAGAATCATCTCCCTACGTCTTCCTCAGTCTCATCCTGCCCTCCTACGGTTTCCTCCTGCTTCACAACGAAACACGCAACTTCTCAAATCGTTTCCCCATGCTTGATGTTCAAATTTGCGTGGAAATCAAATCATTCTCAGCCTCATCCACCCACCTTGGTTTCGTCGTTCCTCGTCATCTCTTTGAGTCCTTCCACACACTACACACTTTCTCCCCTTATCTCTCATTCTTCCTCAGTCTTTCACTTTCTCTCTCTAACTTTTTTTTTCCTTTTGCCCTTCCGCCCTCTCATCAGTATCATTTCTTCGTCGCCGTGTTGTAAACATTTATACTTTAATGTATTTTTAATGCGATTTCGGTTCCGGTTCTCTTCACCTCTCTCAATCTCCAGTTTGTCCCTCGCGATTCCATTTGGCTGAGTTGACGGGGTTGCCAGATCGACAGACCTACCAGAAACTGAAACAATGCCAATTCCTTCTTTGACTGTTGCTTCTCTCTGAGTCGAATGAAAGCGAACATTTATATTCATGTAGTTATTGTTTTCTTGTGGTTCTTATAATTCTTGACGATGTTTTTGCTGTTCCTTCATACAAAGTAGCAGCAGCCACAACAACAAGAGAACCATTGGTAGCACCAACAACAATAACAACTTGGGAACATAAAAAAACATCGTCAGAAGAAACAATAAAAACAACAATAGCTCATTTGATTATTATTTCTGTTGCTTCGGTGTAATTTTGTGTAACAAATGCGATGGTTGCAATTGATATTCTTGGCGTTGTTATTCATGTTTCGAACATCTTCCTGAACTTTTGTGGTCTTTAAGGAGGAAGACAAATTTATTGGAATTTTGAGTATATTCTAATGTAGTACTTTATTTTTGTGAATGAGACCTCACTGAGTGTAAGATCTACTGGTTTGTTTGGATTTCAATATAATTTTCAATTAAATTATAATTTAAATTTAATTGACTTTTTAAGGTAATTTATTTTTGAATTTATGATTGTATTTATTTTCTTAATTAAAATTAGTTTTTAGTGAATTTATTTTACTTTTTAAATTAAACTAGATTTGAGTTAAATTTAATTTGAATTTTGAAATTAACTAATTTTTGAAATTAACTTTGAATTTAAACTATTGAATTTTATTTAGTTTTTAATTTATTTATTTGATTTTGAATTCAATATATTTTTAAATTTAATATTCAGTAAAATTTTGAGTTTAATTTTTACTTAAAAAATATTTGTATATTTTTCCCAATAAATTATTTTTATGTTTTTAAATGTTGTATTTACTGAAACCAAACCATCGAAAATTATTTACTTTTACTTATGTTTTCATATGTCTTCCAATTTATATCATCCCTACTTATTACTCAAATTCTCAATACGAAATAGCATTCTTCAAATTTGAAAGAGCATCCTTCAAATTTGAAAGAGCATCCTTCAAATAGAAAATAAAACATAATTTGTGCTCCACAATCCCCACGATTCTTTACCACAACAGTAGACGAGAGAAAGCATAAGAAAATCAACAGGAAGTGAAAGGGAGAAAATCAAACAACACTTGCCTTTGTATGCACGAAAAGGGATACAATGATAGATAGAAAGAGAGTAAGAAATTGTGAATCGGATCCTGAGAAAAATTGCTTATTGTTTGGCTGTGATTCAAGCAATCCACACATACTAATACATACATGAACACATATACACGTCTTCTTCTTTGACTCCCCAGACGGTTGACATTTGAACGAGAGGCGTCGGAGAAGGAAATGGAAATGAAACATCCGAAGATAAAGAGGGAAGTGGCGGAGACTGCGTAAATCAAACGAAAGAACATATGAAAGATTTGCAAAAAATTGGCTAAAAATACACAGAGAGAAAGTGGATGAGGAGAAAGAGGAATAATAATAAAAACAACAACAGACAATGACAGTGAGAATAAAATACAGCAACAACATGCACTGTGGGAAAATTAACACAGAGACAGACAACGCAGAGATTCAGTGGAGGGAGAAAAGAGAAAGATAGAGTGAGTGAGTGAGTGAGTGAGAGAGCAAGAGAAAAAACTCAAGCCAAAGGGCTAAATAAAGCTCATCTGCCAAACGAAAAGAAGAACCGAGGTGGACAAGAGGACGACTACGAAGAGCAGACAATGAGGACGCGAAGAGGTTGAAGAAGCATCAACGATGGGGCGAAGTCGACGCGACGACTGGAACTCTTGCCGAGAATCGAGCTATGGACCAAAGACAAGTTTTCTTGGGGTAGGAAAGTCCTCAAAGCTCGCTCAATCGCTCTGCAGATGCTGTCCTTCATCACTCTCTCTCTCTCTGGTGGTCGTCGACAATTTCAGCTCGCTTTTTGCTCTTTGGTAACCACTCTCTCTCTCTCTCTCTCGGTGTGCCAAACTTATTGCTTCTGGCAACTTTATCACTCTCCTTCATTACTTCTCTCTCTTCTTCATCACGTCTGACTCCTTCATCACGTCTGACTCCTCCTTCATCACCACTCGATCCTTCATCGCTCACTCACTCTCTCTCGCCCTCGTTCTTCTTCCTTCACGAGCCTTTGCCTTTCCCAAGCGAGCTTTCCCGTGTGAAAGCTTTTTGGAGAGTTTTTCCTTTTGTCTGCACAGAACTTTCGTTGGAAATATTTCATAATTTTAGTTCGCCATCAAACCGTTCTGAAGAAGTCTCCACTAGAAGACACAAATGCTTCCGGAAATTGTGTGCAGATGGCGCTGAGCGGTCCGATGAAAACGTTGACGTTGCAACAATGACGTCACCAGAGACACTTTAGAGTGTCGATTTGCATTTTACCCACGTACGTTCAGAAGTAGGCAGGAGTCGTTGACAACGAGAGGTCAAGCGCTGACGAATGACCTTGTGAAGGGCGAACAGGGTTGACGAAAGGTATCGAAGTGTGTCGAAAGGTATCGAAGAGTGTTGAAGGTCGTCCGAAGACGACTCGTTCATGATATTCTCCCCTCCCTCTCCTGCCCTGATGATGCCGAGCCAATTAAAAGCAATTGATTCGGTTGAGTGAAAGTTTTTAATTAAAATCAACCCTTCCCCATCTTCACACAGGGTGTTTCAACGCTGCAATGGACCTCGCCCCTTTCCAACTTGACGTCACAGTTTTTTCTTCAAAAAGATCAAGTATTTGGCGTCTCCTTCAGTTCTTCTTTTCGTTTCTTTTCTCCATGAGGAAAGCGGGTCAATGGGTCAGAGCGCGGTGCGAGTGACTGCATTGCAATGACGTCTGTGTGCGGTGCGTTTCAAATGCACACCAACACACTCACACACACACACACACATTTCCAAACATTCGCTGCAGCATAAAGAGTACGCGACAACAATCATTTCAACAACTAAAATTTGGTTTGAAGCTGCAATTGAAACTTCTTGAGTCAAAAAATAGATTCGAAGAAGTTCGATTTTGGAGGTTTCTTTCTCTTAATCGTTAATTGTGGTGACCTCAAGCGGAAGTTGAGTTTAAATTTCATCATCATTTGGAAAAACTTTTCAATGAATAAATTAAATAATTTAATAAATAGCTTTTATGATATGAATTACATATTTATAAATTTTATAGAAAAATTTCGGTTTTTTGTTTTATAAAATTACTGATACATTTTTAAAAATGATTGTACATTTTACACGGAGCGAATTTTTTTTTTAACTTTCTTTTTCTCTTCTCTTTTTAGGTAAGTGGTTTCTCTTTCTTATCGTTGGATTCATGTGGGTTTGTATGAAACAATGTTTTTTCTCTATTTCTTTTTTCAAAGAAATTTACCTAAATTTTCTTTGTATTTTTCTAGAATTTTCTTTGTTCTTACTAAGAATATTCTATGCATTTTGTATAAATTTATATGACATTTCTTTGAATTGTCTCCCAATCATATTTATTTTAAATTTAACGTTTTTATCCAAAAGCTACTCACAGAGCTTTTCCTTCTGAAGAAGCAGCATAAGTTGCCGACAGCAACATGTTGCTGAGTAAACTATAGAACTTTTTTTTTTAATTTTCCTTAGGCTATCGGCCACATTTTCAAGGTATTATTATTGTTTTCTCTCATCAACCCAGAGACTCATTGTTGCTCCAGGTTTTCTGCGCTTGCGTCGGCAACATGTTGTCGAGGGAATTTCCAGCGCCGTGCTTTCGAGGTTATTGTGTCACAATTTACGTCATCATCGAGAGAGAGAGAGAGAGAGAGAAAGAGAGAGCGAGAAGCATCCAAAAGCTGAGGGGCGAAAGAGAGACAGACGGCGGAAAGCGAGTCGAGGGCCCGTTGAACAGCGACCAATGGATGAAGTATGGAGGCCAAAGGCGAACAATTCAGACGAAGGTGGGAAACGAAGATTGGAAACAGTTGACTGAAAATGAGAAGGAATGAGGGAGAGAGAAAGAGAGAGCGAGAGACGGGAAAATGTGCCAAAATGCGGCACAGATGTTCGAGGAACGAACCGAAAGCAGAAGAAAACGCGATAAAGCGTAAGAAGCGATGAAAGGAAAGAATGGAAAAAATACCGCAACATGCGATGTGCCTTTAATGAGAGAAAGAGGGGAAGTCGCGAGTAGAAAGAGAACAAAATATAGAAATAAACGAGACGAATTAATTTGAAAATAAGAATATATTTATTAAAATATTAATTTAGATTTTATTTCAAGGAATCCACAAAATAATATATTTAATAAATTCTATTTAATTTTTTTGAACATTTCTATTTAATTCCCTGCTTCTCCTTTTTCTCGAATTTTTCTCTCACATGCCATTGACTCGGATACGATCGTGTGAAGAGCAGCAACATGTTTTTATTCCTATGAGTTTTTGTTGTTCTTCTTGTTGTTGTTGTTCTCTTGAATGGGATGTTTGTGGCGATTTGTCTTTTGTCTCGATGACATTTTTGGTTGTTTGCCAACAACAACAACAAGCAGAAGCCACAAGAACAGCAACAAGAACAATAAAAACAACAACACCTTCATCCATCGAAATATATCGTCTGGTAGTTCAATTATAATCCCTCTAATGCTGCCAGCCATAGTTGTTAGTGCTTAAATGGCTTCATTTAGCATACTATTGCAATGACAACAACAACTGTAACAACAACGACAACAACTATAATGACAACAACAATGACATCCCATTCCTTCACCAGAACCACCTCCAACGGTTCAATTGAAAAACAATCCCACCTGCCAAGTGAATTATCCAAGTTCCTCCTTTGGCCGCTTCCAGAAAAGTTGTTTCACAACTTCTCAAAGGCTTTCGGAAATGATTGTTGACAACGAGCTGCAATTTGTGCCCGATTGAGGAAATCTTTGAAACAGCCTAAATTAATTGAGATTTAATTGTGAGGCAAAAATGGTGGAAATTCACGTTGATGTGATCTACAAAATCAAACTACTTAAATTTGCTCTTGTGCGAAATTTGCTCAATGGATTCTTTTTATGACCCTCATGACCCATCTGAAGTTCCTCGAATTTTCATGAAGACCCTCGAGATTTCGATCTCGTTGCTCAACTGCAAGTGAAGTTTATTTGAATTAAAAAACAAAATTATCCAACCTTGATTGAATGTAGTAAAAAAAAAGTTTATTCTCTCACAAAAGACCGCAGATTGGAAATCTCGTAAAATCGGGAATTTCCATAACACACACATATGATGGGTTGAGGAATGATGCCAACAACAAAAACAACAAAACAAAAGCAATCACCTCGATTTTTCACCCAATCTTACTCAATAATTGCAAAATGAAAAATCACTTAAAACAACAATAAATTGGCAACAATCTAAACAGTCATTGTGTGTGAGCACTCGATCGAGAAGAGATCGGTAGATAGCTAGAGTGAGAAAGATAGAGAGAGAGAGAGCGGGAGACAGAAAGCGCGGGCGAGAGAGAAAAGGTGAGAGCGAAATGAAATTGATGTCTATTTTTATAAAGCACTCGTTGGCAGTTTGAAGAGATTTGAAAGAACAGAAAAAAAAAAAAACTTGAAAATAATGATGAAAAACACACATCAGTAAACACTTCATTCGCGTGGAAGGAGAAGCGAAAATCGATTGCGATAATGTGGCAACATCATGCTCGCCGATCGAACACCGTGGGAGTTGCGAAAACGAGATCGTCCGTCGTCCTTCTCACACTCTTCTCTTTGGTGGGATTCCCTCCCGCATTCATCACTTGTTCTTCCATCGATCGTTCTGTTTTGTCCCTCACCATGTCTGCTTTCGTCTCTCTGTGGCTCTTGTCATTTTTATACACAGTCCGCCCTGATCGTGTGCCAAGAGGCCGCCTCAACCTTGCCCTCCCCATTCGCTTGGCCGCCGAACCCCCCCTCCCCACCATGTCGAGACACCGTCGAACGTTCTTGAGTTGGTCAACGTCGCTATATTTCTTCGATCTGTCTTCGCCTTTGTCTTCGGCCAGAGATCTGGCAAAGTGTACCAGTTGTTGGCCTGTAACAACTTTGTAGTTGAACTTATTTACAGAGCTTGATCTCTTTACACAGCATGCCCTTGACCTAAGTTTGCTGCCATCCATTAAACCTGTTTAAATCTGAGGTTCTTGTAATAAATCTCACCATTGGCTCGACCCAATTAACATCGTCGATCACGTCTGGTCGCATTATGTCACGTGACAGGGTCGATCCACGAATTGTGGGATTCTCGAGTTGAGTCGAGTGGGATTGTCGAGAGTTGTCTGAAATCGTCATTTGTCACCGATTGTCAGCCGACGTAAAAATAAATACATTCGTTTGGCATACACTTTAGTTTTTATTCTTTCTTATGTTTTTATTCTTTCTTTTGTTTTATGTCTTTCTAGTTTTCTTGGTCGTGTCTCGTTAAACTATGCAATTCGTAAATAGATTCTAGAACAAATTTATTCTTAGTTTCCATGAATCTGGTTCTAAGTAGGATCCTATTGACTGAGGTTATAGTTTCATGAGATCGATGGCCCTGATCTCAAGGATAATTTCCATATTATACGCCCTGAAAACTCTTTTCACGATTACATTTTTCCACAAAATAGATCAATTCACGCTGAAAATCTCGAAAAAAAAAAGAAAAATTCTTGGTAATAAAAAAACAAACAAAAAAAAACATATAAAAACAATTAAAAATTAAGCGATAATTTATCACCAATTAATACGGAGATCTCTTATTAACGCTTTAATTGAGGCTAAATTTAGTTCAAAAAGAAATTATGACTTCGCTGCTCATCGGTGGAAAATCCGTTGCCTCCGAGCCGAGACGAGTGTTGCCGACATCTCGCAGACACACGGCGCGAGAGAACGACAAAGACAAAGAGAGTGAGAGCGAGAGAGAGAGCGAAACTCAAGATCTCTTCTTAGAAAACATTTTATCTGAAAATAATTTTTTTCTTCTCTAGATTTTGGAATACTTAGAAATATTTTGTTCGTAGACTTTACGAGGTGACTGAATGTATGTTTGTGTGCATGTTTGGTTTTGTAGGTGTTTGTGTGTGTGTGTTTGTTCTTGCATGCGTGAGTATGTATGTTGAGAGATCCGTGGACGATCTTTAGAAAAATAAATCCGAAATCAGTTGAGTGTCCGACGGAGCAGCGTAAAAAACACTGACCGGCGTTTCGTGTTTCAACGCGTGGAATTTCGTTGTTCTTGAGTTGTCGGAAATGATGTGTCTATCAGTGCTCCCCATCAACATATTCGACATCTTCGGCACCTCCACACATACGCACACCTACGTCATCAAAAACATCGTTAGCCCTAACGTCATCGCCTCAAGAATTGTTTCCCATATCGTCAACATCACCTTTCATATAGTCATCGATATCATCCTCATCTCCCCTCACCTTCAACACGGTTGATGATCGAGTTCTGATCGTGTTGTCTAAAAAAATAGAGAGAAATATATATACAAAAATAATACAAAAAATAATACAAAAAATAAAAGAAAATATAATACAAGAAAAAACACAAAAGAAAATGAAAAATAAAAGAAAATACAAAATAAAATAAGAGTGAAAATATATAAGAATATATCACGTTTAAGTGGCTACAACAATACAAAAATACCAATTTCAAAAATGTGATTTGTCTTGTGTTTCTCGTGAAAATGTTTTCTTTTCTACCACATTGAGAAGATAAGAGAAAAATAAATAAATGTTAAAAGAAAGTCAATTTTCAAAAGAGTTCAAGTGAAATTTATATAATTCTCTAGATTATTTGAATAGCTTTGAAGAGCTGTAAATATATATAAATAAATATATACAACGGTATTTGTACAGATCGAAAGTCCTTGCTTTGAGGATTTCTCCTCGATCCACGCTTCGGTTCGAAGTCAAGTTCATTGTCGCTGTGTGTGTGTTTGTGATATATCTATATTTTGATATTTGCCTGTAAATGGATTGCATGCATGGCATACATCTCGGCGCACGGTAGCTTAACGCAAGCTCCTAGGTAATGTTGGGTTGCTTTCAATATATATATAAATACATATATAGATTACATCGATACATATCTCCCTTGTATAGTTTTTGTCTCATAAATCGATTATGCATGCCAAAGTCTAAGTTCTGTAAACAATTGATTATATTAAGTTGCTTTTGGTATAAGGATCCACTATTGATCTTTAGAATTCGATATATATACATTAGTCACGACATATACATTAGGAATTTGTAAATAATATTTATTTATTAGCATTTCTTATACCCCTATATTGCCCCTATAAACTATTTTATGCGTTATTCTATACATTTTTTTCTCTTACCGTATTAAATATGAAAATTATAAATAATTTAGATTTTCATGTATACTTTAATCGTATTCAGAATTTTATAATAATTTATACGACTTTCGAAGTCAATATAAGATTGTAAAGTGAAAATATTGTTTTAGTATGAAAATTATATTTAAAGTGAAACAATTAATTTAAAGTGAAAATAATATTTATAAATGAAACAAAGGAAAAAAGTTATATTGAAGTAAAAAAAAATTCAATGTAAATAATATTTTACGATGAAAATCATAATTCAATGTAAAACATATTTTTTGAAGTGAAAATAATATTTTTAAGTGGAAATAATATTTTTCAGTGAAATTAATTTTTATAAAAAAAATAATCAATTAATGTTAAAATATTATTTTACTTTAAAGAAGATACTTTTTTTTAAATGAAAATATCTAACATTTTAAAGTGAAAATTTTATTTTCGTTTTGAAATAACATTGGAAGAGAAAAAATGTTTTTAAGCGAAAACACAATTTGGAAGTGAATATGCTTTTTGAAAGTGAAAAATACCATTTGAATATGAAAATATTATTTTAAATAAAGAAAATAATTCGAATCTGCTTCTAAAAACTATAATAGTAAAATACCATCTGCCAATGTTTCTGTCGCTGATTCGCTCAAATATAATTGGAAATAGTTTCCAATAATAACGATATTCTAATTGACGTTCTGATATGAGAAAAAACAATAAGGAGAAAGGCAATGGGAGAGTGAGAAAGAGCCAATTATATGGGAGAGAGAAAAGTGGACTGTGCTGTTGTTGTTGTTGTTGTTGACTATTGAGAATTTCTGCACGTTTTCATCGACGTTGCGTGGTATTTAAACAGCGGGTGAACCTTGTACCGCGTCGACAACCACAATAACAACAAGAATAATAAAAATATCAGCAATTAGGGAATCTATAATGAGCAAGTGTATACGAACAACATACATAGGTATTTGCAACAACAACAACAACAAAAATAACAAGTATCTGAAACACACGGCCATTTGTTTCGTTGTCGAACAATTAACCTTTGTGCATGTGAAAATCGTATAAACCTCGCATCACACCTTCAATACATCTGCACACCCACCCCATGCATACCGATTCACACACACACACACTTACATATGTACGAGTACTTATACAAACATCTTGAAGTGAAATTCAAAGCCTGTGCAAGAAGTAGAAGAGGGAAATTTTCAGAAAAGAAAAACAAAACAAACTGAAGAAAATGATAATAATAAAAACTCAATATAACATTTTAAATATTTGAAAGTAAAAAAATTCAATGTTTTGATTTTTGCAGCAGAAAATTCCAGAACTCCATAAATTTTCCCCAACAATTATATGTTCGGATTATTAAACGAATCTTAAATACTTGATCAGGCAGTATTTTTATTTTAATTATGGCAACTTTATTGGAAGAAAACAAATTGTTTGAAATCTTATTGAAAATCGTAGAAATACCTATTTTTATAAAATGTTCAAGTTTTGCATTTGACTTTTGAACACGAATTTTTGCAATCAAAATTTGATTATCGCTGTTCGAATTTAGGGGAAATTTTCACATTTGGTGAACCATTTAATTTTTATGGCTAATAATTTTGGTTTTTGATATATGTAACAAGCCATTTATTTGATCAGATTTTAAAAATAAACTTTTTATGTATTCTAATTATTCATGTATTTTATGCGTGGCAGGAAATTATATTGATTTTATATTCAAATTATAAATTTTTTTTTCTTGTGCTGCTTTTGAATGTTATAAAAATTAACGTCGTTTATAGAACAAAAATTTTGTAGATAAATTAAATTATCGGTTAAGAAAAATTATTTATTTTATTTCAGTAAATAAATATCTATAATTTTTTCAGTTTCAGTTAAAAAAAAACATGTCAATTGTTCAGTTGTAAAAAATAAAACGTTTCAGTTAATATAAAAAAATATTATGTTTCAGTTACAAAACTATTATTTATTAGTTAAGAAAATATATAGTATATTTCAAATAAAAAAAAAAAATAAAAATTGTTTAATCATTTTTCATATTTTACCTTCTGCCTACCCATGCTAAAAGTTCGTCTAAATCGCGGTAAATATCTATTGCTAGTGAAGCAAGGTTTGTCCGTGTGCGTTTTGTCGCTTTTCTCTTACCCCCATTCCGTTGGCTTTGGCTTTCACCTGGAAATGCGCGCTTCTTTTTCTTTTACACGCTCAAAGTCATTGTCAAACACCAACTAATGCGATGACATCAGCAGCTGCAGGGCGGGCTCAAGCTTGGAAATTAAATTAAAACCTTCGTCGCCTTCCCTCGGAACCTCGCCTTGTGCCCACCCTCTTGCGTTGAGGTTTTCCCCATGACAGTTCATGTATTGTTGTAGTGGTAGTGTTCTTGTTGTTGTTGTTGTCGCGTCCGATGTGGTGGAAACGGCTTCCAATGGCTTCCACTCGAGACTCAAGCCACAATATTTCAGTGCAACGCGCGTCTCAAAACGTGGCTAAATGTCATAATTTGTGCTGCACTTGAAAAATTGCAAAATTAGCAATCATATTAATAATAAAACTAGAAAAAAATTGATTATTAAGCATAGATAAATTTGAAAAACATGTGTAAAATGTAGTTGATGGTATTATTTTTGGTGGTGAAACGAAGGAGTTGTGCGCTTTTGTCGTGATCGCGATCGTGACGTCGAGTGACGATCGGCGACAAAATGCACGGCACCCAAAATGTGCGGTCGCCCGCGGAAATGCGACACAAGAAGAAAAGGTCCGGTAGTTTCATTCAATTCGTCCTTCTCTCAATCAACCCGAGAAATATGTTTCTTGTTTTTAAATAAATCGATAGTTTTTTGGATTGTATTTTCGGAAAAGTTAATTCTTTGTCTCTGAATCAATTTCCATGCCTTCAACATGCAGCCGTCAGAAGCAGTTTGTTATGAAGGATAGCTTTGAGATGATGTAACTATGGATTGTTTTTTGTGTAGCTTTTGAATTTTGTCGCTAGATGAAACGCCAACGAGCTTCAAAACTATTCTATAATAATAATAAGTCTCGAGCTTAAAATCCATGATATTCATCGATTTTCAAAACCATTATCATTAAAATCATCCATAAAAAATATTTCTAATTTCTAATACAAATATTAATATCTCAATTTCCCTTCGTACTCAATTCCGTACAAATTTCCCTCCATTATTTTCGGCAAATGTAATTTTGAATTGTACGACTCGAATAAAGAAAACCTCCCCGGAAATGTTCACAAATTAAAGGGAAATATTTTTCTGCTTCGAAATATTCTGCAGGAAATGGAAATATTTCTGTTTGTTCTCTTTCTTTTACTGTTTGTTTTAGCTAATTACAAGTTTTTGTTTGGTTGGCGCCGCATGGCGTGATTTTCGAGTGACATTTTGAACATCGATTTTGATCTTTTGTTGTATGTTTTGTTTAAAAATGTGTTGATTGCGTTCTTTTAATTGTCACATCTGCAGCCAGATAATTGTCAGTTGCTCATGAAGGAATTATCCTGATATCGACAACATTTCTCATTATAGAAATACAAACATTTTCCATTGTGATCCAAATATGAATTCATTGTGATAAAGAAAAAGTAGGACGAGGTTTTATGAAAAACTTCTAATATTGTTTTTATTTAGAAAATATTTCAGGACCATGTTTTATTGCTGAATTTTTCCAACCACGACAACAAATTCCAAGTCATTTAATTGTTTTATAAAAATGTATTATTTCCAAAGTAATTCCTAACATTGGTCGTGAGTTCGTTCGCCTCCTACCGCAGACCTGAGTCAAACTAGATTTCCGGAGAAACTCAATTTTCTTTCATTTCCCCCACTTCTTCTTCACATCGCCTTTTCCCACTCTGACGAAAGGTTTATTTTTAGCTCTTTGCAATTACAATCCGATTGCAAGGACCTTCGAAGTCGAAGTCGTTTCAACATCGCCTTCACTTCTCGCACTCTCTCTCCCTTGGGCTGATTCGCTTCTGTCCATCAGGCTCACTCTCTCAGTCTCCATCTCTCTTCTGTTGTTCTCTCCTCTATGGTGGTCGCCCCTCTCTTCCTCTAGCACTTCCTCTTCCGGCATACATCATTACACGCAAACACTCCACTCCATTAATTGCTCCATACATTACTACTCTAAGGTCGCAGACGCCACACGGCCGCCACATGACGTCCGTCTGTTCGTCCGTCCTACGTTCGGGATGCCGTGGAGCCCGCCCCTTGTTCTGCCGTCGCCAGCCGACTGTCGACAACAACAAGAACCAGGCGAAAATCAATTGGCGCCAAAAAATTAAGCCATACATACATGTGTACATAAAAATGGCGGAGTTCGCACGAGGACTGAAGTTATATAACAATGACGGCGACGATGGTACGAAGCAGGAGGCACAAGAACTAAACAATAAAAATAGTAGTAAGGACTAGTAGAACTAAAAGAACAACAACAACAGCTACCGCAAGAACAACAATCATAAGAACAACTACTGTTAACGCTTTGGCTAATAGCAGTCATTAACACGGTCTTCAGGCGGCCATTTGTCATGCATCGGTTCGGGTTTCCAACCGCAGTTGAGAATTCGCGGCTCAACCACGCCCCTTTCTACTTTTCCTACTTACTTCTCCTACTCTCTTTTCCATCCTTTTTGCCTTCTTCTCTTCCACCCATCATCCCCCTCCTACTCACTGGTTTAGCCTCAGAAATATTTCCTCGAGACAATTACCATTCCCGTCCGTCCGTCCGTCCCTCTCTCCGCCATGACCGGATGTTTCCATGTGGAAGGAAGACGAAGAAGAAGAAGAAGAAGAGATCGGCTTCAACTGTCGGCATTCGTTCGCAACTCTCGGCCAGAATTGATTTATTTGCCTCCGGTCGGGTTCCGCATCCTTCGCCGTGGCCCTGACCCGGATCCACCGAAACCCCCGAAGATAATGAAGAGCTCTGTGCAAATGATTGGATCACTGTATGACAGACAGACAGATGGACGGACGGAAAAACGGATTGATAGACAGACATACAAACGGACAGATGGCAGTGACAGAACACAAAACCCGAAGGAGATATTACATGGAGGGCGGGTGGAAAATTCTCGTCATTTAGGCAAACATGTGGTCGCAATTGCATCGACTTGGCTTCAACTCATTTCTCTGGCCACAAATTGCGCCCCGTCCTTCTTCCTCTGTGCTAAATTGGGCCAATGTTCTTGGTCGAAAACATTCATTGCTGCGGATAGACGGATATTTGGTTGAGTGATGACTGATGATTGAAAGGATGATTCGGTTTCCGACAAGGACATGCAGAAGTCGAGTGTATTTCGAATATTCCATGTGAAATGTCTGTCTGTCCTTTCCTTGTTTTTTTGCTGATATTCGATATGGGAATTCGATAAATTCTTTGGGAGAAAATTCTTTGATTAGTTTTCTGAAGGTTCCATTTATATTCGAAAGGACTCGGGAAAATTTTAATTCCCGCTTTAAATAAAAAAGTACAATTAAATAAATTTGTTGCATTCAAATATATTAAAAGGAACAATAAAAAAAACAATTTAAAATTTCTAAATTCCAAATTAAAAGAGTATTGTTTTTTTTTAATTTTTAATTTATTTAACATCACAAATATTCCGAAATTATTTTATGCAATTTCCGAATTTTTTAACGAACTAAAATATACACAAATATTATGGGCCAGTAGTTTATCCCCAAATTTATGAACCTTTTGTTGCAAATGTCGCCCGACAAGATGTTGTCATCGTTATCGATGTTATTGTCGGTGTTTTGCTCCTTGTCGGAGTTCTCCACACTAAAACAACAAACTGCATCGCGACGGGAATAATAAAAATTCAACACACGCTATAAAATCATGCTACACACTTGCCCCGAGGGGAGAGAGGCGAAGGTGGTTGGAAAAAGTGTTGGATGGGTGAAATCTGCTGTCGGTTCACAGGGTTTTTGGAGGTCGCGCCGCCACGTTGTCGTGATTTCCGCAAATTTCAGCTGTTCCTCCCCCCGACCCCTCCTACTCACACTATCCGACCACATGCCATGGTGCGATACCAACGAAGGCTCTCAAGGATTCTCGACAGTCATCGTTGGTTCTCGCCACGGTGGGATTCGGCAGTCGATTCGATTCGTTTCGATTCACAACAACAGATGTACAGAGGCGTCTGGGGCGAAGTTCAACGTCACAGTCGACGTCGCCAATGCCAATCTCTGCACAGTGGAGCAAATTAAGTGAACGTGAGGTGAGTCAAACGATCAAGGGATACGAATGAATCAACATTTCCCTCTCTGAGATTCTCGGCGATGAATCGAAACTACACAAACACCGTGAAGACGTGATGAGAAAGAAGGAAAGAAGGCGAGGAAGGGAGGAGAGAGAGAAGGATTGGCGAAAGTATGATAGAGGGAGACAGAGAGAGTCGTGGTGGCATAGTGAGTGAGAGAGACAGAGAGAGCGCGCGAGAGCGAAGTCATGTGACAACGAAGCCGAAGGACATTTTCGCCAGTGCGAACTATTTTTTGTGCTCCACAGGACGGTAGTCGGCCTCGTGCACTTGACTAACACTCACACACAGCTACCAGGAGTTGATTACGAAACACGAACACGATCCCCGAACCCCTCTCCTACACGAGAACGAACACGAGCCCGAACTCCATCCGGCACGACGATGAAGTCCAACTGAGGAGGAGCACGAGGAAGGAAGAAAGACAGGAAGGGAAAAAGGACGAAGGACACGAACGGAGCGAAGAAGAGCGAGAAGCGAGGCACCCGAAGCCCACACGAACTCGCACGACCTGTGCCGAGGAACCGTCGCCGTGAGAGTGAAAGACAAAGAGCGAAAAAGTGAGAGGCAAAAGACGTCGACGACGATGAGAACGTGAATGTGAAAGTGAACGAGGAGAGCGAGCGCAGAAGGAGCAAGCGAGAGAGAGAGACCGAGAGAGAACGAGAGGGAAGAGCGTTGGCGCGTGGTGCAGATTTGTTGGTTTCTGCCAAGTTAAGTGAAGTTAGCAACTTTATTTGTTGTTTGCCAAACGGATGGAGTGAAGCTCGATGACGAAGTGAAGTTGAATAGAACAGGAGTCGCCGCAGCAGCAGCCCAGGGCACGCCGAGTGGACGCTTTCGAGCTGGGACTGTGACAAAAGACGAATATTAATAGAATATGAAATTTAACAAAATATAAAAAATACTTATGAAAATTATCAAACTATTTACTGAAAAAAACAACTAATAAAAACAGAAAATAACATCAGAAAAATTGAAGCAAAAATGTAAAACAGAACGGAAACAAAAAAGAAATATAAGGATTAAAAAGTTAAACATAAAATAGAATTCTTAGGAAAACAAAAGCAAAAAAAATAAAAAACCCAGAAAATTAATTGCAAAAATAAAACCCCAAAAATGAATTCACAAAATAAAATCCAAACAATATAAAAATAAAGGAAACCTCAATTAAAGAAAAGTTCCGTGAATTGTCATCGAGTGAGGAAAACAGAAGAGTGTGAACATAAAAAAAAAGTGTGGTGTGTGCGGAAGTGTTGCTGTTGTTGTTATCGGTGTCCATTCGCTGCTCTGGTGACCGTCGTCGTCATCGTCTTCGTCTTCCTCATGATGCAGACCCCAAACGATGCCTCGCCGCCCAAAAGTAGGCAACGTTTTTCGAGTACGCTCTGAAGTCGAGCTCTTTGCGTAACGCAGTCGTCGAGCCTTCGAGGCGAGGGCTTAAAAGATACGAGACTTTGTTGTTGCTTTTCATTGTACGTTGTTCGGGTTCGCGTGCTTAGTGCTTGATTTTTTCGTGTTGTTGCTATTTCTTTTCCCCCAGCTTAGTAGTGGCCGAACGAATTACGAATGAAGAACGAACGATGGATTTGAAATTTTGATCATCACAAGAAGAAACTGTTGCTCCGACAGTCTCTGGACTCGAAGTCATCAGTGATTCAATGAAAACTCGTGAACAAATCAATTCGTTGCAAAATAGCGAAATTCATTAAAACCGCTTAAATTAGGAGTTAAGAAGTTATCAAATAAACTGTGATAAAAAGTGCAATTTATGCTTACGATATCTCAAGCTTCATTTTGTCTAAATCCTTAAATTAACCAAGCCTAGTTTTACAAAATAAAAGTGTTGTAGTTTTTATAAAAACACAAAAATCGAATAATTCAAATTCAAAGCAATAAAACTGAGAATAGTTTAGACACATTTATGTGATTATAGAAGCTTCGACAAAAGTAATAATTTCGCAGTATAAGAAAATAAATTAATATATCACAAATAAAACTGCTAGCTAGCTGAAAGCAATATTTTGACAATTTTACAAATTTTAGAAACAAATAAAATCTACATAGATTTTACGATATATCACATATAACGAAATCCTTGCACAATTTACAAAGAATTCTACACGCTTTTACGAAAAAAAGGGAGGAGAAAGAGCTTCACAATTGAAACGAAATCAATTGTAGTAGAATAACTAGAATTTTAATACATTTTAAAAATAATAATCAACACTAAAAGTTTAAAAGGTCTCCACATAAAACGGTTTAAATCCAGAGGATGAATAGATAAATGCGTTAAAATCACTCTACTCATTAGAGGCATCGGTGATCTAAAAACGCAAAACCCGCGTTGAAAAATAAAAATTCGTCTCTTAATTGATTAACTATTTGATTCAAATGAATAGAAATTCACAGTGGAATGAATGGTATTTTACGACTCTAAAGTGATAGATATTTTGAGATTTAATAAACTGTGTCAATTGTTTATTATTGAGATAAAAGTGTTGAATGTGAACGGGAAGTTATTTTAAAATATTTAAAAAAAAAATCATATATTTTTAATAAATTCATAAATTGTGGATACATAAATACAATTTATATAAAAAATATTTTTGAAACTGAAAATTCTCCAGTTAAAAATCATTTACATTTGAAGAAAATTAAAGGTTTCAAAGCTTAGTTAAAAGAAATAAATAAAAAAATTAATAAATATGTGTGTCCTAGATCTGGAGATTTAAAAATTAAAAAAAATTTTATAAAAAATTAAACGATTAAACTGAAAATGAAAACAGAAAAATAGTGCAATTGTCAAATGAATTTGGAAAAATTAAAAAATTGAAAAAGTCAAATAATAATATAAAAGTCAAAAAATAACTCTATTCACTCCACGGTAGAATGTGAAAATGAAAAAAGTAGTGATTTGAAATTCAATTAAAAGCGAAGATAAGCAAATAAAAGAACAAGAAACACAATGGGTTCCCACGGCGCCGGAGCCTGCGATTGCTGCGGGACCTGCCCGAGTCGCAATGCAAATGGCAACCAACAGCCGGCACAACAACAACAAGCACAACAACAACAACAACAACCAGCACAACAACAAGAGCAACAACAACAACAACTGCAGCTTCCCCAGCCACAGCAACAACAACGCCGACCACCGCAAATTCCACCGCTACCAATTGCACCTCTAATGCCGCCTCCACCTCAACGCGCTGCCGCCGCCGTCGTAGTCCCTCTGCCGGCACAAGGTCCTTACAACAATAACAACAATAATGTTCAGGATCACCATAACAACAATAACAATAACAACAGCAATAGGAATATCGCAAATTATATTAATCAAGTGAATTTGCATTTGAATTTACGCAATAATAACAATAATAACCATGATGGAAATTATGGTGCCGGCAATAATAATAACAATAGTAATAACAACAACAACAACAACAATAGTAGTAGTAGTAGCAACAACAATCACATCTATGTGAACCCACACTCGTACGACACAAACACTGCCGTGAGCCTCGCCACCAGCGCCTCGCATACGACGGCCACAGCGTCGACGATCGCGGTGCCGCCGCCGCAGCCGTCAACAGGGCCACCACACCCACCGCCCACAGGAGGCGATCACATCAACAACAATGGAGATGGTGGAGGAGAGTTGTCGCGCCAACACACCTCGACCACCCTGAGCACCCTCAACACATATCTGTTCCCCTGCGGCGCCGACTCCGCGGGCACCCTGGGCGCCGCGACCCTGGGCGGCAGCAGCTCCAACGACCTGGACAGCAACTTCAGCCACATGGTCGCCGGCAGCAGCGACGCGGACAACGGCACCGGCAACGGCACCGGAAGCGGAAGCGGCCGTGCCACCGGCAGCAGCACGATCTCCTCGGGCTTGGGCTTCATCAATAAGCGGCGGATCCGACGTCTCTTCGGAGTCGGCGATGGTCGAAACACCGGGGCGTATGGAGCGGCCGTGCGAAGGCGCAGCTCGCACCTCGTGCAGTTCCAGACGGCCGCGCTGGCCAAAAAGAAACAGCAGATGATGGAACGCGAGTCGACGGCGGCCACGAAGAACGCGTCGTTGCTGATGCAGCGCCAGGACAGTGAGCTGACAAAGAAGAAGAAGGAGAAGAAGAAGCCGCCGGGGCCGCCGCCACCGGGTCGGGGCGGAGCGGGGCAGATGTCGTCGCGCCAGATGGAGGACCCCATGATGCATCGGCCACGCCGCCACACGACGTCCGCGGACAAGAAGAAGGAGGAGAATCTATACGAAAAGTATTTCAAAAAAACAATTTTCGCTCACCTTTTTGCGTAGATCCAATCAAGCAGAACAAGAAATTTATATTTATATTAAAAAAATTTAAGAAGAAAAAAATGCATATAAGTAAAAAAAATTATATTAAAGAAAATTCCCACAAGTTTTTGTTTCGCTTTTGCACTGCTTTTAAGGATCACTGCTTCCATCGAGGACATGTGTAGGTAGTTTTGTCGCTTTCCTTTGCAGGCGCTGTTGATTTTTGCTTTTGCTTCGATTTGCTCCATTTGCCCCACAGTGCCCAGGGCCACAGGGCGACCTCCGGCTCCAGCGAGACGCGCCATTGACAAGGCAAAATTTCGTTAACCCTCCAACGACCTCCCCTCACCATCGCAATCGTGCGCCGTTGGCAACACTTCGTTCGGTTCGATACGGAAGCTGTTAGCCAAAAAAAAACAGGACGTTGACTTGCGTGTGTCGTCTACAACAACAAGAACAACAACTACCAGAAGGACGAAGGACGAGGACAAAGATGTGTTCAATGTGAGAAGGAGCGATTTTTCTGCTCCTTTTTGTGTGTGTGTATGTGTTCTTATAATCTTTCTTGGAGATCTTGAAAATCAAAGAAAGCCAACGACTTCCTTTTCACATGCGAATCATTTCATCTCTTTTCCTCCTTCACGCTTCTTCCATTGATTTATTCGCTTCTATCCCATTCCCTAGTTCTTCCACCCGTGACATGAGTTGCCAACTATTATTAGATCGATACACAATACTGTGGCAATAAATCTACAATAACAATAACTACAACAACAATAACAAAAATGACAACAACAACCCCAACATTAGCAAACACGATAAAGACAACAATGAAGAGAGAATATAAACTAAAATTAAAATTCAGACAATTACAATAGCATTTTATAGAAACAATGACAACAATAGACAGAGACAACAAAAATAAGAATACCAACAACAAAAATAAGAATACCAACAACAAAAATAAACATACCAACAACAAAAATAAGAATACCAACAACAAAAATAAGAATAACAGCAACAAAAATAAGAGTAACAGCAACAAGAACAAGGACAATAACTCGAGAGATATCGATCAATAACTCAAGCAGGTCGACCGGCCTGTCGTCCAGCAATTAAAAGTGATTGGCTTAATTGGAGAGAGGGGAAGATAAGAGAGATAGAGAGAGAGAACGATAAACTTGTCCAGTGGCAGCGAAGAATGAGAGGCAAAATTCAGGTATACAAATAAGTTATTTCAATCTAGTTTTGCCTGAGGACAATGAGATGATAATGAAATATGTGGTATATAAAATGAAGTAAAAACTTCATTATTACTATTGTGTACCATACCATGAAATCGATTATCAACCCTTTAGATGGATTATAAACCCATAAATAGCATTTCAACCCATTAGATCGCATTTCAACCCATTAGATCGATTATAAACACTTTAGATCGATTATAAACCTATAGATTTGCACAACCTTGTGAGTTATCGTGCATTTTAAATCATCATCACATTGTGGCTGAGGTCTGAAAAATGAACAATCATAAACTACGTATAATGAATTCGCATGTATTTGACCAAAGCGCAAATAAAATGGTTTCCCAAGGACTATTCGAAATCCCCAGCCCAGCTCAGCTCAGCTCAGCCCACCTAACGGCTGTGAGTTTGGCGGCCATTTGCAATCAGTGCCAAACGACCACTTACCGTTAATTATTGATGAATTACGATAAATGTTTGCAGTTATGCGAGGGGAGCCAAGCATGGGGAAGGGGTTTTGCTAATGACGGCAAACAATGTGAGAGAGGTGGAGGCCAAAGAATATGAAAGGTGGAAAATCGAGAGAAGGAGGAGAAGAAAACATTGAAAGTCAATGGCAAGACGTGAGAGGCGTCAAAGAAGGCCAATGAACGGGGGCGGAGAGGATGAGCAGCGGGCTCAGAAGGTCAGTGATAGTGAGAAGAAGAAGGAAGGGGTGAGAGACGATACAATGCGAAGAAACGAGACAAAAGATTGGACATAACAGCGAAGGCACGAGGTTCAGGAAAGTGTTGGGCGGTTTTGAGTTTCACATTTGCCACATCGGCACAAATGAGGTCAAAGTTTGCCACGGTGGACTTCATTGAATGGACACAGACACATACACACAGACACTCACACACACACACACAGATATGAGCACGCACCAAGCAGGGGCAGTGGCAGGACACGTCACGCGACGAGACTCCAGCGGCAGGAGCCCGAGAGTCAGAGTCCAAGGACATTTGTATTTAAATTTGCATTTATTGACTATTCTGAAACATGTTCCACATGCTAAAGCGAATGCGTTTTGTGGTCAATTTCATCGTTGTTGCTATTGTTATTTTTTTTTTCTTTTCATTTTTCATACATTTTTTTATTTTTTTTTGTTGGTGTTGTTATTGTTATTGTAGTCGCAATAGTCATTTTGTACCTAAGATTTAGGTCATATTGATACTCGATCTCCGAACCCCGCACTTTCCCCATCATGGAGCCGACGTGAAGGACCCGAGACAACGAGTGGAGTTTCCACGAAATGAAATGTGAATGAATTTTGTCTATCGGTATTTTGAGAACATTTTTGAACCGTGCTCATAATCCTTAAGTCTTTACATGGCGTACATGTACCTTTATTGTTTTGATACTATTGTTTGAAGAAGTCCAAAAACACAAAACTCAGTATAATTTTTAAAATTGGATTACATAATTATTTTCAATAATTTCATTTAATTATTAATATCTATTTTTTTATACAATTTTTATTGATTTGTTTTTTATTTTCCATTGTTTTTCTTTATTTATTATTTTTTTTGTAATTTTTGTAATATTGTAGTTTTCTTTTTTGTAAATGATTTATTTTTTTATTCCTTCGCTCCCTTGGAGATGACGCATGACAGATTTATTACTTCATGATTTCTGTCAGCTTCACGAACATTTACGACCAACATCAGTCAACGTAGCAACAACAACAAAATTAATAACAACAACAACAATAGTAACTGTGAAAATATGAAACGAAAATTCGGTGAAGGTTATGCAAGAATAAATTGGATGAAATGACGATATACGACAACATGGCTCCACCAACAACTACAACAACGACAACAACAAGATAAAAAAAACAACAACTACAAGAATAACGATAATTATATATTAAACTTTGTTGTTGTTGTTCCTATAGTTGTTGCTTTGTTCTTATCTGATTGAAATAGTGGACATTTTTTCGTTATTTCTTCACATTCCCCTTTTTCTATTTTGCACATGATTTTTGTTTTTGTTGCTCCTGTTGTTTTTGCTGTAGTGCGCGTGTTGCTCATTTGAGGTATTTTTTTTGTTTCTCTCTCTCTCTCTTTCATTTGTTGTCCTTGTTGTTATGGAAAAATACATACCAATATATGTATGATATTACTTTATGTCGTTTGCGTGTCTTGAGGGGAATATGTGTCAATGCCATAGGAACAAAAACAACAACAACAACAATATAAACAAGAATACAACAAAATTACCACCACTTATACTATAATTACAATAACAATAATGTTAATATTAAAAATAATAAAAGCAAAAGAAAAAAACTAGAACAACAAATAGAACAAAAAGAAATAGTACACAAGCAAATAGAACAACAAAAAGAAAAAGAACAACAAAAAGAATGAGAACAACAAAAACAAATATAACAACAATAATATAAAGAACAACAACAACGGATGAATAAACATCTCATCTCACTCCGTTTCATGCGACCTCTCCATCTCTCTCCCTCTTTCATTTTCACTCCATCTGCTCCCTTTTGCCTTCATTTTCCTCCTTTTCTCATTCCCCTTCTGATGCGGCCAACATTTCTTCACTCATTGTTGTTGTTTACTCACCGTTTCCTTTTTTTTTCCAAACAATTTGCATTTTTACCACGCGTGTTTCAGTATGTTCGACTGTGTATGGGTGTGTGTGTATGTACGTGTGTCGATGTCTGTTGGTATTTGTGACTTAATTGTGTAACCTGACCTTTAACGATTTTTCTGAACCTCCACCACTGCCACCCATCTGTCCCGCCCTCTCTACATCGTGACTGCAAAAATATAAAAATCGCGTTAATTCTTGACCAACCGCAAACATCGTTTACATGCCACCACTTGTTGTTGTAGTAGCTTTCCTTTATTCTTGTTGTTTTCCATTGTTCTTGTTGTTGCTGTTGCTGTTGATGTTGCTCCTGCTGGCCAATTGTGGTTGTTACTAAATAATTGTGTCGGTAGTTTATTTTTTCTTCGTCCACCGCTACGAGTTGTGAATTTCATTTCCAGGACATGTTATTCCTCGAGTTATTTACTCATTTAGTTTTCCTTTCCTTTTAACGATTTTCACGGCTGATATGGAATGCGTCATGTGACGCCACCTGCACACAACGAACCACATTTTCTGGAAGTCTGAAATAGAATTACGAAAGATTAACAATTTTTTTGATAAAAGTTTAAAATTTTGTTAAAATAAATAGTTGTTTTATTTTGTAATTATTGTAATTGTAATAATGTTGTAATTATTTTATTTTGTGAGATCTTTAATAATTCTTTTTTGAGACAAGCCTCGAAAAAGTTCGAAAAGATCCGAAAAATATTTGAGAAGAGATTTTCAAGAATTTAAATGAGTTTTTGAACTTGTTTGACTTTCCATTCTGCATTATTTTGATATGGTTAAAAATATTTTTTTAGACTAAAATGAAGGAATTTTTAAATTACCAAACGAATTAAAAATTTTTCACAATAAATAATACATATGCAAATAATTTAATATAAAATTAAAATTATTTGATAATCATTTGCTTGTGCTCAGACTTCAAATGATATTCAAGAAGTATTAATGATTAAATTATTGAAGATAATAATAGGCCATCGATTGAACTTTGTAAATGGAAACGCCTTCGTGCAAGAATATTGGAATATGTTGGTCCTTCGAAGAAAATTCCACCTTGACTTGGAAAGGACAAGAACATCGTTTCGTCCTCGACGACCCTACCAAAGGCAAAGATGGCCGCGAAAAATTGGCTTTTGGTTTAGTTTTTCTTCTATCGCAAACATGGTTTTAATCTTTCTCCCTCTCTCTCTCTCTACCCACTCCCGCTCTCTCTCTCTACCCACTCCCGCTCTCTCTCTACTTCATTGCCTCAATTCTCTCTGCCTCCCTCGCTCCGCCGCCACAAGTCATCCGAATAAACGAATTTCTCAGACAATTTAACATAACCTCGAATGTTTTTGCAATGTAGGTATGTGATTCACACACACACACAAACACACTCACACCAAATACATGGAGTTCAGTGGTAAAAACTACAACAACAATATGTAGATATTTTTGGCAACATGTTCGTTACACATGCAACAGAAATTTCATCATATTCTTGTTGTAATGGTAGTCGATGTAATTGTTGTAGCAGATATTGTTGTTGTTGTTGGTATGTGGTGTTATTGTTAGTTTGTGGTGTTATTGTTGTTATTATTACTATTATTGTGATAGCAGTTTTCAGTGCTGTTGTTGGTATTTTTGTTACCACCGACATTGCATTTCGATGTTAAGGTTGAATCAAGTGGTAAATTTGCACATGTGAAGGCTAAGGAAAGGAAGGCTCTCTCTTTCTCTCTGCCTCTCTCTCTCTCGCTTCTCTCTTCAAGGACATACTCCCACACCAACCCTCGCTTCAATTAAAAACGATGGCAATAACAACAAAAGCGCTGACCCAAAAACAAAAATACCTCAGGGAGTCGTTGAATGTTTTTCATCAAATCGCGAAGGACATCGAAAGGAGTCGATGAGATGATAAAATACTTGCTTCACTTTGAATCGATTTCGGAACGACGACCTCCACATCACTTTTGATGGATGTCGAAGGTCGGTAGATTAATCGATCCTCTCAATGGGGGAATCTGGTGGAATATTTTACCACTTTTAAACTAGAGGAAGGTCATCTTATTTTATTGATTTTCTGGGGATTGATACTGGTTTCGTAAGGTTTTGATATTCACAATTTGTTCTTTATAACAGACAAATGCCTCTCATTTATTGTGATATAATCTTGTAATATAATCGTCTTGTGAATCCTTTTGGTTCTTCTCAATCTCCATGTGTGTTTCACAAAATTTTTTTGGACTCACCTGGGAAACAGCTTTTAAGACTATAGAAAATTTCACTATTTCCACTGTGATTTAAAATGTTTGTCGCATTATCCTGAAATTTCGTCTCTATCGTCTCTTGCATTCGTTATCCTCGCCTTTTCCATCCCTTGCCTCCTCGGACTCCATCCAACGCAACCGTCAACAGAATCCACCGCACACCCAATCGATTCAGCAAACAACTGCAATCCGCAGGCTGCTGCAGTCATCATCGTCAGCATCAGCTGCTGCTGCGAGTCATCATCGGGCTGGGATCGTGGTCTGAGGCTCCTCATTAGTGATTCCGAGCGCGTCAATTGAAACTCAGCGTATTTTCCCTTGGAAAATTTATCGAAAAACTTTTTGACTACACTTTTGTTTTCACTTTTGTCTTCACTTTTGTCTTCACTTTTGTCTTCACTTTTGTCTTCACTTTTGTCTTTACTTTTGTCATCACTTTTATCTTAATTTTTATCTTCACTAACTTATTTCTCTCGGTTAACCTCTTGTTCTATATCAACCTCTTTCTCTTTATCAATCGCTTTCTCTCTATCAACCTCTTTCTCACTCTCACGCCTTAAATCCTTCTTTTTCCTCTGATTCTCTTCCAAGGGATTTGTTTCTTTTATACTTGAAATCCTTATTTATGTTATTATATCATGATATTTATTGTTGTTACTATATCAAAATGGTTGTTGTTATATCATAATGTTTGAGGTTGTTATTATATCATGATGTTTTGTTGTCATTGGCCCACACAAAAGGCGGAAAATACATGAAAAGTTTAAAAGTTGACTAACTTCAATGCCAGTAGAAGAATAATGATGACCGGAGAAGATAATCCCGACGATGAAAAAAAATTATTATGACCGCAGAACAAAATAACGACCGAAGAAGAAAATGATGATCAAAGAAATATCTATGGACCGAAGATGATAATAATGACCGAAGAAGAAAATGATGATCAAAGAAAATATCTATGGACCGAAGAAGATAATGATGTCGACGATGATGATGATGTCTCAACAGCGAAAGTTTTCCACTGCAGAGAGGAAAAAGAAAACAAAAACATAGAATTTCTTGTTGTGATGTTAGTTTTTCTTATTGCAGTTGTTGTCATTGTTGAGTGTAAAAGTAGAAAAGAGAAGAGCAACGGAAGTGCGCCATCTTGCAAACGGAAGCGAGCACTTATTTAATAATTCGCCATTTCATTTCCACTGATATTCTGAATGATGAGCGATGCACCGCAGTCTCTGGGGGGAGAAAAAGAAATTATTTTATTGCATAAATGTTACAGTGAGAAGGGTAATGAGGGAAGGAAGAAATTTCATAATTTTGTGTCGACTCCATTGTGACTTTGACGACGGAGTTACCATGAATCGCAATTTCCATGAATAGTAATTTTCCTGAATGGGAATTTTTGAATCTTAAATGTCAAATCTCAATTATTTTCACTTCTGAGACTTTTTCTATGCTTTCATTTCGGATTCCTTGGCGAATATCTTTCACATCCTCTTTCCTCACATTTCACTCCACAACTCCTTAATTCTACTATTTCCCCCATTTTTTCACGTTTCCACTGCTTTCTCGATAGATTCTTATTTATACAGCGCCTAAAAATCGGCAATAAATTCGTTGATTTATCGTCTTTAAGAACTTTTTGCACTGCATCAGCCACGCCTCATCCTATCAACCTCGCCGCCTACCCCGACCTTTCCTCCTGACCTGACCTTGGGGTCAGAATCAATTTTCGAAAAAACAAAAACCAATCGAGATCGCATGGAATGATGTTGAAAAACAAACTCGTAAAAAGAGCAATTAATCGCAACAATAGCGACCCACGACATGCTGCAGAGTTGCTGTTGTCAGTTGGGGTGATGGGAAATGAGATTGTTTGTTGTTTTCATTGTAGTTGTTGTTGTAATTGTTGTTGTCATTGCAGGCGGCATTCGAAGAAAGTTTCGACGCCTGCAGCGCGAGTTGTAAAAACCGATGTCGCAAAGTTCTCATTTTTCCATTTGTTGTTGCCATTCGTCTTGTGATTGTTTCCCGAAGCATTCATTTATTCTTTTGTTTTTGTTACTTTTGTAATTTTTGTTTTTGTTTCTCGCGTCATGTTGCCGCTTGTTGTAACGATAATTAAGTTGCAGCAACAGCGATCGCCCGCTGTGTATTCGAGTGTGTCCAATATGACAAATCGAGTAAATGGAAAATGTAAATTAAATGGTTTTTAAAAAAGATGGAAACAGTGGAAAAATAATTATCGAACTAAATTTACTCTAGAGCTGACCGTGATTCAGTATTCTTTTATAAAATTTTGAAAATTTTTGAATTTTTGAACATAGTAAAATTTTTTGGAAATGTACGGAATTTTGGAAATTTACGGAATTTTTTGGAAATTTTTAAAATTTTGGATATTAAAGGACTTTTTGCAACATTGTTGAATATTCTTAAAATTTAGAATAAGGCAAAATTAATGTATTTATTATTATAATTTTTATTAATATTTTTGTTCAGTGTGTTAACTCAATTTATCCCACCGTGCGGCCCTTGGCCTACCGGTAACATATCGATAAACATAAATTATGCAAGCACATGTTTGTGTCGCGTCCACCCGACGTCTCCTCCTCCCCGTTCTCAGCCCCACAGCAACAAGCAGCGAAAGATTTAAGAGAGCAACAACAATAAAAACCATTTCGGCAATAAAAACAATAAAAACATTTGTTGCAATAACAAAAAAATAAATACAATTCTGCCAATAAAACAAGCAAACACAACAATTGCTGACAAAAATAAGAACAATAACAAGAATTACAATAATTACCGAAATTAGAACAATAACTAAAATTACAACAATGGTAAAAAATTAGAACAATTAAAACAATTTCAACAATAACAACTATTGCAATAGAGACAAACAAAAAATCACAGTCAATTTCTTCCGTTTGCATTTTTCTTGATGTTGAACTTTGTCGTCTGTGGAGTTCTGATTGTTGTTGTTAGTTTTTTTTTTTTTTTTTGTTATTTCTTGAAGACGTCTGCAGCATCGACGAATATGCCACTCTGTGCCAAGGGTTGCCACCATCACCAACACCACCCCGACGTCGTCGTCGTTGCCTCCTTCGCTTCCTCTATGGCTTTCGTCGTCGTCGCTGCTGCTGCTGCTGCAGGACATCGAGTGTCAGAAACTATGTCCTGCGGCACTCGCTGACGACTTCTATTTGTCAAAAATATGTAGAAAGCAACAACATCAATAACAATTACAACAAGCAGTCCACAAAGAGGAGGAGGTGGAGGAAGAGGAAGAAATTGCAAATGTCTTGTCGCTGGCGACACACAGGATGTTGCCTGTGAATTTTCGGCAGCAGTTTTGTGCGAGCGGCCGGTGGCAAAGCGACACTTGTTTCGTTTCGTGGCGATTGAGAAAATTCTCAAAATAGTTTTTGTCCAAATCTGAGACGGGAATTCGCCACCGGAAGTCGAAAGTCGGTATCGGAGTGGGAAGTCAAAGTGAACGGAAGTAAAGTGAAGTGTGTGGTAGTGAGAAGTTTTCGCCTCTGGCTGAAGTGAACAAAGCGATGGGAATCTCTTCCCGGGGTAGAAGAAGCCATTATTAGGTTAATCGACGGCAGAATCAGGTTAATCGAAAACCGAATTTGGGTCATCAAAACCTGAACCTGAGGGCCATCGAAGCCAGGATCAGGATCATCGATGTAACAATCGAGTTCATCGCAGTCAGATTCTGATTCATCGACGTCAGAATCTGGTTCATCGAAGTCCAAATCCGGTATATCGACGTCTGGATCTTAATTGAAATCGAAACCCGATTTATCAACATCTACCGAGACCCAGGAGTATCCTTCAATATCGACCATGTTTATTTATCATGCTCTTCGTGTTGAGTTCCAGAAAATGTAACTATGTAAATCTTCTAATAGTTCCCCTGCTCGTCCTCTTCAGCATGGAACCCGCATTCGTCATGAGCTTCTGAACTGTGTCTCTCTCTCTCTCTCGGTCCCTCCACCCCTCTCTGTCGTTTTTCCATGGAACCGGATTCCAGCGACAGCACAGCAGATCCCGCGACCACTCAGTTTAATCCCCGTTCACCTGATTCTCCCGGCTTCCATCCATCCTGATATCCTCCATAGTCCGCATTCGTTTCGCTCACTCACCTTCATTTTAATTTCTTATCGAGGCTGCGTTCCAAATGTCTCTCTGTGTGTGTGTGGGCGTTTATGTGTATATCGTCCTCTTTGAGTTTCTCTTGGCCCTCGGTTCTTCCTCATGCTTCCAAGGCTTCTCTCGAGTGCGGCACCTCATTTAAAATTGATTGCCAAAAATATATGTTTTACGGTCGCAAATTAAAAAATCATGGCAGGACAATCGATATCCGTGCAAATGGCTCGCAATGCAGGCCACTAAATACAGGGTCCAGACCAATTTATGACATTTTCTTTGATAAGGAAACATCTCTTTACAATTTTTCTATACGATCCAATATACTAAAAACTTCACGACATCATGTCGTATGAGCAATCAAATTTTTTGATGGTTTTATTTTTTTATAATTTTCTTGTACTCTATTCTCTTTTAGAATTTCTCCAATCATATTTTATTTGATTTGATTTCATTCGTTCTACATTTTTATACTTTATGTAAATTTGTAATTCAATTAATTTGTTCCTTTTCCTTGTCGACCTCAGTCTTTGCTGTTCCACACAATATATACATTTCCCTAGATGATGAATCAGTATACTTTAAAAGCTTTATACGAACTTCAAGTAGATTTTTATTCTAATCCAAATTTTTTTAAATCACATTTTTCACCAAAATGCAACAATCGTTCGATATTCTATTTCTAGGATATATCTATAAATTTATTCTGTAATGTACAAATATCAATATTTCAATATTTCTTTAATTTTTGAGTTTCCTGAATTTCTTGTTGAAACCCCGACGATTTGTCACAGTTTACTATTAGTAGAAATGTCAAAAATTAACCATTGAACTTCCTGAAAACACCACTTTGTCCCACTGTAAACCATCGTCGCGCACCCACCCCACAAACAGCAACAATATAAATCACTGAAGAAACAATTGCTGCACCAACAGCCGTTCGCCCGAGACCCAAAGCCGAAGGTGTAGGGATTTGGTTGGTATGGAGTTTGGTGTAGGGTGGTAAGGAGTGAGTTGTGGAGTGGTCGGTGGGTGGAGGACAGAGGGGGTGGCACCACGACAACTGGAACCAGCCATTGGTGGAGGGCAGCGGGGAGTTTGGTGGGAGTCCAGAGTGCAGAAGGCGGCGAAACGCTTTGCCAACAATTAAGGAGAAAAATGCAATAAGAACAACAAAAACAATCAATGAAAATACCAACAATAACAAGAAAAGCATCAACAACAACAGAAAAGCTCAAATAACAAATACAACAACTGCAACAACATCAACTACTGCAACGAACGGACAGACATTCCCTCGACGATAAATGCATTTTAGCCAAAGTTCAAATAAACGAGACCCACGGTGACGGCGTGAATGGGGGAGGAGGAGGAAGGAGGCGGGTCTCAGGGGTCCAAAAGGGGTCTCAAAGGACACGAGTTGGGAGGTCCGCATTCGCTGAATGGGTGGGCGGGGATCGAGTTCGGCGGATGCAGTAAACGAAAGCAGGGAGAAGGAACCGAAGTAAAAGTGAAACCGTTTGGAATCATATGTGTGTGTGTATTTCGGTAAAAGTAAAAGAGAGTTGAAGCGTTAAAAGAGAGAGTGGGAGAGGGTGGGGGGTGGGAAGTGAGAGAATGTGTCTGTGTGTTCGTCTATTGGATAAATGTTTTTAAAAATTAAAAGTGCAGCAAGTTTTCGAAACTTATCAACATAACATATCAACTGACAAACATACTTAAATAAAGTGAATGGTTGAAATCGACGCCACATGTGTGTCAGTCGCAGTCGTGTGTGTGTGTGTGTTTGAGGAATTGTATTAGTGTGTGTGTGTGTGTGTGTGTGAGTGAGTTTGTGCGAGTCGCCAGAACGGAATTGTGTAACACTTTGCTCAGCTTTCCCTCGGTTTCCTCCCGGTTTGTCACAACTCCCTCTCTCTCTCTGTCTCAGTCTCCTCCGTCAACAACAACAACAATAACATTAGCAACAACATCAACATCAGTAGCAACAACAACAACAACGTGAACAACAACATCACCACCATTTAAAACAAAAACAAAATCTACTACGACGACCACCACGACGACGACGACAACGTCGACGACGCCGATGAAAATGAACTGAAATCGTTGCTCGACTCGAGTCGCTTTCAAACACCGAGTTCCGCAGGACGTGCCGCCGAAGGACGAGAGCCGGACGCCGAGAAGGCTTTAAAAAACAAAAATTTATTAAAAACAAATCAGAATCGGTCGAATTTTGTGAGAAAAAACGATGCTTTAAAATTTAATTGAAAAACTCTTTAATAGGACATCGTTTTTTTCTTTCTTCTCCTCTGTTCATCGTGGTCGGTGCCAAGAACAAAGGCGGATGCAACAAACGTTGTCGTCGCCTCCATTGGCATCGCAGTCGGCTTCATCATCATCATCAACATTATCATTGCGTCGTACTCGTAGTCGTCGCCGTCGTTTTTCGTCCTCAGCCGTGCGTAGAGCGTTCAGTGCTTTTGGTGGTGTGCGTCGCGGTCGCTTCGTCCTGTATCGTCTCGTCTCGTGGCTCGTCGAGAGCAGCTTCCGTCCTCGTTCGCGAAAAACACACGCCAAACGAATAAAAATCACACAGAAATATTAGCTAAAAATTCGCCAGTCTTCCGAAATAGAAAGGATAAAAAATATACATATAGAGAGAGAGAGAGAAAAAGTAGAGAATACGTGGAGAATGTGGTGGAGAATTTCGTAGTTTAATAACATCTTTGACCTAGAAACCAACTGAGGTTTTCGTTCGCGTGAGTTTTTCCTGAAAATTTGCCAAATGATTGCAAACAACAACAACACCAACTACTGTAACAATAATAACAACAGCAAAACCATCCACAACGACATCACCCGAAATTGCAACAACAGCAACAACGAGTGTCATCGAAAACAACAACAATAATAATTACAAATATAATAAAGCCACTAATATATCCTCATACAAACATACATATATATGTAATAACAACAAAGGCAAAAGTCCAAACGAAGAAAAGTCATTAAATTGCAATGTGTGTCAAATGCGAAAAATCGCGTAATGCCCGACCGTATGCGTGTTGGTGTGTGCACGTGTGTGTGTGTGTGTGCGTCTGTCTGTCCATGTGTGAGTGGCTAGTGGATAGACAATTGTATGAGTAACTCGAGTATGTTTGTGGAGATAACAAAGGGAATTGAATAATCCTCCTAATGACCGGCAGAAGAAAAAAGTTTTCCCCAAATTCAATGAAAGAGGGAAAATTCAATTATTGAGAAGGATTTCTTGAAGTTTTCGTCATTTCACTCAGTTAAAGGATTGTGCATTTATTGTATAACTTGAAAGCAACTCCTAGAAATACAATAACAAAAGACAAAAATAACACTATCTGCAACAACACTATCTGCAACAACACAGTCTACAACAACAATATCTACAATAACACTATCGCCATACAACACCAAAAACATCGCATCATCCCTTCATGTTCTTCTTCTTTGTCGTCTTCGTGCCGGACCATGTTCCGTTTCTCGCCTCGTCCCAGAGCGCTCACAAGTGAACGGAACGGAATTTGCAACTGTCAAAAATGACTTTATTTGTGTCAGCGGGTGTTCCTTTCGCTCGCTATTGTCATTGTTATTGTTTCCATTTTGTTTTGTCCTTCTCCATCATTATCATGTCTTCCATTCACATTCCATTGCCATTGCAATCCACGGCGCATCTGCTGTTCTGCTCTGTTTCGATCTCATCGGTTCCTCTCTTTACTCCGAGTGTTCTTCCGTTTGAAAAACCTAACCTAGTGCACTGTATGTCGATTTGACACCTGTCAACGGAACGCACGGAACTCTTGTCATGCGCCCTCAGCACTTCTCCTCTCACTCTCCCACTCTTCTACCACACCAGCTCGTTGTGTTCCTCTTCTGGTCTTTCTCTTCACCTCCACTTTCTCCCCTGTTTCTCTCTCTTCGCCGCCGCCTTCCGACCGACCGGGTGCGAATGTAAACAATCAAGCGATGAGCACAAAAGGACAATCGCATTCGCAGCAGCTGTTCGAAGAAACCCATTCCGAATCTGATGCTGATCTGTCCTTTGGGGATTTTTTGGGATTAAATTCAGACCTTTAATTCGGTGCTTTTCCGCATTTAATCGCATTATTTATTATTTACCCTAAAATTTACAATTAAAGTTACTCATACGAACCGATGAACTTGTCAAAACACCGTGGAGCAATGAGAAATATAATGAATTTATTTTTATTTTCATTTCCGAAATTTATAACTCAAAAATTTTAATATTATAAAATTGAACTTTATTTTTTGTGTTAATACATATTTTTAATAAAATGCAATGTATGGAAGATAATTATTTAAATTTAAAATGTAACTATTATTTTAAAAATAATTTAATTATAAACTTGTGCAATTTATTTATAGATCTTCTGATAGTTTTATTATTTTTAATTACATTAATTATGTGACTTAAATTGTTTTCAATGCGTTTGGATTTAATATTAACTATTTAACCATTGAAAATGTCGAACCATAATGTTTTCAATTTATTTATTTATAATTTTTTCTTTGCAAATAATATTATTTATAAGTTATTTTCTTATTTTTATTTTGCTTTATGATTTGAAACATTACTTTCTTTTGGATTTGAATGGATTGGCTTCCATCGGAAAGAACTATCATCATGACATGAGAACACTATGATTTCCTTGTCCTTTCGCGAGTTTGCTATTATAAATTCTAGTCGTCCGAATAACCTTTTACCCTCAATTATAAAGGCTCCCCGATGCCATTGCACACGACTCGAGGCGGCATGCAAATCGCATCCGGTGGCCATGTTTTCTCCTCACTCACACTCTCATTCTCTAGAAGAATTCAGAATGCTAAATCCATATATTTTTCGAAAAACTCGTCTCCTCCATTGACGACAGGAAGCGACGAGCATGAGAAACACATGGCACAGATTTGCAAACAACGATGAAGTGAAGGAGAACGAATGAGAGGAATAGGCTGAGACCAAAAGAGAAAGTGGCACAAAACGGAAATCGCAACGACAACACGAACAACAAGATGACGACGAGGACGCCACGCTCTCTGAAGGTAGAGAGAATAAATCAGCGAAAACGGAAACCATCCTCTCTCTCTCACACACACTCATATGTCAAGTACCAAGTGAGAGACAGAGAGAGCGATATCATGCGAAATGTGGAACAGAGCGAAGTGTCAAAAGGATGGTCGTGTGAGTGCGTGCGAGAAAGAGACAACCAGACGATAGACTTGCGTTAACCTTGAACAAAAAACCAAAAGAAAACGATATCGGCGACGAAAACGAGTGTGGCGAGGAAACACACGAGGGAAGCACGAGAGAAAGGAAGAAAGAGAGAGTGTATGTGTGGGAGAGAGAGAGAGAGAACGCAAAACAACAAATTGGCAAATTTTTAAGCGACTCAAACGAAAGTGAATTTAAGACAATGAAGCGCTGGGAGGACGAAATTTTCTAGAACCGCAAACAAATAAAAATAAAGAATAGAGTGACAAAAGTAAAACAAAACAGAAGAAATAAACAAAAACTTAAACAGAATCGTATCGAATCGCTCGCAATGAAATGAATAAATTCGTTTTCAAGGAGTCGCTGGCAGGACTCGAGTCGTGCTTTTGTGTACCCAAGGATGCGATGCTGGTCGCTGTTATCCGTGGCGAGGCGAAGGACGGACGGACGGACGGACTTCCCACGGTTTCTCGCTTCGTTTCTTTTTTCGCCAAATCGCAAATCGTATCGCGATTGCAGTTTTCGAGCAATAATTCCCAATTTTTTCCCTTTTGTTATCAGTGTTTCGCAACTTTGTGCTCATTTGTGTGTGAAGTTTTCCCCGAAGCTGCATTTACCGCTCATAAATCGTTCCGCAACTCATTCCTTCACAAGGACATTCGGTGAATTTTGAATGTCGAATTGAAATCCTAATTTAGGTTCAATCAAATGCGTGTGCTTGTGTGTGTGTGTTTCGTGCACGACCAGCTGCAGCTATTGCAATGTCCTTAAACCGCCGTCGTCCGTCCTTCTGTTCTCTCCCTCCCCTCACTCGCCGTCTCCCTCGCCATCGTCATCGCTGGCCTAGTGAATGAGCAGCCAGAAACCAATGAGAAGAAAGAGGGAGAGAGAGAGAGAGCCGAGGAGCGGTGGAGAGAGCGGGAGAGAGCAGAGGACATTGTCGTGGGCAGCCAAAGTGCTGCGATGCAATCGAAACCAATTCGAGGTGCAGTGAAGTGAAAGACGATCGCGATATCCTCCAACGTGTTGGACAAATTGCATTTCTGTGGACAATGTCGTGGAATCCTGCGTCCACTGAATTCGAATCCCCCTCCACCCACTCCATCTCCTTCCTCCACAAGTCTTTCATTTCATTCTTTTCTCCACACAGCGAACGCGAGGCAGCGATGTCGCCAAATGCAGGAAAATATTTCAGCATTTTTAGCGAATTTCATTGAAAATATAAGAATAAATGTTGAAACTAATTATTTCATCAAATAAATAAATTATTTATAAATATAAAAAATATATATTTTAATACAAAATTAAATTAAAGAAACAAAAATAAAATTTACAAACACAAGATAAAAAATATATATATATATATGTTTTTATTTAAAACATTAATTATAATGAAAAGTAATACTAAATCAAAACCCAACATCTACCCACATGACAATAAAATCCAATAATCGATTCCAATAAAAAACCAAACTTCGCCAATACACACTCCATCTCCTCAATACAACTACAATTAGGGCCAACAGCCAGCAATAAATCAACTTAAACGTCCATTTAAATGTCTGTAATTTAATGTAATAATCTAACCAAACTAACCCAAAGGATTCTAAATGAATGAAAACAACTAAAACCACAACTAGTTATAACTAAAAACAAAACCAATGTCTAAATCTAAAGTCTAGAATAAAATCTAAAGTCTAAAATAAAGTCTTAAAGTTTAAAATTCAGTCTAAAATATAAAATAAAGTCTAAAATACACTCTAAATATACTTGTAAAAATCTATAAATAATGAAAATTTAAAGACTTCAATCTGAAGACCTAAGTAAATCTTTGAGCTTACCATGGAAGCTTGTTACTGAAAGCTACTGCGACCTTATGCAAACTCTGCGGCTACCTGAAGCGTCTACTAACTGTCAACTGCAATTTTAGTTACTACCAAACAACTTTTAACCAAGCAATAACAAAAACCACTCTACTACTGCTTTAACTAATCCTACTACTTAATACTACTACTGCTTTAACAACTACTACGCTTATGTACAACGCTTTTTACTAACTAACCAAGAACCACCAACCTGAAATTTCATCAGCATCAGGAATAACCATAACAACTATTGCTACAACTGTTCTTCTTCAACAACACCACAACAACAACGACAAACACAAGAAATACAGCAACAACACCGCATCAACGACCACACGATGTTTTCTAGCACGATGCAGACCATTAAAGCAGCCGCCCTCCGGATCCAGACCCTCCACTTCAGCTCCAGAGCCGCCGTGTTGTTTCTCCAGTGCGCACAAGTGCGACGAATCGGCGCGAAAGGATGTCACTAATACTCGATAATGTTAGTGGATCACGTGATCGTAATTAGTTCTCTCCACTCTCATTGTTTCACTTTCAATCTGTCTGTTTCTCTCACAATCTGTCAGTTTCTCTCTTAATCTGTCTGTTTCTCTCTTAATCTGTCTGTTTCTCTCTTAATCTGTCTGCCTATCTCTCTACCTAGACATATGAAGTACTTTATATACTATACAAACTAATATTTCTATATAAAGTTCTATACTATATGAACTACTATTTTAGTAACCCATTGACTATATACTGCAATCTTATATCGGAATGTGGTTGATTTTTATTTCCTTAACCGGCACTTGTTTTCATTTCCAACGCACCACGACAGTTCACTATCTCCCTGTTAAACGTTTCTATTATAGTATTATATTTCTATGTTTTTCCTGGTGATATTTATGTTCGAAAGAAAATAAATGTTCTCAGGAATCGCTGATGATGTTTTGTGTTCAATGTTTTCTGTTGTATTGAATGGCATTCACATAACCCTGAAAGATTTCGGATAGCTTGCATGGCCCTTGATAACCCTAATAATATGGCATATAGGAAATAATATAGATGAATGAATATACTATAATACGATAATACACATAAAAAGCAAATCATTCAATAACATTAGTTGAATCTCTGAAGTAATTATCTCTAAATCGATCTTAATTTCATCGGATTTAAATCTATGTAGAGCAGCCTCCATCCTATAGAAAGCATTGTATTGCATGCTAATTGAATTTAAATCCTTAATTGAAGCTAACGTCTATATATAACCTATACATATTATCCCACTATGTAAGAATATCTCTCGTCTGTAGTACTGTGATCTATACCGATGAAACACTCTATACTAATTGCGAGCTATATGTTTGTGTGTGTCGCTAGTACTCTTAGTATCCTTAGACCCCGAGCTGCTATTCCATCCTGCTGTGTGTATTTAATCGTTTTGTGTTCTCTGTTAGTGGCCAATCTGGCAGTCGTGCTACCACCAATATATCAATACATCAATACATGAACACGAACTTATGATGTGTTTAACTCTGTCTATCGAATGGAATAAAAAAGTATGGTGTATCCACTGTATGTCAAGCCATAAGAGAATGTATTATCTCATGAGATTATGTTGTACGTTGCGTATTGTGTTTTGTTTTGTGTTCTGTGTGTCGCAACGTGCGCTTGGCTCCAACTCCATGTGTATCGTAGCCAATCGTGCAATTAAATGTGTCCATATCGAAGTCGAAGGATGGAAAAGTGTGGCAACCCTCACCAACAATCGCCAATAATCAATCCAAGTAGCTATTGTTGCTCGGAACTAGTCTGCAAAGCTTTTTAAATCCCTACAAAATACAAATATTTATATATACAGTATATGAATAGAGCATTAAGAAGAATTTTTAAGATTTTCCAAGAAAATATCAAAAAACAAAAAATCCAAAAAAAGGAACACCAACCAAACCAATATGAGAAATCTAAAAATAAACTGACCGAAGGATGCGTTTTGAAACATGGATTTCATATTAACGTCAATTCAACTGCCACCAGCAAAAACAATATCACCACAACCACCACCACCACAACCAAACCAACTCCGTCATCACCTCAACCATATTCACCAAACCACATGTATCAGCATCTAAGTAACCTGTAACCGCCAAATTCAGTAACCGTAATTAATACTCAAATTGTTAGAAAAAAGAAAAGATTGCAATAAACAGCGGCAACAATGCAGATGATCCTTGTTGCTGGCGGGTAAGTTGGTTCAATCATTCCTTCCTTCTTTGTCGTTATCTCTTATTTTTAATTGTTGCTTTAATCGTTCTTGATGTTGTATGCACCTCTGCCATGCTTCTGTTTGTGATGCATCCTTAGTTTATTGCCTCAGCACACCTACAGCGAAGTATCTGTACATGAATATATTCCTTCTGTTAACTGCCTTTTGCATATTCTCTATATATTCACCATGCTTCGAATATAAACAGCTTCTGCACTCTATTGAATAACTACATAATATTTTATTTTATACATTTTCTCTGTATTATAGTTAATTATTTATAACTCAAATTAAACAGACTGGGTTCTGACGATATAATCTACTATCAGAAAACTATAAACCAAACCTAAAGTAAATGAAAACACGTTTTAAGGTAAACTCCGGAGCCCTTAAAACTCCTGACATACCAAAGGGTAGAGATTTCTACACTAAATTATATAAAAATATAACAAAAATCCACTACCGAGGTATATTAACAACAAAAGACTAGAATTACTATTAAAATTAATTTGTAAAATATTAATTAGTACATTAATTTTTCAATCTCTCATTATATAAGTATTGTAGTTTCAAAAAAAAATTTGATGACAACATTTATTTCTTCAAAATCTTTCTTATTGAAGGATTTAAAAACCATATTTTTTATATAATTGTTTCAAATGAAACTAATATATTCTTTTTTCTCTTTTCAATTTTTTCCTTTCGAACTTTCATTACAGGTATGTATACAAAAACACATAATGTTCAATCCCAAAAATAAAAATTCCCTTGAAATCACGAAGCTTCACAACTTGACGGTAAGGTTAGAAATTTATATATTCAGCCGTAAGACGAAGAATATCCTTTATCCCTTGGCAAGCAAGCATATCGAATACATAATTAATGAAAGTGTCCTCTAAAGCAGCGAAAGTCCTTTGGAAAAGTCTCTGATGACATCAATTATTTGGGTAGGTTTTCAGGTACCTTTTATCTATCGCACCCGAAGGCTCGAATTACAATCAATTCCGATGGCTAGATAGTTTTGAAATTTACAAACAAAAATCAATTAAAAAATGTAATTAAGATATTAATTTGAAACATGTGATAGAAAAATTTATTGGATAATAATGAAGATTCCTTTAAAATTTCTTGATTTTAAATTTAACAATCGTCTTTGAAAGTGAAAGAATATCCTCCTTGAGGCATGTCAACGTCTGAATTCATTCCGTCACTCACTCGACTCTCGTAAAAAGTCATTAAAGTTCAGTGATGGGAAAAGATTGCCGATTGTTGTCAGCAACATCGCCTTGTCTCGTCCGTGGCCACAACAATGCATCTGTTGTTGGTGCAACAATCGGATGTCAATTCCAGCAACATTCGTCGAAAAGTCTCGTTCTCTTGGGCAGGGGTTGGGAAATGTTTTGGGCATGCGAAAGCTTTCTATTGGTTAATTTTCTCGAAATGTTGCATAGATTTGGGATTTGAGTCTTATTTTCAACACGGCAATAGACGAAAATGGACTTGAAATTAAGTCACCAAAAAATGTATAATATTCTTGTCTTTGTTTCCCATTTCATTATGTGAGATCCTTATCCATTTTTAGAAATTCAATTAATTATAAATTTAACTATACATATGTCTTTGATTGTATATGTATATTTATTTTGAAATATTCACATGCTCTTTGGTGCATTTACTCTGAATGCATCGCTTTTCTCTTTCTGAATGGTGGGTTCTCTTCAGGAAAATCACGTGGTTGAACTTTTTTCTCTTCAAAACAAACCCTCTCTGTGTTTCCTCCCTTTGGTCGACTCTCCATCTATTTTTTCTCTCTCTCTGTCTAAGCGTCCCTCTCTCACACTCTCTAAAGCTTTTCTCGCTGAGCTTTTGCCTTGCCACACAAGTCACGTGCCTAACGATTCCTTGAATTTGAAATCCTCTGTCCTTGCAAGCTAAGTAGAAAGACCAAAAGAGATACCGAGAGTGTGAAAACATTTCTGAAAGAGATGAAGAGACTGAAAATGAGAGAGAACTCGTCCAAAAGAGAGCAACAAACCAACAAGAACTCCATTCAGAAGCACTTACGACAACAGAAGTTGTTATTTACGAAACATGGTCACGTGATTCACCTTTGACTCCATTACATCAGAGAGCGACGGGATAATGCATGTAGTCGTCCGGCCGCCGAAAGTTTCTAAGTTTTGTGAACTCGTCTCGTGAAGCTTTTCGCATGGCACTTTCATACGTCATGCATTCCCTCGGTTGGATCCGTAGAACCCAAACTTGCGACAACCATTGGCGAGCATATTCCGGCTCGAAATCCCTCCAAAGCTCCGGTTGTCATTGACTTTGCTGGCGGCTTCGTTGGTCGGACGGACGGATGGATGGATATGTGAACGACTGGATGGACATGGTCATGGATTAAATGCGAATGACACAACGTTTGGCGAAGGAGCGAGTCAAGAGAGTGAGGGAGGGTGGTTAAAGGGATTCGATGGATGCGATTGGGTTGCAAAAGAGGTGAACAAATGAGACTAGGAATTAAAAGAGAAACCTAAGAGCAGACAATACCGGGTTAGGAGAAGATCGAAAAGAGAAAACCTGTGTAAACCAAAAGATTGAAACTTCAAAGCGAAAATTAATCAAGTATGAAGGTTTCTTCTGGATCTCGTTATCCTTTTACAAATATTTTAAATGACTTCATTTATTTTGTATGTCAAAATGGCACAAAGAATTCTTTAGACAGAGCTCACTTGGATAAATGAAATTAAATAACTCCGCATTTGCTCTTTAGCCATTAAATCCAACTTGTCTTTTAATTCTTCGTTTTCTCTCATTCAATTCCTCTGTTCTCTCTTTCAATTCTACTTTTATGCTCATTCAATCCTTCTTTCATTCTCTTTCAATCCGATTTTTTCTCTCTTTTAATCCGTCTTTTGCTCTCTTTCAGTACCAATGTTTCTCTCTTTCAATCCTTCTTTTACTCTCTTTTAACTACTTGCTCTCTCCGTGGCTTATTATGCTTCGATGCTTCCAATGAAAGCTCTTTTCTTGTATGGTCAGCTCTTCTCTCTATGGGTCTCAGTTTCTCTTCTGTGGGTCCCTTCCTGCGCCCTCTCTTTACTCCTCTCCTTTGAACCCCTCCTTTGCATCCCCTCCTTTGAATCCCCTCCTTCGCATCCTCTCGTTCGCTCCATTCGAATCGCTCTCTCTTCGATTTCCCATGCTGCACTCCATTTCGCTCTTCGTTCGCGGATGCTCGTTGCGTTTTTCGCTCCATCCTTTTGCCGTCTTTCGTCTATCGCTCCGATTTCGCTCCGCTGCCCCCCGCCATACTTCGCCCGGCCATCGGGCTTCGTCTGGCTCTGGTCGTCGGTTGGCTCGGTTGTTGCTTCGTGCCGCGTTCTCTCGCGCCCCGCCGTGCAGTTGTTGAGCGGAGCTCGGCGAGCGCAGCGCAGCGAAAGAGTTCTTCGTGTCACGACCTCGGGCGGCCCGGTTGTCAGCACCGACCGTTGCTGTCCACTGGCGACTGCTGTCGATGTAGCGGTCAAGAGAACGGTAACTCGAACTATAACTAACTAACGGCATCTCCAAATCGCAGTTGATCTAACTCGAGACACATAAAATATATATCAAAAAGTTAAATTAAAACTCGAAAATAAAACTCAAAACTCGAAAACTACAATTTCCAAATTCTAAAATTTAAAAAAAAAATCCAAACAAATTATAAGAGTTCGAAATAAAAAATCGCTTCCCAAAGAATTAAAAAATAAAGTTAAATAAAAATAAATCTCATCTACCTCATTGTTGTTGATGATGTTGTTGCTGCAGCCATGTGCATGTGTTAGTTAATTCGTTTTTGTGTGTATTTGTGCCGGTGCGAACGCTTGTTCTTCTTCACCATTGAACATGGCCTAAACTCGTGTGCGGGTGTCGATGTCGATGTATGTCTGTGTTTCCGTGTATATGTGTGTGTGTGTGTGTTAATGCGGTTTATTTACACGTTGTCGTTTATTTTGTGGTAGGACATTCGTTTGTTTGGCGGCAGGATGTGCGTCGACTATTGTTGTTGTTCTTGTTTTTGTCGACGTTTTTGTTGTTGTTGCCCACATTCAGTCGATCGGTGGCGTTGCCGGAACCGGAAGCGAAACCGCGCTTGTTGAGTGGACACGACCGATGACGAGGTGAAGGACGAGGAAATTGTCCCACGGTGGCTGAACCGCGGAGTTGTTGTTGTCGTCGTTGCTGCTGTTATTGTTGTTGTTTATGTTGTCCCGCTCTAGTGGTCCCTGTCAACATTCTCGCCGTTGATTAATCCAATGCAACGGCGAGATGTTTTCTCCCAAATAGAGGATGTCGCCGCCTTCCATCACTCGAAAGTGCTCGCAAAGGACTCGTTCTGGGTCCGGTCGTCCACCTACTGGGACGTCTCCTTGCCGACACTTGAAATTAATCCTCCTTCTTGCTCGCTCGTTCTCCCCATCCTGCTCTAAGGACACTCTCGACCTTGCCTGGGGGGGAAATTAAATCGCATTCTCTGCTGCTCTGAACTCAACTCAACCATGTCTCCATCAATCTTCAACCCGACTTCCGGTGGATGTCTCGTCCTGCTGGCAGATCCTGTTGTGCCAGGACACAGCCTTTGTGGCGAAAACTCCCCGATTCTTGTTCTTGTTCTTGGAATACGAAATGCAGATGGAAATCCTTTGCGCTGCTTTGCTGGCGTTTGCAAATTCACTCGGATTAGCGAGGAAGGATTTCACAGTCGACGATGGCATGAAACTTGAAACTTGTATCGAAATTTTAATCTCTCCAACTTTCTGGCCCCTCCCGTTGTAGGTCGAAGTTCTCTCTCTTTCCCACATCCACCATCTTTCATCGTGTCCTCGCCTGACATTTGTGGGACATTTATTCGGTTCGTCCTGCGGTTATTTCTCGCATATTTCACTCACTCTTTCATTCTGGTGATTTTTCTTTTCTTTCAATGATACATTCGTTTTCCGCTCACTTGTTCTTGTTCCATATTCCATTCCCCTGTCATCGCTCTTGGCCTCCGTCTGTCCATCTATCTGTCTGTCTGTCCGTGGATTTTTCTTGCCAAAACGACATTTAAGTGATTTGTTGTAGCGACCAGACGCCATCGCTTTTGGAGACGCCAATTCGAACGCAGGACACGCCAACTCCATCTCACTCTGTACCTATCTCTTTCGTAATATCTTTTTCTCGCTCCCTCTCTCTCTCTTTTTCTCTCCATCATTCATGCCCTCCTTCTCGCTCTGTCTCTGCTCGGTCGCGCAATGCAAAACGATTTTGAGTTTTTATTGAATTTCGAAATGTTATTTTCATTTCCATTTTTATTCGCATCGTTGATGCCTCCTGATGTCCCATCCTACCTTCGCCTTATTTTCTCTCCATTTCACCTCTTTCTCCATTTCGTTCTCCTCCCACTCGCCCCTCACCACGCTGAATCTGAAATCCATTGCGTACTTTCGGGCGCTAGACCCGAATCGAACGAACGGCATTCTGTCGGCGGTCGATGGGGAGAAAAAGGAGGCGTTTTCGGTGGCGGAGGACGAAATCTACGAAATAACGAGACACAATTTTTATGCTTCGTACATTTATGGCGTCGACTGGCGCGGATAGGACGAACTCCATCGCCACCAGGACATGCACCGATCCATTTTCGCCGCCCGGAGCCGCGCCGAGTCTCTGCCAAATCTCGGCAAGGACTCGCTCCGCTTTTCCTCAACGATTACGATGACGATGACGACGAAGAAACTATGTATAGGAAAACCGCATTTTAAAGATCTTTTGTACATGGCTTTGTTCGGCAGGAGGCAGGCGGGAATCGGCGTGATGCAACCAGAATTCTGAGAAGTTTTTAGAGACGCGTGCAACTTTCAGCAGAAAGATATTTTTCTCGTTTTAGTTTCCCTCATTAAACTCGAGAATAAGTTTTAATAGTTTTTCACTTTGGGACTTAACCGAAATTTTGCAAATTTTCCAATTGAAAAATTGAAGAATTTTTGCGACAATTTTGAACAATCAAATAATTTGGCCAAATTATCAATTGAAGATAACTTGAGATAATTTTTGAAAAACTTAAGAATTGGGGAATTTGGGAAAATTGTTCATTTGGAAATTTTGAGAAAATGTTGTAACATTTTTTTATAATTTTTCCATTAATTAGTGGAAATTGGAAAATATAATAAATTATGAGATAATATTTGAAAATCTTCAAAATTCTTCCATAAAACCTAAAATTGTAAAATTGAAGAAATTTTTGAATTGAAATGGGATTTTTGTAATTTTCAATACGCTTGAAATTCCTCTGCCTTTTATTAAAATATACCCAATTCATGACCAAACAACGAGAGCAGCAACTAAATTGAAAATAACAAGAGCAAAAAAATATAGAACCAATAAGAACAACGGTGAATGTAGTCAAAGGAGAAACACGTTCAAAAAAATACAAAGAAAACAACTGAAAGAAAAGCGGGAAAAGCCGCATTCTACCATCTCCCCATCTCGCTCTATCCCCTCTCTTCCTCTCTCTCTCTCTCTCTCTCTGTGGCCCCATGTCCTTTTCATTACACTTATATAACACACATACAGCGAAGCACCGAAAAAATCGTGTGCGGCAAAAACGAGGAAAACTCCACAAAGAACAAGAAGATGAAGAAGAATGCAGAAAGACTGAGACTGAAGCGACTTCACACACAAACACAGAGAAATACACCGACAGACAGACAGACAGACAGGCAGAGCACAAACACATGCACAACGATGACGACGACGCCGACGGACGAAGCACACGCACATGTGGAGCCACTTTTATTCCCAAGTTCGTGTTCGTGTGTGTTTGTGTTGTGTTTTGTGTGTGTGTGTGTGTGTCTACGGCTGTGGCTGTGTGTGAGTGCAAGGCAGCGGAATGGCCGTCGATGTCGTCGTCGTCGGCATCGCCGCGAACGAACCCTTCGTTGATTTTTGAAATTTTGTACTTTTTCGAACGCAGTTGAACGTCGGCTGCTCGTTCGGTCGCTCGCTCGCGTTCCAACCATCGGACGGTCAGGTCAGACCAGGTCGGAGGGTCTGCCAGGTGCCAGGCAGGACACGTACGCGTACGCGCGGCAGGACATTCCGTGACGCCGAGACGGCCGTGGCGTGCGGTTCTCTGATTTCTGCCAATCGCAAAAATACAAATAAATTCTACACAATTTTCGAAAAAAAAAAATAATAATACGCAAATTACAATAATTAAGTTCTCACAAAGTCAATCAATTGCACGAACCAATGAACAATGGGAAAACCCGGTGCGAGAGAACGTTGTTTGAATATCGTTTGAATAAACGAGTTTCGAAATGAAAATGGTCAGTGTCGGAAAATTGTATTTCAAGGGAGGAAATATGAGTGAAGAAATGTGACAAGTGAAAATTGAAGAGTTGAAATTGAAAATGAAGTGTTGAAATTGAAAATTTCAATGTTCAAATTGAAGAGTTCCAATAGAATATTTAAAAGTTTAAAATCAAAAGTTGAAATAAAAAATAATAAATTAAAATTAATAATTTAATTAACGAAAATTCATTAAGAAAATGTTAGCATAATATGTGAAATAAGTAAAATTTATATCTATATTGATGATCTGAAAATTTGAATGTCAATAACATAAAAAATAATTTTGAAATTATTATAAAAAATTCATAAAATTGAGTACAGTACAAATTTATTGAATCGAAAAAGGATAAAAATTATGATTGAAGCAATATGAATTAATTTACAGACTCCTAGCAAAATAAAGAAATTTGATTGAAATTTTTCACTTTTGCGTCGCACGTTCTCTTCCGCTTTCTCCCCTACGTTTCCTGTCCCCACACGGCGTATGCGTAACTCTCGTTGAAGTCTCTGCGCCTAAAAGTCGACCCGAAAAATAATAACAATAAAAATCCTATCCGCTAAACAGAAAGAGAGAGAGAGAGATAGAGCGAATAGAATAAGAAGGAAAACAAGTGAACTAGAGAAACATATGAAAGTATGAAAACAAGGCGAATAATATACAAATATATATATATATTTATATAGTATGCGATAAAAATCAATGTTAGCATTTGTGACACGCATCCAGCCAGAGCGAACGAAAAAGCGAATAAGAGAGTGAATGGGATAGTGAATTAGTGAGCGAATGAGGAGTGAATGAGTGAGCGAGTGAATGAGTGAGCGAATGAAAGGCTCAGCGGCCGAACTTAAAAAATAATCAATAACTCGCTCGCCACCCCCACCCCTTGAGGCCCCCCCTTGACCCCCTCCCCTCGCCATCGCTTGCCGCCGTCCAGTCGTCGTCTAATGCTAAGGACGAAACTCTAATTAAAGTACAATGTGCGCCGCTTAAAACACGACTTCCCGGGAGATTCGTTTGGGACCTGTCTCCCTCTCTGCCCCTCTCCCTCTCGCTTTCCCTCGCCACTCTATGTCCACCTCACCTTAGTCAATCACACGACAATAAAGAGAGAAAACAACAATTGAATGAAGGGAGCGAAAAAAAAGGACATCGACAAATTTTCCCCCTTGGCGTATGAGTGACTTTTCAGGTTACACGTTGTTGTTGTTGATGTAGGTTGATTCTCCCTATTGTTGTTGGTTCATTCTTCGTTCTCCTCCTCACCATCCTGTTCCAATCGCCGTTTGCTTCCATTCACATTTTCTATTTGTTTTTCCGTTCGGCGGAAAACTCAACCGTCGCGACCACTTTGCGTCGAGCAATCAATAATCGTGTGGAAAAGCGTTTCCTTCTAATTACCACGAGCCACGACGACCGCCCCTCACTCCATTCCCACCGTGGGCACACGTAAAGAACTCAATCCGTTTCGATCCAAAGTCGAATTCAATACAATAGAAGACGGAGAAAAAAAAATAATAAAATGTTTGCGTAATTCCCGAACACAGTGGAAATTAATTAATTAAATGCAATTGCTCCGACCACGCCCCCCTCCTCTTGACGCTCTCTTGTCTTCCTCTTGTCGTCCTCTCATGGTCAATCACAAGGTGTTTTTTGCACAAGGCCTGGGATTAGTTGGAACGAGCCGAGAATTCGTCGAGTTCGCGGGTTTTCTTTTTATAGATTTAATTCACGCGGACTTCGGCGTTACCGCTTTCATTGACTTTATTGACCCGACTTTGTTTCCTCAATGATTGACTTGACTTTAAAAGGGATCCCGTCTACAGAGGACAATGGGGAGCAAATGCCAGATGGTGGCTGTCAGTCAAAGAAGCCAAGCAGGGCAGAACAATCGCTGTTCTCTACCACATATGACCGTTTTCATAGTACAATAGAATTTATATCTAAACTATCGGAAACGATGGCGAATCTCTACAAAGAATTAATTGATTGAATTTTTAACACGTTGGCCTTTTAAGGGAAACTTTTGAATGTTTCTCATCGCTTTTATCTTCCGAAACAAAGGAAAATTGTTGAAAAATATAATACATAAAAAAAAAAATTGTGTATTTTTCGTGTTGATTTCAGCCGCTTTGAAACCAACTCTCGCTAATCCTTGTAAATCCTCGCAAATCTCGTTCAAAAAATCGTAAAACTTAAATTGAAAAACAAAATTAAAAACAAAAGCCATGGGAAAAAAAGGAGAAACTATCAGTTGAAGGGGAAAAAATCAGTTAAAGAGAAAAAACCGTATAAAATCAAATACAAAAAAGAGAAAAAACATACAAAACGGAGAGAAAAAATAACATATAGAAAATAAATAGACAAAAACAAATTAAAATGTTGAGCAATAACACGAAAATGAAGAGAGAGAAAAACCAAATTTTGGGCACCAGAAAGAAATCAGAGAAAAAACAACAAATAAAATCAGAGAAAAAAATGCAGAGAGAGAGAGAGAAAAATAATGGAAGGAAAGCCCTAAAATTGAAATTAAAACAAAGGCGAAGCCAATCGTACAACAAATGTGGGGAAACTTCGAAAAATGCGGTCTAATTTCGCGATAGAGCTTCCCGCTTCCTGTTGGTCGGGGCAACTGAAATTACGGCTAATAGGCAACAGCAACAACAAATACAACAACATTAACAACAAAAAAATCACTAAATCACGAACAGAAATCACCACAAAGCAAAAACAACCACAGCAACGTTAAAACCGAAAAAAAAAATCAAACCACAAATGTTGCTCAACATGAAACTATCAGCGATTTTGGCCACAACCACAAACATAACAACAACAGCAAAAAAAAAAACAATAACATCGAAAGAGTCGAACTAGAAGGAAAGAGGGAGGAGGTGAGAGGAGAGAAAGAGGCTCAAATCCGGTGGTCAAAAAGAATAAACCGCTAACAGAAAACAAACAAAAAAAAAAACAAACCGGAGAGAACCAAATGAAAAATCGAGGCGTGAGAACGAATGAAGGGCCGACGGTGAGGTGGGTGTCAGGACGAAGTGAAGGATAATAGGAATTCCAAAAGCTCGTTCGTCCTCCTCCTCTTCTTCCCCTGCTCTTTGTCACTTCCTCTCAATGTACAGCCAGCGAAAATCGTTTGAAATCGCCTCGGTAACCGTTCGACAACCGGCCAAAGCTTGAGTTCTGAACTCAGGTGTAATTGAATCGTTAGCCATGTTATGGACGATTCTGTTGTGCTTTTTGTGGTTGTGTTTTGAGTTGTTGTAATTTTTGTTGTTGTAAATATAGTTTTTCCATTTTTTTCCTTTTACTTTGTTGTTATCACTCAGTTGTATTTGTTTTTAGAAATCTCAAAATCGAAAATTCCACGTTTTGAATTTGGTTCTTTTTACATGTGTCTATTATTTTTTTGTACATGTGACCGTTTAGGTGTGTCTGTGTGTGTGTAAGTCCTTTCACGCCAGGACACGCTACACTTTTGTGTTGCAATAGTTAGATAACTTGTTGTTGTTGTTGGTTTTTCCTTTGATTGGGAATTTCCTGGCACTCCTAATGAGAGGAATTCCCCGGACTATAATGGGGATATTCCCAGAGTTCTTGAACGAGGAGGAGAGGAGGGCAGGTAGCTCCATATTATCGAACTAGGTAAATTTCGTTGCAATTGATACGCTTCGCAACACTCAAGGGAATTTCCTTCCATCGAAGTTTTGTTATTAAATTTCATCATCGAATTTCGTCAGCGACATTTCTCATTCAGAAACTTCCGCGAGTTCGTCCAACTCTTCGTTTCTTTCGTTTCAAAGAGCTTGCCCCTCCCTCCTTCTCTCCTACTCCCTCTCCCCCATTTCCAGCCTTGTTCAAATGGCCAGCGAAAGCGAAAGTTTTTCCAAACAATTTCAATATAAAAACATTCCAAATTTTCGTTTGTTTTCTCAAAGCAATTAACAACAACACAAAATATTCCACATGGAAGTAAAAAAAAAAACAAAGAAACTGTTTCAATAACAAAGCAAACTAACCAAATCAATTACCATAAAAACATCAACAATAATATTCCAAGTGCAGAGGAAACCAAATAAATAAAGAGAATACCAAATAATAAAAAATAACTATGCGAAATAAGAGAAACAACGAATGCAGAGAATTTCTTTCCACTCGTCCCTGTGATTTTTACTTTGTTCAATTTTCCATAATAACAACTGCAAGTACAATAGAAAAAGGACAAAGAACTAACTTAAAAAGCAACAAACAAACGAAAACAACAAACCAACGACAACAACAAACAAAGGACAACAACAAACAAAGGACAACAACGAGCATCCAAAGAAGACAGGAATTTGGATGTAGAAAGTGGTTTTGCATTTGGTTAACAGATTCAATTAACGATAGGAGGGGAGGAAAATGACAGGAAGGAAAAGTCGAATATTCTGAAAAAGAAAAGTCTATTTGACTATTCGAAGTTGAGAGAAAGATAAATCGAAAATACAGAGAATGATCGATGACGATCAGTGAAAGAATATATTGAAAACAAATTTTTATAATTGCTTCTAATTAAAGTAAAGAAGGTAAAGATGTTTAAATTATGTTAAATGTTTGAAACAGAACGAATTAGAAGAAGAACGAAATAAAACGTGTTCGAGAGGAAGAGTAATAGAAACATCTAAAGTGAAACATCTAAATTTGAGTTGTTCCTACTTAAAAAATCTTCAATTAAGTCAAAATTCCCAAATTTTTCTATCAAATTGGATCGCTTTGGATGAAGATTTCACCGATCGTTTACGACGAAGGAGTAGAAGAGAGATGAAGGTGGGAGGAGATGGATATACAGGTGGGATGGAGGAGGAGGGGTCAAAAGTAGGTCACGACGGAAGAAGAACTCGACGAGAAACACGAGTGGGTCCGACTCCTAATGAGTCGCGGAGGAATGAGGCCAACGAGAGCGGGGTAAAGAAGATAGAGAGGGGGAGAGCGGGACAGAAGAAGAGATCCGAAAAGCAGAAGAAGGACGAGGTGAAGAACCCTCGAGAACAGCTTAAAAGTCAACGTGAGATTAGCATGAAAAACGGAATGAATTAAGAGGGAAGCTCGCGAAAGTGAAAAGTGACCCCTCTCTTTCTGACTATCTACCTCTCTCTCTCTCTCTCTCTCTCGCTCTATCTCTCTCTCTCTCACACCACCGTTCGTCGGCACCTTCCACAAGGAGCCTCTGAACTTTCGGCCTGATGCAGACCGTTCGGTCGATGTTGCTCAGTAGACGAAGGCAAAAGGATAACACAGACACAGAAGCAATGAATCCTTCAGCACAAAGGGTTTTGAAGATTCTCCCTTTCCCTCTCTATCCCCCTCTCTCTTTCTCTCTCTATCGTCCTCTCTGTTTTCCTCTCTCTCTCACTCTGTATCTCTTTTTCTCCCTCTCGCTTTCGCGGATGCCAAGTCGTGGATCGCATCAAAAGAGGGGCTCGAAATTGAATTAAAAATAAATGAAACTCAAAGGCCACCGCAGTGACAGGACGTCCCCGGAGGACCCCCAAATACAAACGAACAAACAAACACACACACACAGATACAGACACATAGATTTGTCGCAGTGCTCTCTGTGTGTGCGTTTGAGTATGTGTGTGTCTTGTTTGTTTATTTGTGTGTGCGACACATGTGCGCGTGGAATGCAAAAATTGAAAAATTATATTAAAAAAACTGGATGAAAGATAGAGAGCAAGATAGAGAGAGAGAGTGAGAGATGGGGATATATATTAACATTCAAAATGTGTCCTTTGATTTCTCCATGTCCGAATTACGTTGAATGACAACAAAAAAACCAAAACGACAATACTTAATACTACTTAAATAGGAACAACGAATACTAAAATATAAAAATATAACTTTAACTTAACACTAACAACAACAACATGCACCGAACAACAACAACTTTAGCAATGACAACTATTAAAATAACAACAACAACTACTATAGCTACAACAACTACATAAATAATAACACAATACATGATAAACAATAATAACTAAAATAGCAATAACAACATTGGCAACAACAACAATAAAATTAACTATAACAACAATAAAGAAAAAGCTTTTTTCAACTATCTAAGCATGGCATCGCATGTCGTTGTCACAGTCCATTGTTGTTGTTGTTATTAATGTTGTAGTAGTTTTGTTGTTATTGTTCCTATTGCTATTGCTATTGTTGTTATTGTTATGGCTCTTATAGTGCTATTGTTTGTAGTGTTGTTATTGTTGTTTTTATTGTAATCTCTATTGTGATAGTTATTGTACTTACCATATTTTTGTTGTTATTATACTTACTATTGTCGGTGTTATACTGACTATTGTTGTTGTTATACTGACTATTGTTGTTGTTGTTGCACTTAATATTGTTGTCCTTGTTGTCCCTTTTAGTACCAACACCAAATTTTGGGCTCAATTATATTCTGGAAAAACTAAAAAAAAAAAAAAAACACACACTCACACCCACACATATACCAATGACCAGCGCGTAATTATAATATTTATTCCTTATGAATACCGAGCGAGAAGCAACCATCGAGCCAGTGAGAGAAAGAAAGACAGGGAGATAGTGAGAGAGATAGGGAGTTAGTGTGAGACAGATGTAGAAAGAGAGTGAGAGAGAGCGAGAGAGAAAAAGCGATTTAGAGGCAGTGACAAAGATAGCAACATTATTTTCGCTTTTCGAAATTACGTTCCGTCCTCAAAGGACCTCATGTTAGATCCTCGAGATCCCCCCCATTATTCGTTGAAAATAGGAAAATTTCCAAACACTACATAACATCAACAACAACAACTACAACAGCAACTATCACAACAACAACACTTCAAGCTTTCCATTGCATCCTCTCGCGTTTCTCCCTCTCCACAGCCTCGTTTCCCCTCTTCACCAAACTCCATCCACTCCTGTCACGGCATGCAGCGAACAACGAAAGCAACAACAAAAAACAACAACAACTACCATGTCGATGTTAGTCGTGAGAGGGCGGAATAGGAGGAGGGGGCGTGGCTCCAGGAAGCTTCGATAAATTGGCCTCAAATCGTTGCCCGCTTCAGGTTCTATTTATCGATTTCTCTCTGTGTCGAAGCAAGGTTTTGAACAATCGACTCAACTCTTCCCTCTCACTCTATCTCTTTTTGTCTCCCTCTTGCTCTATCTCTCTATCTATCTGTTTGTGTGGGCGTGTGTGTGTGGTATCCATGTGGTAACTCATCGACGCCGAGTTCCTGTGGTCGTGTTTAAATAAATTAATTTCTGTAGTTCTCCAGGTTCGAGGTTAAAATTTTATTTGCCATTCTCCTTCGGTTTCATTGGCTTCATTTTCTGAGAAATATATTTTCTACTCGAATTTTCTACCTCTCTTTCTCTCCCTCTATTTTTCAACCCTCTCTTTCTCTCCCTCTATTTTTCAACCCTCTCTTTCTGGAAGTGCATTTTCTCACTCCTGATTACTATATTGTTTGAGAATTTCTCTCAGTTCTCCGAATTCGAAGAATTTTCTACCACACATTTCTCTGAAATTCTCCGATCAAACTTTTTTTTATATTTCAATTTCTATTGTATCCCTACTAAAAGGATATTCATACTTTAGCATCGTTTTCTCTTATCATAGTTCTCTTTATCGGCTTGAATTTCCATGAATTTCATTGAATTATTGAATTTCCTTGAATTCATCTTTGAACCTATTCTCAAATGTTTTCTTCCTTTCTTCTGAACATTCTCTTTTCTGCTACTCTTCTTTCTCTTATTACTCTCTACTATTCCCACACCTCTATTCTATCTCCTCTAGAGCCCCTTTCAGTCTCTTCTTTTTATCTCGCTCTCTTTTTCCCTCTTTTATCCTACTATTTCTTAAATTTTTCTACTCTCTTTATCCACCTACTTCGCCTTGACCCTTTCGATGCAGGTCTACATTTTCTTTCATCTTAAGCCTTTAATGTTCTCCAGGTCATTTCATATTTGCTCCCTCGTTTCCTCTTTTTCTTTTTCTAACGACCCACGTGCTTTGCCTTCCTTCACTCGAAACCGTTCTCTCCCTCATTCTATCATTCTCTCTCCCTCATTCTTTCTATCTCTCCCTCACTCCCGCCTTTGCCACGCTCTTGTTCCGCTCTTGTCACGCTGACATATTGTCTGTGTGTGCTTTTCTGTCAGTTAGTATGTCATTGATTGTAGTCAAGTTGGTTTTGTTGTAGTTATTCTTGTTGTTTTAGTTATTCTCATTGTTGTTATAGTTGTTATTGTGGTTGTAGTTCTTGTAAATCTTGTTGTTTTTGCAATTGTTACTCCGTCACGTCCTCAATCGCCGATGTCGTGGCACGTCACCGAAGTCATTGTCGATGTCCTACTCCTCCTACTGCTCCTCCTCACCTCCTCCTTCTTCTCTTGGTATTCTTCGTCCTGCACACAAAATGCCGTTGCATTCTTTTAGGTAGTTTCAGAAATTCTCCCGAAGTCCCCTTTCACATAGTTGTTGTTGTCATTGCATTCTATTGGAGATGGCCTTTTCCCCGACCAAACAACAAAAACAACCATAACCACAACAACAAAAATTACTACTGAAATTGTTGACAATTTTTGTTTTTGTTGGAAGAATTTTTCGGGAACTTCAATTCAAGCAGGATATTTTCCAAGGGTTTTCTCGATCGGTGTTTCAGGGCTTTTCTCTCTTTTTCTATGACCAGAGGGAAATTATCGTTGATTTTTTTCTTTTTTTCTTCTTTTTTCGTTTTTGCGAGGTGACCTCGAAACCCTTTATTGTGGGGAATCCTGCGGTGATTTTAATAATTCAACGATTTTCCTCTGGTCCACATTTTAAAATCCCCTCGTGTAGACAAGTAGATGATTTTATTTAAATTTAATTTCGTGCTTTAATTCGATCTTGTGCTTAAATTCAATTCTTCGTTTAAGTCCAATCTTGTGTTCAAATTAAATTTTTTTTTAATTTCAATATTTTGCATAAATTCGAACTTTTGTTAAAATATTTTGTTAAATTTGGTTATAATTTAATTCTTTGTTAAAATTCAATCATTTTCATAAATTCAATTGAATTAAAAATGACACGTGAAATATTCGGCATTCTCTCTAAACAAAAATACATAAATTAATAACTCAAAGGCAACAATTATCTATGAACATTAAAAGCAAAAACCGCCAAAACAATTTTTCATTTCGATCGAAACATTTTCTCCCACACCTGTCTCCTTCTCTCTATCGCAATGTAATTGTGTGTGTCATTTACAACTGAGTAAACACACGCAAATGCATGCACACACACACGCATACAAATAATCTCATGTCCATGCCCACCAACATATGCACACGTTCATGCTCGCAGACAAACCGGAAGTGCTCGGCGAGCGTAACTAAAGCGACATTTTTATCACTTTCCCCCACGTGTGTGGACTGCGAATGTGTTGGTGTGGAAAATATGGGGGCGGAAAGTGGTTGAGTGGGTAGAAAAAAGAAATGTTAATTGAGGGCATCACGGGAGGGTGGAGGTCGAAGTGGAAATTAGAGGAAGTGAACGATTTGTAACGGAAGCCGTGGGTCGGTAGGCATAGGAAGAGTGGAATATGGGGAAATCGGGAGAGAGAGAGGAAAAGAAAAATATTAGACAAGGAAAGTAGGAAGAGGGAATAGGGAATAAATATAATTGGACGATGGCCGTTGGATGGGAATTCGTGGGATTTTCGACGTGTCTCGGGGGAGCCAGAGTGAAAGATTGGCGTGAAGAAAGGGTTTGGTGGACTATTGTAATCGATTCCTGCAATTATGCCCTTATGTAGTCCGCATATTTCCCTCTATTGACACCTCGTACTGCGAAGACCAATATATAAATCCTGTGAATCAGTCAGTAGTCATATAAAATTTATATATCAAAAAGTCCAAAAATATATAAAATGAAAGTAAACAAATTTTCTTGTTTACAAATAAAAAAATATATAAAAAGAACGTGAACAATTTGTCTTTTTCACATAAATATTTTATTTGGTAAAATCAAAAAAAAATATATATATAAAAAGAAATACTTGTTCACATAACTAATATTTTAACAAAAATAATGAATAATATTTATCGCTCAAAAAATATATAAAAGAAAAAAATATGTAAAAAATTCAGTGATAGTTTTTCGTCATAAAAAATTTAATTCAATAATAAATCACTCAGTCGAATTGCGTAAATCTTATAAATACTGAACTAAGATTTTCACATAAAACTAAAATTACAACGTCAATAAATTAGCATCCCATTATTCCTTTTTTTCAAGCAGAATTTTAATTAGAATGTTAGGTAAAAATTAACACCAAAAAATATGAAAAAATGAATATATATAGTTTAAATAGTTTATTTGACAAAATGCCTTAAAACATGCCTCGTGCCGTTGTCGGCGTAAAATCGTGATAGTCGAAGTTCGCGAACGAGTTCGAATTCGTAGTGTCGCAAAGTGCTTGAATATGTTAGAAATAACAACGGCAACAATCACAGCAACGCGAACAACAACAACAACATCAACAACAGCAAAATCAACAACATCAGCGGTAACAACAACAGCGGCAATACAATCGCGCATCAGTTAATCAATTCGTCCATGTCGATCGTCCGATCTCGAGGATCCTGAGATCGAAATCGGGGTCGAAATCGAGATCGATACCAAAATCGTGATCGAAACCCGAAACGAGATTGATACCGAAATCGATCAAAATTGAGACCAAAATCGTGATAAAAATCGAGATAGAAAAAAAGATCCAAATCTAGATCGAAATAGAGAAAAAAATTGGATACAAATCTATATCGAAAATTGTGATCAAAATTAAGAATAAAATCGAGTGCGACAGGACCGTTCGATCCTCAGTTGGCAACGTCGTCCGCCCTCCACCCGGTGATCGCAGGGACCACGGGGTCCTGCGTGGGGCGCGAAGATGGCCGCCGTTGCCGGTCTCTATGGACTGGGTGAGGATCGGCAGCATCGGAAGAAGCAGCAGCAACAACAACAGCACCAGCAGGAGCAGCGCGAGCAGAAGGAGGAGCAGAAGAAGATCGCCGAGCGGAAGTTGGCGCGCGATCTAAATCGATCCTTCGAAGGGTGAAGTTCATATATTACTACTATTTTTTTACTACTAAAAAAATATATATCTACTACTTTTTTCACTACTATCTTTTTAAAATGGTAATTGAGGATATCGATTCTTCAAAGGGTGAAGTCTTTATATTACTACCCATAAAAATATACTACATTTTCTACTACTATTTTTATTACTATTTTTACTACTATTTTTTAGTACCATTTTGAGTACTTTTTGCTCCACTCGGCGCCGCCATGGGCAACAGAAGGCAATCGATAAATGTTGGCTTCCGCATAATGTCCTGTTCGACACGACATGGCGCCGGTGTTGCCAAAGTACAACAACAATAATTACAACAACTACAATAATAATTACATCAACAACAATAAATAATAACAACAACAACAACCCTCGACGGACCAAGCGACCGACTGAAAAGCGCGAGAGCGAAATCCATGCACAGAGCTTTCATTTCCGTTTCCGTTCCATTTTTGTTTTATTTTTATTTTTTTTTTTGTAAATGTTACCGACTATTTCGCGACTATTTGTTTTTTTTTTCGTGTTGTTGATGGTTTCCCATAGTTGTTGGTGGTTTTTCGTTGTTCATGGTGATTTCTCGTTGTTCTTGTTGTTTTTCACTATTGTTGGTGGTTTTCTAGTTGTTGTTGGTACTTTTCCGTTGTTGTCAAAAAAAAAAGTGTTAAATATTTGAGAAACCCCCTTACATGACGGAAGTTGAGAAAAATTCCCATAGAACTCGAGCCGGGCCGCGTCTAGAGAGCAACCCAGCAATTTGGCTGCCTGCATTCATTAAACACTTCCCTGTCGAGTGAGTTGGTGTGTGTGTGTGTGTGTGCGGGCCGAGTGTTGTTGCAGTTGTTGTTGCCAGCGAAACGAAAGACTCCGCGCCATTGTGGCGCCTTTTCTCGTTCCTCCCTCTCACTCACTCTCACTCTCTCTCTCTCTCCTTCTGACTTTTTTCACCTCGCCTCCCTTTTGTCGCCCCTCACGTGCTCGATTGCAATAAAACAAAACACAATTAAAACGCCTGACGATGGCGACGTCGTGCCGCAGTCGACGTCAGCGTCAACGACGACAGCGACGTCGACACCGAGGGTCGGTCGGACGCTTACATAACAATTAGAATCGTTTAAACTACTCGGAGCTATGCAGGTGTGGTTGTGAATGGGTGAATGAGTGAATGGGTGAGAGTGAAAATGAGTGAATGATTGAGTGAGTGAGATGATGGGAGGAGAGGGGCGAGTGTGAGAAAGAGACCAGCTGTGGTCGTGGACATCGTGCGGGTGTGAGGAGAAGCACGTGATTCTCGTAAACGCCATCTGTCAGTTCCTTCCATTCGAGTTTTGAACTGATTCTCAAGTCCCAATCATCCTGGGTGAGGGCTTTTGTTATATCGGGTTTTGTTGATTTTGTATTTCGTGGTTTTGGAACTCGGTTTTAGCCCAATTCATTCATTATTGCTAAACTGAGCAATTTTGATGTTCCTTTTAACTACTTTTTGATCATACAGTTTTCATGAGTGGTAGAATGGTATATGGATATGATGGATTTTTTTTCAGTTCTTTATGATGTCTTTTTTATATAATATTTATGTTTCGTATTTTAGTTCGGTTTAGTACACATTTAAGTAATCTTCTTGAAACTCTTAATAGTTCTATCTAGGTTTTAATTTTGATGTTCAATATAATTTACTATTAGGACTCATTTTATAAAATCAGTTGTTGGCGGACTTTTTATATTTTACATTTGTTTCCTTTAATTGTTTCATTTATTTAAACATCCTCTTGGTTTATCATATTTCCTTCCCTTTCACCTACTCCTTGTCTCAAACGAGATTCTTTTCTATTTGGCTTCGGCTCTTGAGGTTTTCATCATTCAGCTCCTTTAGTCTAGCATCTCACAGAGATGGCATGCCATTAGAAAGAGACAGAGATGGCGAAATTGTCGCATTAGAAAGAGACAAAAGAGGAGGCGGCGCAAAATCACCGAAAAACTCCTCTCGAGGAGCCGAAGAGGAAAACTTTTCTTATTATCCTCGCAGCATTTCCGAACTCGCTGGCGCGTTGCCAACGTAATTCACCGAGTTTTGTAATTGCATCGCAAATACACACACAATCTCGCACTCAGACATGTACATATGTATGTATATGTGTATATACTGCGTCACACTCACACAGACAGAAATTCGCAAATATTTTTGGCTTTCGAATCCAACAACGACGAAATAAATAAAAAAAAAAAAATCACTTTGAGAAGCGTGACGTCAGACGACGGAGGCTGCCGGAAGCATCTCTAGATGGATACTTAAGTGAAGCACACACAGACAGACATCTCACTCACACACACACAAACACACTCTAGGTCGGCACTCACTGGGTCGCCGAAAATTCGGAGATTTCACTCTCTACAGCCACGCTCCCCGATCTTCCTTTCGACTTGCCTCAAGGACGAATTCAGCTGCTGTTTTATTGCATCGTTCGCTTCAGCGACAACAATTATAAAAACAACAATTACAGTAATAAAAACAACAAAAACAGTAATAACAACAATAATAAGAACAACAACAATAGCTAAATATGTTGCTAAAAATGCATTTACGTAACATGCAATGCGTTAGGGTTGCCGCACCAAAACGATTCGGCGCCATCGCCCCATCATTTGCTGACGAGCCCATTTTACTCTCTGTCTCACTCTCCACTCCCTCTCACTCACTCTCTCTACGACTCCTCTTCCTCCTCGAAAAATACACACGATTACGAGAGTTATCGAATTAAATCAAAGTCTAATGAGAGCCCTAACGATGGGTGGAGTGGAAGAAAAGGAAATGATGAGAAGAAGGATGAGTAGAAGATGAGATAAGGGGCAAAATGAGGGGTTCAGAGGGAGGATGAGGGGATTGGGATTCGTGTGCCCGACTCCGAACACAAACTTAAATGCTCTGCAGCAGCATTTTTGGAAAATAAATGACATCACTTGGGGATGGGAAGCTTCGCACACACTCGTTTCACACGCATTCGTTTCACACACATTCGTTCACTTCAAACACACACTCACTAAGTTCACACACACTCACTAACTTCACTCACACTTGCTCACTTCACTCATACTTGCTGACTTCACTCACACTCACGCTAACTTCACACACACGCACACTCGCTCACAGAGATTAGCATTCATATTCGCAGATGCTGGGGTTCCTTTTAATTGTGCTCCGCATTGGAAAAACAAAACTGAGGCCATTTGGTTTGCGGTGCAGATGGAGCCGAGGCCGAAGTCGAGGTCATAAGATCAGGACTGAGGTCGAAAGGGTCGGTCGTTCGTTTCTCGTTGTACGCTTCGACCCCTGTATTTGAAAAGGATGCGATGGGTATCCTTTGTCGACAGATGGCGCTCCTTCACCTCAATATCGTCCTCGTCAGACAGAACGCATTAGGCGTGGAGTTTGTGGCTTCAAATGCTGAGGTAGGCATAAAATGCAAGATAAACACGACCGCAGCACGGTGCAAATACTCACACACAGGCAGTTTTGAATATAACAAATATGAATATATTGGTGTGTGTATGTAGACCATATGGTCCAACACAAACTCAGAAAACATCGGTTGTTTTTAGGAAGACACGAAAATGAAATTTAAATTTTGTTCCGAATATTTTCCAAACAACTCCGTAGAGAAGCCGTCGTGGTGTTTGTTGTTGCAGTTATAGTAATAGAATTTGTAGCTGTTGTTGTTATTGCTCTTGTTATTTTTAATATTGCGGTTGTTGTTTTTAAAGTTGTTGTTCTGTGTACTAGAAAAAATTGTATTCATCGTTGTTTGTTTTGTCCATTCTCGTCTGATTTAAAATGTTGAAATTCACTCATTTCTCCCGCCTTTCCTCGGTTTTCTAGTAGTCTCTGTTTAATTTTCGTCTCGTTGTGAGGATTGGGTTTAACTTAGATCTAACTATGGTTTAATGAGAGGCTTCGTCTTCCCCCTTTGATAGGTTCTCTCATAGTTAAAGATCCCCTGATTTTTCGTCCACAACCCTTCAATGACTCGATGTCGAAATTCAGAAAAGTCACGGCAACCGAATTCGTAAGATTTTTCACAAATACAAACAGCAAAACAACGACCACCTTCATAAATTCAGAGTAGGACACGGCAGACTTAACGACTGCATTCACACGGAGACAGCTGTGAGAACACACAGACAAAGAGACGCAGACACATACCCATACACAGAGACATACATATACAGTAACACAACCTGCCACACTCACAGACACCGACACAGACGCATCTTTTCCGACAGTTTTGGGCGCGTGTCGAGCGACACCGGAAGCGGGCCACTTCAGGCCGCACCAGGGCTGCCTGTGCGCCAAGATGGCGCCCCTGCGAACCCCGGGCGGTGGGCGGAAGGGGATGGGGTCAGGCGGCAGTTGGCAGTTGGCTGTTGGTGGTGCTGCAATGGCGCAGCATCCGGCACGAATTTCAGATGCGACGAAATTAAAACAACCACCGAGAGACGTGAAAAAACAAACGAATTTATTCCCCGGTCAATGAGAGGGAACGAGAGAAAAACGAGTGGAAATAGAGGGGCTGGAGGAAAGAGACGGTAGGGGGAGGCGTGGCAAGAGATGCTCGGCGCTCTGTCGACCGGAAGTGAGTGCTCGCTGCCATGATGCATTGCGAAAGTTGCGAGAGATTCTGTTGGCGTGTCGCTGTGGCGCCGCGTTGACCGAAATAAACAGCAGAAGACACTGCAATAACAACAATAAAAAAAACAATCGCCACAACAAAAATCGCTTCGGCAAAAGTCGCTAAAATTACAACAACATCAACCACACAAACAACATCAGCTATGGATGAATTTTTAAACATTGCAACGAGAAGAAAACGAGTCGAGGCGGAAGAAAAACAGTAAACTTTTCACGTAGCTCGTGTTGTTTTTCTCAATAGCTCGATGTTTGTTTGTTCAATTGTTGTTTTTTTTCTTTTTTTCTCTACTTGTTTTTCTTGGAAAATGTCTCGTGTTTTCGTGAAAATATCCCCTTCATTCACATATGTGAGGTTGTTATTATTGTCTATTGAAAGTTATTTTTATTGCAAAAATACTTTCCATACAATTCATAAAATAAGTAGTATATAAAATCGAAAGCAACTCGAAAAATTCGCCCATGAGCTCATGCCGAACATCTGCTTCATGTCGTCCCACCATCTCTTTCCCCACCCCCACCGACAGAGCACTTCCGGCGGCCATGCGCTTCCGTTTTCTACTTGTCCTCCATCGCGAGTCAAGTAGTAATTAAATTCGGTGGAAGAAGAAAGGGAGTGAGAAACCGGGCGAGGGCGAGAAGTTAAATTTACTGAGAAAAATAATGCATTTCCCGATTGAGAAATGATGGAGGAGAATGGGAAATAATGAGAATGAAACACTGTAGTAGAAATGTTAGTAACCTGTGGCTACTTATAATATATACATTTTTACGAAAAAGTATATACAAACACCAATTTTTAATAAAAAAAGTGTTTGTTAATTTAATATCTTAGTTTTCATAATTTTTTCATTCGTAATTTTATCAATTTTCATGGTTTTTTAATATTAATTTTTTTTATATTTTGTATATTTATTTCGTTTTTTTTTTTATTTTGATATATATAAATATATATAATTTTTCATGAGTTTTGGAATTATTATTATGTATCTCTTAATTATTGTTTTTTTAGTTTAATTTTTTTTATGTTTTTTTTTTTTTTTTTTTTTATTTCAATATATTTATTTTATGTTTCTATTGATATCTATTTATTTTTATGTATTTAATATATTTTCATTTCTTATTTTTATATAAATATACATATATGTATATATTTGTTGTCAGTTTAAAATTCTTTTCATTCATTTCTCTGTAGATGTCATAATTATCAACCAAAAACACACATCACTTATAAAAACTTTGTAAAAGTTTTTTCCCAATTTCGCCCCAAGACAATAAAATTCATATTTGATGGAGGCAATCGCCATTCATTTTGCATTCAGTTCACTGTAAATTCAGTGCAATTCAGGAAATGGCATTCATTCTGGCAGAAAGGGAAAGGAAGTGAGGCAGTGAGGAAGCGCCGAAAAGAACTTCCTTCTATCAATAAAATGTTGCCAAGAACTCGGGGTTCATTGCAATTGGGTGCCCATTGCAAACGACTTCATTTAGTATGCTGTCTGGCGCCTCGCTGAATGCGACCGACTGTCTGTCCGTCCGTCTGTAAATTTTTCTGTCTTTCCCACCCAGCCCTTGTCACACTCCCATCCTTAAGGCACGAACTAGTGGACCGCCTTCCTCTCCACAAGATACTCCTTCGACTCAAGGCCGAAAGTTTGTCTTCTGTCGGCCCTTCTCCTTTTTTCATACTTTCTCCTCTATACTCCACTACTCCTACCAATTTACTGCACTTTTTGTTCAACTCCCTTTTTGCTGTACTTGTTTTCGTACTCCCCCCCAATTCATAATACTACTATTTCACTACTCTTTTTGTACTACTCTCTTGTAGTACATTCATTTACTCCCGACCTTTTGCTCTACTACTTTTTTACACAATGTTTCTTCTTCTCTTATTTTACAAGTTTAGTTTCTCCCCCTTTTGTCTCCACGAGTTTTTGTTGTTTTTGTTCAGGTTGACATCGTTGTTGTTGTGGCTGTTGTTTCTTGCTCTCTGTGTTTTTTTGAACTTTTGCCAAGTTTCAGACGTTTTGCATAATTTTTGAATTTCTCGCTTCTTCCACATGAAGCGCGGATCCAGCACTTCATTTGTTTTCGCTGTTGTTGTTGTAGAGTGCAGTGTTGTAGTTGTTCTTGTTGTTGCTGTTGGGACTTCTACTATTGTTGTTTCTTCTCTTGTCTCGTTATCGTCTTCACTCTCCCATCTATTGTTGTTACAGAGAAACTAGTGTTTGTCTTTCTGTCTGTCTCAGCAACTCTACACTTATCTGTTCATAATCCCTATTTCTGTCGTCCCCCTTCTCCTTTCCCGCATTCTGCCCTCCATCTCTCTTCCTTCTCCATCCATTCTCCACTCCTTTCGTTGCTGTTTCAAGTTCCGCGACTCAAGGTCAGATGGAAGTGTTTTCCACCATCGTGTTGTATTAAACAGGAATTTCCGGCTCTGAAAAAGGGGGCGACTCGGCCAAAGGAAGGAAGTGAACACAAAGGAAAGGGAAATAATTGAAAAATGTTTATGACGAAATGCTGCACCTCGTCTTCTTCACCTTATTTTCCTTCTTCCTCCTCCTCCAATTCTTCACCTCGTTGCCTCGTCACCATTTGAAAGAAGCTCTCTCTACCGTAATTTTTTTCATGAAATTCCATTTGCACTTCCGAGTTAAAAGCTCGACATGACGCCTAAAAGCATTCTATAGAATTGTCATTTCTATCAGAATTCAGCTCAAACGGATGCCGAAACTTCTTCTGGCTGGAATTTTGGCACGAGTCTAAAAGTATTCGAAGGTTGTTTAATTTTCCTCTGAAACCTCAGGAATTCCAATTTCTTTATATTTGCTCTCCATATGAATCGCAAGTTAGGAATATATTACAAAACTGACCTTCAAGAAATCATATTTATTTCCACTTGACTGCCCAGAACTATGCAACAAAATATACAAATAAACTGCATTTATCAATTACGGACGATTTTAATTGAAAGTCGAGACAAAACAATTGCACAAATTCAAATATTCACACCGTTTGTCTGCCTCAGCACCTTCGACGAATTCGAATTCTCAGGAAATTCGTATCCTCGTCGAATGTGAATCCACAACCAATTTGGACATTCAACCAATTCGGACTCTCAACCAATTCGGATTCTCAACAATTACCACAAAATGCGTCTGGATTTCATAAAGTATTCCACAGAAATATTTCAACTTGGAATTAAACCCTTACAACAGCTTCAATCCACACACTTGATCCGCCTCCTTCGGCACTTCTCTTCCATTCTCTTTCTTTTTCTTGGTTTACATCTTCTCTCTTCGTTTTTCCCTCCTTCTTTTCCCGCTCTCACAAGCCTCGCTTCAGAGCTCCCAATGGCAGAATAAATTTTGCAACCCGAAAAACAGAGAAAACGTGACAATGGGAGGGAGTCGGCAAAAGAGTTCAAGAGAAGGAATGTGAAAGAGAGGGCAGGGCGTGAAAGGCTCATGAATGGAGAGGAGAGTATTGCAATGTACCAGTGAGAAAGAGAAGGCGAAAAGGGACTATTGAGAAAGAGGAAACGAGAAAGATACACGTCGAGTGGAAAAAATGCATACAAAAACTAGTCATAAATTAAGGCGAGTGCACTTCGGAGATCGTGTTGTACAAATGTTCAACACGACACTAAAAATCCCCACCTACCTCACTCGACCACACCCCCCGTCCCTCGACAACGCCCCCGACCCCCGCTCAAACTCATCCATGACCAAGCCGACTCTAGTTTATTCATCTGCTCCGAATTTATTTTATTTCAATTGTTGCTGGCGGTTGCACGCCTCAGGTCCTCGACTCCCCTCTTATCCTCTGGACTTTTCCCCCTCCCTCTCTCTCTCTCGCTCACTCCTCCTCTTTTTTTTCCTTTTGTACCTACCTTTCTCCTCTCCCTTATTGTCTGAACCATTCATACTCAGCCACGGGGCGCTTCACACGCTGTGATCGCGTTGCAACGAGAGAAACACTGAGAGATAGAGAAGTTGAAGGGGGGAAAAGAGATAACATGTGGAGGCGAGAGAGAAGTTACCATTGTCTGCAGAGCACAATGGCAACCCTGTTCTCCGTCTCACTCATACACCGCCAACAGACACTGACAATAATGCAGAAAAAAGTAGAAACGATCCCAGAAAGCTTAGTGAAAATGAATGCACTTTCTTCGCCTTGTTTTCCCACTTCTTCCTGCGAGTACTTCTCTCTCTCTGTCTTCTATTTTTACGGTTTTTCCTTCTCTCTCTCTCTCTCTCTCCTACATTTCTCATTTCCACCCTTTTCATCATCCCTCCGACTCTAGGCGATTTTTATCTGCAGAAATTTGTATGGATTTTTTTTTCATCATAATTCTCGTTCCCTTGATCTCGTTCGCACTTTCAACGGTTTAATGCACTTCATATTTATTTTTTATGTGTCTTTGTCGTTGTTGTATTTGTAGTTGTTGTGGATCTTGTTGTTGTTCCTCTTATCATTTAGTTCTTGTTGTTTTTGTTGATCTTATTGTGCCCATCGTTCTTATTATTGTTGCTTTTCTTGTCCCCCCACTCGTTAAACTCACTCGGAAAATCATTGAGCGAGGTCGTGTCTATTTCCGTTCTCCATCTAAATTTAGTCTTTGTGAACCTTCCCCCACATCTCCCACTGTTCAGTCCACCACATGCCCTGCCCTTGATCGATCGTGAAACGAGGGCGCGTCCGACGTCATTGGAATAGAAGGGGAGGGGAGAATGGTGGAGAGGATCTCGTGGAGGTCTGGGGTGTTTGGGATGGTCTGAGAGAAGGTGAAGCTCCCTTCTAATGGATTCACTAATTAGGGTTAAAGCGACTCTTGTGGCCAGGGTTAGCTTAACATGCGAATTACAACATTGTTACACGACAGCAATAGCAACAACAATCAAAAACAACAACAACAACAATGAAAACCAACAAAACTATCAAAAGTACACACACAGGAAAGCTGTGATACCAACATGAAGAAAGACATAAACAACAGGGACAACAAAACCACAATCGATTTCTGTAAATTGATGATGAAGGAAAGGAGCCAAATAATAACAGAAACAACAACAGAAAATCAAAAAACAACCACAACGAAAATAACAACAGCAACATAAACAACAACAGGACTAAAAAGAACAACCTAACAACAAGAAAAAGTGGTAATAAATTGCGAGAATCGCAGTAGAACGCAACGAGCGTGTCGAAATAGTAGTGGAAAATCATTAGAAGGCATAATGATACCAATTTTTCCTACTTTTGGCCATCGGATGGTTGGGGGGAGAAGGGGAGGTCTTTTGGATACAATTTATTGACCGTTGTTTTCAGCTGTTGTGTCAGATTGGGGCCGAAGGATCCACTATTTTTCTCTGAACTACTATTTATCTTTGAACTACTATTTCTCTTTGTACTACTTTTTTTCTTTGAACTAATTTTTTTCTTTGAACTACTGTTTTTCTTTGTACTACTATTTTTCTTCCCACTTTCTACTAATGGAAAAAATTCTCTGTAATTTGCGATCGGTCTTTATTTTCCATTGGTTAACTTTTCTTCCTTTGCTGCTCTGTTTTCTCCTTTGCTGCTCTCTTCTGGTAGAGGTTCACGATTCCACACATATTCTTTTCTACTACTAATTATTATTTTCCCCTACTGCTCATTCTTTTCTGCTACTACTAATACGTTTCTGCAACTCAACTCATATTTTTCTCAACTACTATCCTCTCGTACTATTCTTTTACTTTAATTTATACCAAAAAAAAAGTACAGCTGACTTTCTCGACTCCTCTTCCCTGCGGTATTCTCATATCTGCAGTACTCTTTGATCTCATTTTCTACTCTCCCATTCTCTTCAGTTTCTACATTGAAATTTCTACTACGAAATATCTTCACTGAATTTTGTACTACGAAATTTCTCGTCCGTAATTTCTACTCCTAAATTCCCTTGGTGTTTTCGCCAGCTTACCATTTACATACGCCATTAATTTTGCTTATTTACCTCATCCTCGTCCTCTGCTGCTAATCTGGATGCCAACAGTGATTCCCTTTTACCGCCAGAAATTCAAGAAATTTGCTCTCCACCACCTGTGCCTCGACTTTCTAGTTACGGAATTATCCATGCACTACTTGGAACACCTCGACTAACGCCACCTTCATCTCCACCATCATTTCCACCTTCATTTCTATCACCTTCTCTACCTTCATTTCTATCACCTTCTCCATCTCCACCACCTTCGTCCCCATTTCCACCGAAGCGCATCTTCTTCATTCACCACCTCGAAGTTTGCATTTTTAATTTTCTCATCTTCAGCTAATCCCACGAAATCCCAACCGAACACTCGGTTCCATTGGATTTCTCCACCTTGAATTCGTCCGCCTTCCGTGAAACCCTCCTCTTTGATTCTCCGAATGTGATGTCCTATCGGGACGATAGACACGCCCCACCCAACTTGCTCCCCCTTGGAATGTTGCGAAGTCGGTCGCTTGGCTTTGACTTCATCTCGTGTGCACGTGCGGCTGTGACGCAAGCCAACGATGACCTGAGTGCGTTTGTGTCACATACACAGAGACAGACATACACAACAGCACAAACAATCACACACTCACATGCACGCTCACCCATACTCCCTTAACGAGTTCTCATACGCACACACACACACACAGACGGACACTTGCTGCAGCATGCGTAACGGCCCGCAGTTCAAGGCTGCATCATTGGATTTCGCTCTTGGTCTAGTGGAACTGGAAGTAGTTGTTGTTGCTATGTTCAGACAACAACTCTAACAAAAATAACAACAACTATGACAAGTGTGGCCAACTGGCTGCCATTTGTCTGGAGCCAGAGAGCTCTCAACTTTCTGGCCATAAATCCTGATTTGGTCAACATCGGATGGTGTTGCCAAAAGTCTTGCATTTGTTTCGTTTGTGTTTTCATATCTTTATTTTTTGTTTGTTTTATTCTCCAACTTTTGTTTTCGATCGAGAACAAAATTCAAGGGTAATTATGATGTTGTTTTTATAGTTTTCATCCTTGTCACCTCTGACTCTATCTCTCTTTCTTTCTCTTTTTCACTCTACCCAATCTCACTCTATTTCACTCACCTTTGATTTTTGACCTCCTCTTGCTCCAACTGACACTATCAATGACTGCTCATCGAATCGCAGCATCACCGCCCTTTACCACGCCCCCGCCTCCACTTGTAATTGATTCCAATGCCATCAATCAAAGCGAAACTATTCGTTCGCTTCACCTTTTTCGCTTCCACTTCCTCCACTCACTCTTCTTTCTTCTCTTCCTCCCAACACTTTTCTTCCCCCACTCTCTCCTCGGTGAAAACTTTATCAGCCGAAAATAATTCACAGCATCAAACGAGAACAAAAAAAAAACAACGACCCCCTCTCTTGAGAGCGCCACCCACCTGAATCGCGACTGACAGGCGAGGGGCATCGATCAAAGTTGTCAATAATAATAGTAACAACAAAACCAACAACTATAACAACAACAATAACAAGAACAATACCAAAACAATAACAACAACATAAACAATATCAACAACAAAACAACGACCGACCGTGTCGAACGCATGTCAACGCACGACGAACAGAATCTAAATTTAGCGCCATTCGATGCCGCGATGCCGCCGTTCGGGTCATCGCAAGCCACGAGGTTCATCCGCCCCGCCCCCCGCTTCTCCACGAACACCTTCTTCTCGCCGCCCCCGGCACCCGTTTATCGACCGATCAGGGGTTCAAATCCGGCCCCAAGGCCTGCTGTCGCTTCGCTGACCACGGACGACTGCGGCCTGGTCGATGTTCGTGGTAGAAGGGCAGATGAACAGATGGGTGGATGAACAGATGGGCGAACGATGGGAGATGAGAGGGGTGGGGGGGGGAGGGGTTAATGAGAGTGTGAGGGACACCCCTCGAGAAGGTGGTGATGAGTGCTCAGGCAGCCATCTCAAGCGACCAAGAATCTTTTGTTGGAATTCATTTTTGAAACGATTCTATTTCTGTGCATGGCTCACAGTGGAGCCGATCGTGGAAATTTGCCATATAAATGAATGTGGAAATATTAAACAATTTTCAACGATCATTTGATCTTAAATTTGTTCCCACTATCATCTACATTGAGAGTGAGAAAGAAATCTATTATGAATCAGATAATAATCTCTTTTCGGCGATATTAATAATAATAGAACAATTAAAATATCACATATTTCATGATTAATTCAGTACGCGGAGCAGAGACAAAATTAAATAAAATATTCATTGCTACTCGAAATAGTCAGGAACAAAAACAATGGAAACAACAACTACTCCGAAACAAGAAGAACAAATGAACGAACGAGTGCAACCTCAGCAGCAACAACAACTCCTCTTTGACCTTTCCCATCCTTTTCGCTCTTCACCTCTCTCTCTCTATCTCTCTCTCTATCACCCTCCTGCAATCGTTCTCTCGCGAGACTCACATGTGCTCGCGGCATTCTCTTTGCCTCGTCCTTTTCATTTCCTTTCGTTTCCCTCTCATCACCATCGCCGTCATCGTCGCATCCGCTTTGTTCGCATCCTTCGCTACGCCGATGACGATGCGGCAAACGATGGACAGAAGAGACGGAGAAAATCAACGATGATGACGAGGGTGGACGGGGGGAAGGAGAAATGGAAGGTGAACGAGGCGATGGTGAAGGCGAGAAAAAGAAGATGAGCGGAGAAAGATGAGAGAATGAATAATAGGGAAGGAAGATGAGCGGAAGATGAAGATTGGAGAATGAATAGGAAGAAACGAAGGCGTGCGAATGATAAGAAGAGAAAAGATAGAAGGGAATCTTCTGAAAAGGACGACACGACGCACGCACATGGCTCGGTCCAAAGGATGCTGCTCGTTCTCTCACAACTCATCGGAGTTGCCACAGTTTTTTTTGTTGTTGTTATCGTTGTTTTTGTTCTTGTCGTAGCGTTGTATTTTACCTCTGTCGACTGCTTCTTCCATGTCTGCTTCTTCCATTTTTACTACTTCCAATTATTTTCCTTCCTTTCCTATTCTTCCAATTATTCGTCTTCCTATGCTGCTTCTTTCATCTCATCTTTGCTACCTCCCTTAACAGCAAAGTTGTTGCGGCTCAGCGAGGATTCTGAATCAGCATCGGCATCGCCCTCTGGCGGAAATTTGCGACAACTTCACAACGGATGCTGCAGCCAGCATCAGACGTTGTTGGCATGCGCTGGAAACGTTGGTGGTTGTGGAGATTGTGGTTTAGACGAAATTACTGTTGTTGATGGAAGACTTCTCAGTGGAGATTTTTTGATTGGGGCTTGTTGATTGGTGAATTTGGCTTGGTTTTGGATGATTGTTGATTGGAGGATTGTGGATTGATGGATCGTTGATTGTTGTTTATTGATTGGTGGATTGTGGATTGATGAATTGTTGATTTCTCGATGGAGGTTGTTGATTCTTTACTAACAGACTGTTGATGTTCTCCCTGGAAAAGATGCTGGATGGAATTCTGTTAACATCGTCTTCCGGCCGTTGGTGACTCCTCTATTGACGATAGTTCTCTGTATTTCATCTGTTGGTGATTCTCTCTTTATTTTTTTTTTTCGATTAATTCATCTTTTCTCTACAATTTCTTCCGTTGGTGAATTTAGAGTCTTCTCCATCCAATCTCATCTTTAGTCCAATGTTACTTCAGTTCTTGTTGAGTCTACTATGAATGAATTTACTTTCGATTCTACTGCAGAATCCATTCCTGATTCCACTGTAAAGATGTTTCCACTGTAGTTGCTGTTGTTGACATTGGATTCACTTCCATTGTTGGTCCTGTTAAATTTTTCATTGCTGACTATGCTTATGTTGTTGACTTTATCAATATTTTCTATTGTCATCTCTTTTAATTCTCTTAATTCTTTTTTCTGGTATTTTCAAATTTGTCTTTTCTAAATTTTTATTTTTAATTTTTCTTTGCAAATTTACGTAGGGGTTTTTTATTATTTGGAGAGTTGGTTATTTTATATCCTTTATATAAAATTCCTCGCATCATAGTAGACTTTAGATAAGTTTTTCCATACAACTTTCTACAGTTAGAGATTTAAAATCTCTTTCCAGGCATAAATTACGAAGGGTCTTTTCAAGATCAAACTGTATATTCCTAATGTTCCTCAAACCTCTCCCAACGAACCCATACTCGATGTCGCCGATGCCCCGAACTCATCTCGATCATTATTTCGTCTAATCCAACAGCTAACTGGGGCGCCACGATCTCACGTGACTCACGCCGAGTCAGGGACCCGTGAGCACAAACAACAGCGAGAATTTCGCAGAAAATCTCACAAATGGGAAATAAAAATAAAACACAATGAATCCATCAACGATAAAATGTCTTTCAAGAGAACTGAAAACGACGATTGTTTCAGAAGAGAAAAACAAATAAAAAAAGACTTGAACAAGGCAGAAGTGATTTTCGAAAAATTCGAATTTCTCGAAAATGCTTGGGATTTGATTCGATTCGAGTCAAGACAAAAAAATACACACAATCGGTGGAAGGCGGAAAATTTTTCGAATATTTGGGACATGAAAATGCAGCCGAGGCATGACATTGACATTAAAAAGGGAGGGACGTAAAGGGAGAGAGGGAGGCCTGAGAAAACAAGAGCACAAATAGTAACGTAAAATAAGATAATAATAATAATAGCAACAACAACAAAAATAACAACAACAGCAAAAATTAGAAGAACACCAAAAATAATAAGAATAACAAAAATTATAATAATAACAAAAGTTAGAATAACAAGAACAACAACGAAATAAAATAAAAAAAATCAAGCGGAAAGTTTACAAACAACAACATCGGCATAAAGTCAAGACCATTGTCAAAGAGGAATGTCAAAATCACAACAACTACAACAAGATGGAACGACGAAGGAAACAGTGTGAAGGAACGACGAAAGGAGGATGGAGGGAAAGAAGAATGGAGCGAAGCAAGGAAAGTATGCAGAAAGGAAGAAGCGATGGATGGAAGGAAGGAAGCAACGATGAACGGAAGAAACGATGGATGAAAGAGAGGAAAGAAGGAAGGATGAGGAGAATGAAAGGAAGGAAGGAAGGAAGAGAAGAAAGTAACAAAAATCCAGCGTGGAAGGAAAATCCAATTTTCCAGCTGTAAAAATTAACATAAACAACACGAGACTCGGTCTGTCGGCTGCAGCGACGTTTCAATCGTGTTGTTTCCCATTTCATTTCATTCCATTCTGTTCCGTTCCCCCGCTCACACTCGCTTCAGCTGGGTATTCGCAACAGTGTTTGTGTTTGTGTGCGGATCTATCTTTGTGTGCGTGTGTGTGTGTGTCGCTCGAGCTATATCTGTGTCCGTGGCGGATGCTGCGACCACGGCCAAAAGCATTCGCAGTGGAGCTGGCGACACAGCGAGGCCGAGGCAGAGACAGGAAAACCTCAGAGAGGATGGACCAAGAGAGAGCGAGAGACTAATAAAGAGAGAGAGCAAGAGTGAGAGAGAGCAAGACCAGGAGCGAGATGTGCACGTTCTGACAGATACACGTTCCGCACAGTTCGCACTGCTCGACGAGATACACGCGCGATGCGAACGCGAACGCGTAAAAATCACTCCGTCGTCGAAGAAATCGAAATCGCCATCGAAAAAGAAACGGAAATAAAAAAAAAAATACACAAAGTGAAAAGTGAAAAAAGTGTGGAAAAATTGCAATTTGTGTTCTGTTTTTTTGATTCTTCGATTTAATTGCTAGCACAAAGGCGAAATAGAAAAGAAAAACAGTGGAAATTATTGCATTTAAAACGAGATATCGGGGAAAAATCCATTTCCACCCATGTTTGTATCGTGGGAACCCAGGGAGACAAGAGGAAAGAGTGAAGCGAAGAAAGTGCGAAAATACGAAGAAAGTTCGGGGCGATGAAAAGATCGAAAGTGTGGCGAGTTTCGACTTAACCTTGACATATCAAACAACAACAACAACAACAGCAACATGAAAATTGATAATACAAGCAACAACAACAACAACAGCAGCAGCACAAGTAACACAGATAAAACTCCAGCATCGTAGCTCTGGGATTAAATAAATTAATATTAAACAAAGTAAAAAGTGGCAAATAATAAATAAATAAAAAAAGTAATAATATACAAAAATAATACTAAAACAAATAGTGATCAAAATATAATCAACTAAATATTATTAAAAACCAAATAATAATAATAATAAAAAAATTAAACAAAATCATCTAAAATACAAACCAGAAAAAAGTTATAAAACTTATATCAACGTATGCGGTGAAAAATCAATTATAACGAAGACGACGACGACTGGTGGTGAAATCAATACATAGTAAATTAGAAGAAAAATCGTGCAACGCGGTATTTTGAAAAACAAAATAGCTTTTTTCTCCCAAATCAGAAAATGTTTAAAAATCAAATAATTATAAATGTTGCTCATACGCCGTGAAGTCAATTCAAAGAAGTGAAATTTTCCACTCTCGTTTTCCAACTCCCGTCTTTCGTTTTGGTCTCTGCTGGGCTCCATATTTGTTAACATTTGCTGTTATTCCTAGCGGTGTTGTATTCGTTATCGTTGTTGTTGTTGTTGTCTTTGTTGTTGGGCAAAGGGCCTGACATCCTTCTTAAGGACATTCCAAAGGCAATTGCGCGAGGCTCGTCGTCTCGGGTGCTGTGGAGCTTCGCACACATTTCTCTACACACGACAACCACAGTAATAGAAACAACAAAGACAACAACAATAACAGCAACCGACAGTAACAACAACAACCGACAGTAACAACAGCAACTGACAGTAATAACAGCAACAACAATAACAACACCAACAAACAACATACGAAATAATGAAAGGCGAAAAACAACAGCGATGATTAAGAAGACAAAGACAAAAGAGGGAAAGAGAACGAAACAGCCGTGGGGAGGAAAAGTTTCAAAAGTGAAGTGCGTCTGTCAAGTGAAGGCCTTGCAGCGCCGCTTTGTGACGTAGTCGGGTTCCAGGGAGGTGAGAGGTTGGGGTGGGTCGAACGAATCTTTAATTAAAATATAAACACACACAAATAACAACATCCCCATCAGCAACAACATCCCAAACAGCAACAAAACTCCCAGCAACATCATGCATCATACAGGGCAGAAACAAAAACCATTACGACTTTTGAAGAACATTAAATATTTTTCTGCATTTTTGTGACGCGTCATAAAAGAGAGATGTTTAATTGCGGCTCTGAGGGGTTTGAAGAGAGCACGCTAGACTTATCTCCCTCTCTCACTCTCTCTTCTCAGCCTCAAAGGCGAGAACCTTTAATCTCTGCAGAATTTTAACTTTGACTAAAGTCGACTTTCATCTGTCGCTGACTGATATCCGAACTGTTGACAAATATTTTTAAACTCCTCTATCGAATTGGGATTTTCCAATATTGGATTTGTATAGAATTAATAATTTCAAAACTTCTGTCACTGGTATTTGTTCACTGTTCAATATACAAACATTAAAATATTGATTCAATTTTTTTCTTCTATATTTGTTGTCTTTACATTAGTTCGAAAATATTTCGAATTTTTCTTTATATTTTCCTTTGGAATTTTAATGAAGAATTTCTCAATAAAAAAACACCCATAAAAAACGATTGAATCGTAAAAAGTTTCCGATCCGAGTGTTTATTTTCCAAACTAAGATTTATCTTCGATGAATGTGAATGGAACACAAATACAATGCCAAACAAACGCAAGCATTTATATGAAAATATGTGTTTTTCTATTCGTTTCTGTTTCCGCTCGAACTCGACTTTGAAATGTTTTTTTGTTTTTGAAAATTCGCATAATACGGATTTTCGAGGAAATTCATTTTCACATCGCGCGATCGAACGATGGACACGAAATTCGATATTTGCCATGAGAGAGTTCGCGAAATTCTGTCGACATGACAACGAACTTGGAAATCATGAAAATATCATGTTGCGAAAATAGTTGAAATTTTTTCTGAGTATTTTTGTAGTTGGTTTCGGTTCATTTTCATTTCAATGTCTCTGGGAAACTGTAATATGAAGAGACAGAATCACAGCAATAAACACACACACTCATAAACTCATTCACACAATCATACACTGATCCATACACTCGTGTGTACATCGAAATGTCTCCCTAATTGTTTCACTTAATGTCTTTTCTACCTTGAAAGCTTTCGTCATTCGGATCTATACAGCAATTTCCTTCTCGTTCGTAAAAAATCTTCCACTACAAATTTTTATTGTGATCTAACTTCATCTTCCCATCCTCTTATATTTTTGTTTTACTTTTAATTAATTATAATCAAACTCAATCTCTAATTGTTTTCCATCGTTTTCGCAATTATTCATATTGATAGATTTTCTAACTGCATTTTTATTTATTTATTTGACAATAATTAGAGTTATAATCAAAATCAGAACCCAGTTAAAACAGCAGTTATTGCAACAATTGCCATTAGCTTGATCATTTCTTTAAAATTTGTACTCTCTTAGAAAAATATTATTCTTTGAAAAAACATTGTTATTCTCTCGTCATATCTATTGTGTCTTTAGTTCCAATTGAATTTGTAGTTCTCAATTTGAGGATTATTTTCATCGGATTCACTTCCGTTTTGTTCGTTAACAATTTGTTCAATCTCTATCTTGTTGGGACGCCCCTCGTCCTCACTCCGCCACTCTTGTCTTCACCGTTCTATTCTCCAGTTGTCTTTATCGCCTTCGCCTCACAACCTCCATGTCGCCAAGCATCCGAGTTATTTTTGTCCCCGTTTCGACCGAAAGTTTCGTCCTTCACACAAACACTACGACCCGTTTGTGGGTTGCGGTGCTGCTTTTGGCCTGGCCAACAGATGTGGCCTAGGGCGGGCGAGCGGTGATAAATTTTACGAACAAAGAAGGGATTTCGAGCTGAGAGGAAAACTTGCGGCAAAAAAATTTAAAGTAATTTCACAAGACCACAGCGAATGTGCGAGAGAAGAAGTAAAAGAGTGAAAAATTGCAAAAGCAATAAAAGGAAAAATTGCAAATTTCCCGTTGCATGCTTCTAGGCGTGAGATAAATTCTATTTAATTTCCGCTGATCAGGGCCGCGCTCAAGGCAGAAGGAATAGAAGGACGTTAGAGAGAGAGAGAGAGTGAGAGACAGATGGATGTGGTGGCTGACAGAAAGAGAAGGACAGATCGGGTTTTAATTTGATGGGATGCAAGGGATTCTCAAGGGATTCAATTCTTAAATTCATTAAACAAATATGAATATTTGAGGTTTTTATTTTTTTATAATTCGTTCGTCTCGATTTTATATTTCTATGAATTTCTTTATTTTTGTATTATAATCTTTATACTTTTTGGTATATATTTCAAATTTGTTTATAATACTTTTAATTTATATATGTTTTTTAATATTTTTAATATTTTTTAATATTTTTTTTTATTCTTATTATTTTTTTAACATATGCCATTGAATGAATAACACGAAAGACAATAAGAACGCCGACAACAATAGCTGAGTATTTTAATTACAACAACATCGGAAGCAGCGAGGAAATTGTTCAAATTCCCTCGCACACTAAAACTTACGCATTCACGACTCCGACCATCCCCATTCGTTGAGTGGAATTACAACAACAATTGCAACAACAACCGACCAAAAGATAATAGTAAAAGTTGAGGCGAAAGGATAATCGAGCAAATGAAGAAATAAAGGAAATCATCTAGGTGGAAAGGAACAGAGAAAGAGAAAAGAAGAAGAGAGAGAGAGATTAAAGCAAAAATAAAGAATGAGATAGATAGATAGAGTGGGAAGAAACAGGGGATTCACGGAGAAGTGGAGAAAAAACCGAGGAGAAAACATGCTTTCGCAAAGCTTGAAAATTAGATGATAAAAGGAGATAATAACAAACACACGCACACACACACACACACATACACGAACACGGACTCATTCGAGTAACAAGCAGGAAAGTCCTGCGACTACTGATACCTGTCTCTCTGTGTGTGAGTGTGTATCACTCGTGTGCGCGTCTGTGTGTGCGTGCGCACTACGTGAATTTCACACAATTAACAATGATAACGCAGCAGCAGAGCGAGCGAAGCAGAGCGCAAGACAAACGAACAAAAGAACACAGCGGCACACGCACCAGCAAATCGTATAAGAAAGGCCAAGAACAGAAGAAGAGAAGAATCAGAAGAACAGTCGAAGAACCAGAAGAACAGACGAAGAACCAGAAGAACAGACGAAGAACCAGAAGAACAGTGGAAGAACCAGAAGAACAGACGAAGAACCAGAAGAATTAGAAGAAAATGTGAAAAATCAGAAAAATGGTGGAGAATCAGAAGAAATGGTGATCAATCTAAAGAAAAGAAGAATCAGGAGAAAAATGAATCAAAAGAAAAATTAATCAGAAGAATAGGCAGAGAATCAGAAGATAAGGCAAGAAAAAAATAAAAATGGAATTTCATTCAAACAAGCGAGCGAATGCGGGAGACGACAACGCGTCCTCGATAACGATAGCGAAAGCGACAACGATGCCTGCTTTTCGAAATCCTTCCGCCAGATACTCTTGAGCTTAGCTCTCTCACTCTATCTGTCTGTCTCGATTTCCCTATCTGTCTCAGAATTACCCAATCTCAGAATTACTTCTAGTTTTACTCTCTCTCTCTCTCTCTCTCTCTCTCTCTCTATAAATTTATCTTTCTCAATTACTTCTACATACTCCGTACCTCAATTACTTCAATATTCTTTTTTCCCCATTTACTTCAACATTCTCTTTCTTTCTTTTTCAACATCTCCAACATTCTCTCTCTTCTCCAACATCTCCAACATTTTCTCTCTCTCCGCCAACATCCCCAACATTCTCTCTCTTACCCACGAACTTTATCGGTTTCTCCTTTATATCCAGTATATTCGATTTCTTCTATTTTTATTGCCTCCTTCGTTGTTGAGCGCGAAACGCACCAACGACACGAGCAACATGAGCGCGAGAAGCAAGGATACGCACACCAACGCTCTCGCATAAGTGTGCGTGATGTTGTTGTTTACGAACCAACCATCGAACAAAAAGCTCTCAACAACGTCGACGACGACGACGACGACAATTGTTGAATTCCATGTCCTGCGTACCGTCGTCTGACTTGCGCTTCCTCTTCCACGAGTTGGTGTAAATCCTTCTCATCCACCAGTTCCTCCTCCTCTGCCACCTCCACCTCCTTCATCCTCTGTCGTCCATTCCATTTCGTTCCATTTCATTCCCGTCGTCGGTGTTGTTGTTGTTGGTGTCTTATTATACACAACGATTTGCGGCCGCCTGGACGTGGTGTGCGAGCGAGACAACCCGACACTCGCTTTGCCATCGTCGTCTCCTTCGGGCCTCCGCTTCATCGAGAACAACTTGTTTATTTCGTCCATCTCACTTTGCGCCGCGACTGGATGAGTTTTCTCTTCCTTTCGACTGCCGCGGAGCGCGATAAACGGAGCGAAAAATACGAAATTGATAGGGAAAAATAAGAAATTGATATGAAATAAATCACAAAAAAAAACCACATGAAAAACTAATTGAAAAATTCTCGGGGAAAATGAAAGCGAATCAAACTTTGGGAGAAAATGTCGCGAGTGAAGGGAAAAATTAGTGAGAAAATTAAGTGAAATGAAACGCTGGCCACCCTGCGCTCGGAAATGTCCTGACGTACGCGTGCGAGTTTCGTCGTCGTCGTCGTCGTCGTGGACGCGTATCCTTGGCGCAGCGTGAATAAAAAAAGTGTCGAAAAGTGAACGGAAATCCAGAGAAATCGAGAGAAAATTCAACCAAACAAATTCAATAAATAGGAGACAAATTCATATAAATAATACAAATAGTAATAAAATAATAGGAAAAGAAATAGGAATAAAATAAATGGTAATGAAAAAATAAATTGAAGTAAAATAAACGGAAAATAAATAAATAGAAACAAAGTAAATATAAATAAAACAAAATAAAAATAATAGAGAAAAATACATAGAAATAAAGTGAATACTAATAAAAAAAAATAAAATATAAATATATATATAAATATATATATAAAATATAAAATATAAATTCGCCTAAAAATAGACTTCGTTCTCGTCTTGTTCTTCTTCACTTCCCATCATTTTCTACGCCGTTGCCTTGTTTCCTGACCTCTCGTTTGCCCTTCGTCCTCTCGATCTCCCTGCTGCCATCGTACATGATTATTATGTATTGAGCATTTATGTGCGAGCGTCACAGGCGCTTCTTCTTCATCGTCGTCGTCGTCGCTGTCGCTATCGTCGTCAACTGGCCGTCCGTCCGTCTGTCTGTCCGACCTTTTCCCTGGTTGTTGGTGCATTTATTTATGTATACCAGCAGTAATGTATATGAAAAAACGAGGAAAGCGAATTTTATTGAAACGAATTCCTGTTGAATTTTTTCGAAATTCTGACAACGATTTGAGTGAGGGGAGAGAAGGATTTTTGGCCTGCCTGGTGGTGTTGGTCTCGTTGTTGTTGGAGCAGATTCCGGGGTCGGAACCGCGGCTGCAATCGAACTGCACTCGCATCGCTCCAGGGGCAACAGGTCGCAACTGCAATGGAGCAGTGATGCGAATGGAGTCGAATCGGGCGGTGAAACTCGATTATTGCGCCATTCACCATGACGTTTGAGTGACAATATTATTTTTCATACATCAAAAAATTCAGTCAAATCAACTCTGGAAGAATTTTATTCCCATATATTTATTCGATATTTTAGAAATTAAATTCAAATCATTGGAATATATTTTGAGTCATTTTTAATAATTTTATGATACAATTTAATGACTTCGAGTCTTTAGTTTATTGAAATGAATTTACAAACATATGACAATTTTTTTCACAAATTCTTTAGTGACAAAAACTAAGTAATTAACAATATAATATTTAATAATAAATAATCCTGTGAGTCCTGCAACGAGTTCCCAACATATTTTCACTTCGATTTGTCGCCCTTTGAAGGTCATCAAAGGATACTGGAACAAAAAGCAAATATTATTCCCATACATAGAAGAGTAGAAGAAAGAAGTAGGAAACCGAGTCACTTTCGCAAATCCCTGGTGACTCACGGCCGGGATCCGTGGAAACTGAGCCAATTAATGTCGCTCATACGCCCCGACCACCCACGGCCCAAAGCGATGCTCGCAGCTCGTTGTTGACTTTCTTTCGGGAGAATGTTATTTTTAAACTTCTATTTTCACGCATCCACCGACAGATCGAACCCTTCTCGTCCCGTCTCACTTTCTCGTTGTTTACCTTCATCAGGACGAAGATAAATAAATTTTCCCCCTAGATCGATGAACGTACCGTTGGACAGACAGTCGGTTGATTGAACGGTGAATCGAATTGTGAATATGGAATATTAATTTCCTCTTACAACAACAATAGAGACGGGAATGACAATATCAAATACAACAATAAAAATTATAAACATAGCTGCAAATACATCCGAAGAGAATTTAAATTATTTTTAATAAAATGTATAAATTTAAATATTAAATTTTTATTTAATTTTTATTTCGCATTATTTTTTCAACGATTTTTGCATTATTTATTAAATGATTTTTTCATGATTTTCTTCAATGATTTATCCATTATTTTTTTCAATGATTTTTGCATTTTTTTTTTTTTGTTGTTTTTAATAATTTTTTTTAAATTGAACAAACGCCTATTTCAACTTCAGAGCACACGTTTTTTCCCATCGTTGGATGCGTCCTTTTCGGCTTTTCGTTCTTCATTTTCATCTTCGTTCGATTTTCCTACATTCGTTTCGTCTCCTATTCTTTCATCTCTCTCTCCTTCTTCATTGCCTGTTTTATCATTCTGTTTTCTATTCTTTTTTCGGTTCAAATAATTTATTCATTTCCTTTTTTTATTTTTTTCCTAAATCCGTCGTCTGATTCTCCTCCGTTGTTTGCTTCATCCAATGCAGCAGCAATAAAATTAGGCGTGAAATGAAAGCAGAGAAGAATGGAGAAAAACAACAACAACGCGACTGTTATTGAGTCGAAACGAAAAGCGGAAAGTCACAAAAAGAAAACGCGAAAATTATTCGCCTCTGCTGCGTTTGCGGAATTTCATTTCGTTCTCTTCTCCTTCATCTCTTCTCATTTTCACTTGTTTCTCATACTCGGTCTCTCTCTTTCACTCTCTCTATTTTTGCAGTCTGCTTCAGTCGCGTTTTCATGTTGCTTTCGTGGTAGTTGTTGTTATTTTATTACTGTTTTTTATTGTTGTTGCTGTTCTTGTTGTTCGCCTCACGTTAACCACGGCTGACAACCTTGAACCTTTTGTATCTGCCTCATACTCCCACCAACAAACTCAAATTCACGCTAACACACACTCTTTCTCTTTCTCTCCTTGCTTCTCCCACACACTCATGCATACACAAACACACACACACATACGAGTGGCATGTCAACCGTGTTAAGTAGGCGCGCAAGTGTGCAGAGTACAGCAACAACAATAGCAACAACAATAACAACAACAAAAAATATTAGCAACAACATTGAACATTAACATCCATAGTAGCAGCAGAATTTGTTACAACAACGACTAATTGTGCACGAATAGGAGCAACAACAACAACAACTACTACTAAAATAATTACAACAATTACAAAAATAACAACGACAATATCAAAATAACAACATCTAAAATAATAACAACAACAATAACCACTATAAGTTCAAGCATCCATGGTTCAAGTTTTCCTCCTTTAATTCCAACATTGCATGTTGTTCTCGTGCTCGTACTCGTTGTTGTTGTTATTGTATTTTTAATTGTTGTTGTTGTTGTTTCTTCTTCTCCTCCTCCTTCTTCTCGGCTGCCCTCGTGTGATCCGAAGCCTACGAAGGGTCGTGTCTCGTGGACCCTCAGCAGCTCCGTGGAGTATTTTCATTGTTGTCATGTCGTCGTCGTTGTTCATGTTATTGTTGTATACGATGTGGTTGTCATTGTTGTTGTCATTATTTTTGTTGTTGTTGTTGTAGCTGGCAGGCATCTCCGCCGTGTGGCAACACTACAGCAAAACGAAGAAGAGGATGAATCCAAAGAGAAGAGAAGGACGACGAGAATTACAGAACTCTGTACTTCGGTTCTTCTCCTTCTCACACCGATCCGCTCTCTGTTATTTTCCACCGATATGACTTCCTCGTTGATTTTTTTTTTCTTTTTTATGTTTCATTCTCTTCTCTTGCTTTGGTCCCTTTTTCGCTTCGCTTGCTTCCGCTGTCCTGTCCTTTTGCACAGATGTTTCGCTTGTCACTCGCCGTCGCCCTGACATATGAGGACCAGAGTTTGGTCCATTGCAAGGATAATGAGTCGACTTATTTTGGGAAATTTATCGTTGTTGTTCTTGTTATTGTTGCTGTCCTCCTTCAGCTCCTCTTCGTGTATCTTTATTTTATTGTCTCTGTTGTTGTATTGAAGACGACGATACAAGGACTTATTTTGTGATTTGCGCAAATTTATTTGGCAATAAAAGTGTAAGAGGAAATCAATTTTTTCCACTCCACTCTCGAGGACACTTTTCGTCCTGTGCGAGGACATTTTGCGCCCCGCTCGAGGATCCTTCATTTCACTTTGATCGGTCATTTTCAAATGGTTTTTAAGGGGTTATCGGGAAAATTCGCCAAGGCGAATGAATGTGATGTAATTTGGATTGTGAAAAAAAAAATACAAAATGAGATCTCAAATAATTCGAAATCACATCAACGAAAGATTCCACGGCGTATGAGCAATGTTTAATAAATACAATAGTTAATTGAGCGAGAAAATTACTTTATTTACTCAACAAATAAATCTCCATTTCCAGTGAAAACCATATCAGCAAATAATTATCAATATTTAGAAAAACACGACAAACCCCACATTTTACAATCAATTAAGTAACAGATTATATGTAAATATATATATATCCATTTATTTAAACAACAAATTAACAAAGTGCTCTGAAAATTATAATTACATATAAATATAATAATAATAATAACAAAATACAACCAAACTGCCAACAAGAAAAACCAGTAAAATATTAACAACAACCACTACAAGCCCAAATAAAATAAATACAAAAATACAAAGAAACAACAAAGGAGTATTGACCAAAGATGAAAAAAGAATATGAATCGTGTTCGTGACGCCAGAGGCAGCGCAATAAAATTTAATCAAAACCACGAAACGCGTCACAAACACAAATCGAATACAAAACGACGTTCAATACACACACGCATATAATCGCAATATACCGGTTCAATCGAAAGGAAATTACAAAAAAAAGAGAGAACGAGATAGAGAGTGAGGGAGCGAGAGCGAAATAAAGAAACGAGTATGAGGCAGAGATAATATCCAGAGATAATTCACGCGAGCTGTGAAACTCGGACCGAAGCACGGAGGAAACCCTCATCGCCCTCACTTCCGCTTCCGCCTTCCCACTGTCTGTCCGCCTGACTGTCTGTCTCTATCTCTCTCTTTCTGATCCCGTGACTGGAGATCTCTCGAGCTTCCCAATATCGTGACGGCGCCCAAAGTTCTCCGTTCGTCTTCTGATCCTCTAAGAGTAGATCAACGAAAAAGAATCGATCAATCGGAAGGAATCGATCAACCGGAAAGAATAGATTGGAATCGATTGGAGTTCGAAGCTATCCACAGTGGACGCGAAGACGACATCGCCGCCGCCGCCGTCGCTGTGAGGCGTCCACCGAGCGTTGGCGCCACAACGACACGAGCCGCCATCTTGTTCGCTGTCAACCATTTCCCGCATAGATTTCATCGAGCGATGGGGCCTCACGCCTGTTCTGCGACCGCGCCAGGAGCAGCCATTGAGCGGTGAAAATTTCTCCATTGCGTCGCCCCCTCTTCTGCGTGATAGGTAACCACATAAATCTATATTTAAACATAAACATGGCATAAATTTCAACATGAATAGCATAAAATGACCTTTCTAATTAAGCATATTTTATAATCTAACCTTTCTATATTATATCCATTTAAAGTTCTATAAATACTATTTATCATTCAATTTTGTCCAATTATTCGAATTGTCGTTGACTTCGCGAAGATTTGCCATCGGTATCTATCGGGGATTTCAAAGAATGCAACGCTTGCAGATCTATTCGAGAATTTTCTCCACTCAGAAGTTTGAATGGAATAATCAGTGAAATATCTGTCCCATGGGTCTTTGTTGTCTGTCCGACTGTAACCATTGTTGTTGCAGTTGTGAAATATGTCACTTCACTCAATGGAGAGAGCGTGATGATGAGAAAAACAACAACAATTGTAATAGAAACAAGACACAAAGGATCATGTGACGAAAAAAAGAAAATGCGAATAAAAGAAATACACGTATAAAAGCCTTGGATGAATCTTCCGTTTAGGCATTAGTGTGAGTGAGTCTCTATATATGAATGGGTGTTTGTTTGTTTGTGTGACAGTGTGTGAGATTGTGTAAGTGATTGTGTCACGGTGTTAGTTACACTACTTGACACTTCTATTTAGCGTCAAGCGACACAAGAGAAAGCTTTTCAGTCGAACGGAAATCGAGCAGACATTTTTCTCTTTTATTTTTCCATTGTTGTTGTCCGTCTGTCTATTCTCGTCGAGAACAAAACGAGGCAAGACGATGACAACATGATGATGTGAAAGGATTTTCATTTGATTCCATCGAAAAGGACAACAACAATGGGTATCTTTCAAAGAATAACAACAACACAAAAGGATGGAAGTGAAAATCTGAAGAAAACATAACGAATAAAAATAGATTAGAATTGAAACGAATCAAGGGAAACTAAAGAGGGGAGAGTGTAGATAGAAAGAGAGAGAGAGAGGAGGGGGTCATGGATTGAGAGGACATTTGATACTATTGTAAAGTGTGTTGCTTTAAATCCGATTACGACGCTCGATTGTGTGAAGCGCGTGTCATTCGAACGACACTTGACCGTGTTGACCGAAGCCCCAACGATGGCCCCAAATGGAGGTCGTCGAGTCAAGAGCTGCAACAACAACACTATGATGGGGAGCGACAGAATCGCGGTGTCAAGTGTCATAAGAGTGACGATTGTTTTCAATTCACTCCTCATGATGATCACACTCGATGATCATCAACAAAGAGGAGGAGAGTCTTTATATTCATCGGGGTAGAATAATTGTCAGAATCATCATGAGGATCATCGCCGGAATCATCGTCATCAACATCATCATCATCATCATCATCAAGAGGAGTATCGACAACATCATGTTGAAGAACAAAGTTGTCAACAAACCCCAACAACACCATCGTTATCCTTGAGTGCCGAGCTGAGCAGGGCAACGATTGATGTTTGGCCTGCAGTTGACTTGACTTCTCGTAGTCTTGTGATTGTTGTCGTTGTCGTTGATGTGATTGTTGTGCTTGTAGTTCTTGTTGTTGTTGGTCTTGTTTCCGTTGTTCTTGTCGTGTTGTCATCTCGGCTGCTACTGCTGCTGCTCCCTTCGCTCCGATTTTGTCTTTGTCATGCAAATTAGTAATTTCTCTGAACACATCACCCAGTGTCGCCAACTTCCATACATATGTATATCGTTGTGACGTCAGCGCATCAACAGCAGCCGACAGCAGCAGCAGCAGTTGCTGCCTCTTTGACTTTGTCACTGTGCTCTTCTCCTCTTCTGTCCCTTCATCGTCCTTTCTTTCATCACTCCCTCCTACCCCTTTATCTATCGCTCCCTTCATCCCTTTTTCTCTCTTCATCCCTTTGTCCCTTCGATCTTCTCCTGTTCGCCCTTCTCTATTTGCACTTGGCCACATTCGCATTTTTGTTGGCGCCTTCAACAGGCTCGGAAATTGCAGGAAGCCGGAAGTTGATGTCGGTTCGTAAAAAGCACACTGCTTAATAAGAAGAAGAGAAGGAGAGTGTGTTTCTGTTATGTGTATATGTATCTGAGTGAGAGTGTCTTTGTGCATGTGTTGGGCATTTATTTTCGTGTTTGATTTTTATCGGCTCGGCCTTGTTGTTGTTGTTGCTTCATTGTCGCCGTCATCATCATCGCCATTGTTGTTAGCATTTTCGGTGGCCGCCTTGAGTTGCGCTTGCATGCAATGGCGGCGTATATCTGTGTTTATTTGTGAGAGTGTATTTGTGTGTGTGTGTGCGTGTTTTTGCATAAATTTACCATGTTCTTGACGTGAGTGTGTTCGTGTATGTGCGTGAGTGCATGCAATTCTCCTTTGTTGTTCGGCCCCTTCGTCCTTTGGGTCGAACACTTCAAGGACAACCGAAGCGTTGAAAGCGAAAATTTCGAATTTAAATCGTGTGGCAACACGATCGATCTGCTTTGTTCTCGGACAAAAACTTTAATTCATCAACTGCCCCCAACAACAACTGTCTAAACAACAACAAAAAGAAAAGAAAAATAATAGCAACAACAATGCCTGTCATTAACGTCATCAATCATTGTCCTCTCGTTCCCCACCAGCGATTGATGACGTCGTTAGACTAAAAATAACTCCACTTTAATGCTCGAAAACCTAAATGAAATAATCAAAGCGAGCACAATAATATAGCAATAAACATTAGCAACAACAATAGTACTCAATAACTCATTGTTGTTGTTATTACATCTATATACATATAATATCACAATAGCATAAAGATATCATCAACTGTTATGGAAACAAATTACATCGATATGAATTCTTTTAGAATGAAACAAAAACGATTTCTATTGGAATGATATGTTCCAAAAAGAACAACTAAAAGTGAATTGACTAAAATAGAACAATACAACAACAATGCGAAACATCATTATGAAAGATATCATAGAAAACTTCGAGGCATTTTGAAATCAAAAAAATAATCGAAAATAGAAAAACGTGTTCAAGTTCAACTCTGACAGTTCGTCTGTGTTGGATATTAACATTTTAGTTGACATCTTGAATCGATATTCTTGTTTCGAACTAAATTGAATTTTTCTTGAAATTTCTATATTAATAAAATTTATAAAAAAAGTCTATAAAATGTGTATTTCAAAAGAATTTTTTATATAAAAATTTTATATCTATATAAACTGCCAAAATGAATTGTAATAGAACATTTCAAAATATTTTTACTTAAATAATTCTTCTTCAATTTATTTTAAATTAATTATTCAATTAAACACACGTTGACTGAATGGACTATAATGGGAATAATGTCGAAAACAAGCTAAATTGGCCGAGAACAAACTGAAAATAAACAAGAATAACTTTTGAAAATGATCTAATAAACACTGAATAATTTCACAGCCATGCACTAAACATAACTCAAAAACCTAAGGCGTGCGAAATGCATTTGGAAACAATTTTCATGGCAAAATAAATCATTCAGTTAATGCATCCGAACGATTTCTGAGAAAACGTGACTCTTCCAGCTGGCCACTGAATACACTTAAACACCCACACACACACATTTATAAGCTGTTCGTGTTCACGGTCGGTCGTCACTCGATTTCGCTGCGATTTATAAACAGAAACAGAATCTTCTAAAAATAATGGAAACCCATCTAAAAATAATAAATATTTGTTCTATGGAAGAGCGAATGCTGAAAGAATTTTCATTTCGTTTAATTGCATTTCAAATGCAGCTATTGCGAATGAAACGCTCACACACGTTCATGGAGCTCACAAACACACACAGACACTTCCTTCGAGAGAATTCTTAAATTTCTCACTCACACAGACAGAGCTCGAGATACCACTTGATGGCGGGTAAGCGGGAACTTTTCGAATAACTCACACCAATACATGCGCAATCGTTCTCACACCAATACGTACAAACACACTAATGCAACACTTGCGACTGACATCTCGAGGCGCCTCGAGGATGTTTTCTATTTTTAATCGCCTCCTTTATCAGCTGCCTTCGGTCGAGGACGACGAGAGAAAAAAGACGATGGAAGAGAGAAGAAAAGGAGGAAACAACGACAATCACGATGATGCTGCTGATGATGACGACGACAAAGAAGTGTGAAGGACGAAGGAAAAGTGTGAGGGACGAAGGAAGTCGCAGAAGGACAGCAGGAAGTGGAGCGGATGCGTTGACGGGAGAGAAAAGAGAGAGGGGAGGAGAGGGGAAACAAAACATAATTGCATTCAGAGCATCGCGTTGTCACATCTTTCGCACCCATGCACATGTATTCCACACACACACACGCACACACGCAAACTAAACACACTCACACAGCCACACACACACGATGACGTATTGACACGTTTGTGTATTTATGGAATCCGCTGCTGCCGAGTGGTGAATGATAAGCGGTCAAGGCAACAACGGAACGTGGGTCGGTGGAATGGTTCGAAGGGCCAAGAGAAGGTAGAGAGGTTGCGGCAACGAATCCACTTGAAAGCATCGTGCGGCATCAGGGTGGAGGGCGAAGGGGGCGTGAACATCATCGTTCTATTCCCTACATCAACCCATTGTCATTCTTGTCTTGACCGTAGATGAGGAAGTGAAGTCAAATGAAATCAAATCATGTCGAGTCGAGTCGAGTCATGGAAATCCAGGCAAAGGGAAATTAAATGAAATCAAACATGAGTTATTGGGAGTAGAAATGACAGTTCGAATCGAATCTAAATAAATCGAATTCAAATACATCGAATATAAAAATATATACAATTTAATTATGTCGAATTTCAATTCTTCGTATTTAAATAATTAGATTTAAATAAATATAATATAAATAAAATAAATTTCGCTCTATTCAAATTCGACACTCGAAAGAAATGTTTAATTTCATTTAATTTCCATTAATTTAAATTTTAAAAATCATTTAATTTAAATACGTAGAATTAAAATGTTCCGAACCTAAAATCAAATTAAATTTAATCATTTCAACTTCAAATGAATCAAATTTAAACTACTTTAAAATATATAGAAAAAACCATCACATCACATGTAGCCATCACATGTAGGGCATGCAAAATTAATGCCACTCGTTCGATATTTCTCTCTCATCCCTCCCCTTCCGTCCCCCTTTCAATGGAGCCAACAGAGAATGCAAATTTTTCCCCCAATCCGCAACATGTGTGCAAAATTAACAAATTTGCATATTTTCTATCAATGTTTCTTCCACTCTAGTTGGGATTGTGATTGGTGTATGTGGTGTGTGCTTTGTGTTCTGTATGACGATGTGGCAACGCCACTGACCGCAACATGTCGCTAACACCAACACTTGTCCACGCAGACACGTGGAGAAACACCTACTACTAACCACAGTAACCTGCCGACGATTACAGGAAACTATCGAAATAGATTTGTATTTTGTTGATATTTTCCTTCCACTCTCCCTCTCCCTAACAACAATTACAATAACATATATAACAAATACAACTACAACAAAAACGACTATCACAACTATAATGAAAATTAGAACGTCGACGAGAATAACAAGAAATATACATACAATAATATCAGCTCTAAGTAATTGCATTCTCATGGCCCACGGCTTGATTTTATGGAGCCTCGAACGCCCTGAAGTATGCAATGAATAATATGAATGCATTACGAATGACTTCGCATGAATTCGCACGCTGATAAGAACAAAAGACCATCGATCGCATGCTTAAAAGTAGGGAACCCAAAGACGATGATTTAGGCGATGACGAAGATAATGATGATGATGACTATAACGATGCCGAAAGCAACGACGATGATGACGACTACGACAAGTTCGAATCGTTTGCTTACTTCAATTTACGAAATTGGAATTCATCGCTTCGACTGAAATTTACACAAAATATTTATTTGATGCGATGCCAAATCAAAGACGATGGCGAGGACTAAGACGAAGATAACAGTGACTATGGGGAGAACGAGGACAGAGACGAGGACATCGTAGGAAGCGAGGACGAAGAAAGCAAGGACGAAGAAGGAGAGAACGAAGATAAGGATGTAGACAATGACTGGGAGGACGAGAATGAGGACAATGAAATCTTCAGGACGACGGCATCGGCCGGAACAACTGCATCCGCTCCGATATGTTGTCTTTGTTGCCAACGAAGAAAACTTTCGAATGCAATCGGCTCTAAGGACGAGGGACGAAGACAACGGTGCAAGGAGAGAGAGAGGCAGAAGGCCGGAGGAGTTGAGAAGAACCGGAGAAGATGTAGAAGACCAGAGGAGGAGAGGAGTGCCGGAGAAGGTGAGAAAGAAGGGCCGAAGGTTATGAAGAAGACCGGAGAGAATTAGAAGGAAAGGATGGTAAAGACGAGAAAAACCTAGAAAACGAACGAACGAATGAACGAACCAAAGAACTCACGAACGAAAGAACCAACGAACGACCGGAGGATCCAAAGAACGAAAGACAGGGAAAAGGAAAGAAAGAATCGAGCGCGAATTGAATGCCGTTTGTGACGTCATTGGAAGTCGCAGTAAATGGCGATGCCGCTGCTGAAAATGTTGTTGCAGCAGCCACTGCTCAAGGGAGATGTTGCTCTCGTTTTTGTTGTTGTTGTAGTTGTTTTTGCTTTTGCTGGCGGTGTACATAACCTACATAGAATGTGAAATTTCGCATTCATGATTTTTACTGCTGCTGTTGCTGCCTCTGCTCCTACTTCTGCAATTGTTGCTGGTGTTGTTGTTGTTACTGGTGTTGTTGTTGTTGCTACCTTCGCACATCGTCATCGTCGTCTCTCCTGCCCCCCACCCCTCATTATCCATCCTCCTCCATCCATTCCATGAACTTTTTCTCGCTCGTTCTTTTTCTAGTCGTTGTTAAGAGCGCTTCTTCATCCTCTTCCACCTCGCGTGCTTTTTGTTTTTGCTGTAATTGTCCATATGCATGCGCGCACTCACACACTCACCAAATGCAGCCAAATACATGCATAAGTGGTTGTGGGTGAGTGTGTCTGTGTGTGTGTGTGCGAAATGAACGAGCAAAATGCGCGAGCTTCCGTTTGCGTGAATACTTGATTTTGTGGTTAAAATGAGTGAATCTCCAAGCGAGCGAATGCTTGTGTGTGTGTCTGTGTGTTTCCTTTTTTTTGTTCTGGTGTTGGTGTGAGTGGGATTGTGTGCATATGTGTATGCGACACGTTGGCCCTCTTCAGACTATTTGATTTGCACTTTGACCTCTTCTACTCCTGCTTCTGCTCCTCTGTTGCTTGGCCCTCTTCGGACTAGCGTCTACAAGAGGTTAACTTCGGTAACCTCAGCCCATCGAAAACTCACCCTCACCTCGGCCCCGACACCCACTTGAGAGTAGGGTTTGTTGTTGTTGTTGTTTATATTGTTGCTAACAAGTGTATCGCATGCAGGAAGAACGGAAGAAAGAAACGCCGGAAAATTTCACTCACAACTGACAGCAGCAACTGACGTTGTTTTAGACACTTAATAGTTGGATGTTTTTGTTGTAATTATTGTTCTTGCCACAATCGTTGTCATGGCAGTTAATGTTTTTGTTGTTTTTGTATGGCCCTCTCCACACGTCCTCGTGACCTGAAGTCATTTTCGCATTTTCTGTTTTCAATGCATTTGTTTCCCTTTCTTTCGATATTTCAAGAAAAGTTATTTAAAACACGGTTAAGTTCTGTAGAACATGGGAAGGAACTTTAAAACAAAATTTATTTTACATCCCAAGAATTCTTTAGACTTGTTTTCGTAAATAAATAATCAAAATCACAAACTGAAGAATGCATCGAAACACAAGAATGTATTTATTTTGTTGTTGTTTATATAAGTGATCATGAAGATCACTCACAAATATCAACACAAAAATCAACCAAATCCACGAGGTTTATTGTGGTTTTTGGTTTTCATTATTTTTTTATGAGTATTTGAAAATATTAGAAATTTTCGAGAATAAAGTAAATTTAGGAAAATAATTAAGCTAAAATAAATATTGGAAAATTGTAAACTTTTGAAAATAACGTAAATTTTGGAAAATTGGGCAAATTATCGTAAAAAATTTAAATCTTCAAAATTACTTAAAATAATGTAAATTTTGGAAAAGAAATGTAAATTCGTGAAAATAATGTAAATTTTTGAAAATATTGTAAATTTCCAGAAATCATCAAAATTTTAGATTAATTTTAAATTTTTGAAATAATAAAATATTTGTATGAATTGATTTTTCGATAGTAAAGCAAATTTGTGAAAATTATTCAATTAAAATCTGGTGGTTGATTCAAATATGTGAGTTTCGCTTGAATTTCTCACATCCCGTCGATTGATGAATAGAATGACGAAAGTAATTTTTTCTGCATGAGTCATCTGTCGAAGCTGCTAATTAACAACCATGTTGCATGAGCAACATTCAATCAATTCCACTTATGAGGAATTTCAAATTGTAGAGAGAAATTTCAAACTGGAATCGATTGCTCTCTATAATGAATGCTCCATGGTGATTTCTTTTCACGATTACAAGGCGAAAACCGCCTCCTGTTCCCCCTCCATGTCGTATGAACAACAATCCTAACAACAAAAATAACAATCCCAACAACAACAATAACAATAGCCACCTCACTCCAAATTCTCCATTGACAGATGTCGCTGGCTGAACATCACACAAGTTATCGACATGAAATTCGCACACAAAGTGACTGCGTCATATTCGACTTGCTTCTCGTTTCCTCCGCATGACGACATGTCACAGGAACAACAACAAGAAGAGCAACAACAAATGCCTAATAATTGAATTTCATTTTCGCCCAAGTGACATTGGGAAAATCAAATCAATTCAGAAATCGACAGTCGGAAATATTAAAAATATTCAATTAAAGTTACATGGAAACCAATGAGAGAGAGATGGTGCAAGAGAGTGTGAGGGAGAGATAGAGTGAGATAGAGAGAGAGAGAGACAGAGCAAGTGAGAGACTGCGAACAATGGGACAAAAACAATGAAATATGAATTGGCGAAAAACAAACGACGTCACGAAGCGACCCCGGCAAGTGAGAGCGACCGAGAATTTGGCACAGTTTTGCATTTGTTGGCAGTAAATGGGTCAAAACGCATACATATACATGAAATGCACACTGAACACACACTGACACAGACACCCATACACACAGGCACCCATAGAAAGACACAAACCCATACATAGACCCAATGGAACGAGCTGCCGCTCGTCGGAAGGACGTCGATGTCGTCGCAGCCGCATGCGGCACGCGGTGACGTCATCAGACGGGTGGACGAGTGACCTATTTATTTAGCTCTCGACCTGCTGCTTCTTCTTCTTCCTCCTCAGTCACTGCTGCCGCCGCGGCTCATGCTGTCGTTGCTTCTGCTGTTGTTGTTGTCGCTGTCTCTGCTGCTTCTTATGTATTGCATTATGCTGCGCATGCAGTTCGTCTTTTCACTCTCTCTATCTCTCTCCCTCTCTCCATCTCTCTCTGTCTCTATCTCCCAGTCGCTCTATGTATAATTCTATGTTTATGTATGGGTGCCTGTATGTGTGTGTGTGTGTGTGCATTATCAATGAAGACGTGCGGCTTTTGCCGTAGCGGTAAAATCGAGCTTTCGAATTTGTATGTATTTCATTCCAGTTGCAACAATTGTTGCTGTTGCTTGTTATTTTTGTTGTTGTTGGAGTTCTTTGTTTCTATTGTTGTTGTTCTTCTTCTTATTGCCCATTTTGTTGTTTTTATTATTGTTGGCTAATACTGTTGCTGCTATTTTTATAATACTGCAGCTATTAATAGATCATTCCTAGCTGTTGCTGTGGTTATTGTTGCAGCTGTTGTTACTCATTGCAGCATTCGCCGCTGCAACGCGAAGCAATGAACTTTTCATTGATCAGAGATTTTTCGATATCACACTTTTTCGCTCCCTCTCTCTCTCTCTCTCTCTCATTCACTCGATGGCCATCTCTTTCGATCCCCGGTTCGGCTGTGTATTCACGGGCTTCTTCTCTGTCTGTGTTGGTGTTCGGTGCGGTTTTCTCTGTGTGTGTGTGTATGTGAGCCATTTTGTCTCTACACAACGTGCCGCTGACGTCATGCTGAGTTTCATTGAAGTTTCGTTGCAGCAACGACTGCAAGCGGCTCCCATGAAAACAACAGCAACAACAGGACCACCGACAGTAACAACAACAACAACTTCAAGAACGAAACTCATCACAGCAACAACAAGTATTTAACTGTTTCAACGAGAAACTGCACGAGAAACGCTTCAACAACTTCACGCAAAAGTTAAATGAAAATGGATTTTCGCAAACGAGTTCGAGCGCTTCAAGGATCTGCAACGATGTTCGTTATGGTCCTTGAATTGAGGATTCCACTTGGGGCTTATTAATTTACGAATACTCGCCCTATCCTCATTCGCCTCTCACTCAAGGATCTCGCCATCTGAAGGCTAATCGAATGTTGGGGAAATAATCTTCGATTTTTTCTTCTAAATCTTCGAAGGGTATTTTTATCTTCTTCGTCTTCGAAAGGGTTTTTTTTTCCTTTATCTTTTAATCGTTGATAATGGTTTCAACTAGATTTTTTCTTGATTGCGATTGAGATTTTATCTTTAAAGTAGCTCAAATTTAGACATTTGAAATGTGATTTATCTTGATCTGCAGGCGACTCGTGATTTTCGAATTCTACGTGAATTTAACACATTTCCCCCATTTGAATTCCTTCAATCACCAACTAAACCCCTCCTTCTCAAACCATTGTTCAATCAATATATTAAATATTTCCTTCTTAAATCTTAAGAATTTAAATTTAAGAACGAATTTAATTCTATAAATATTAAATCTATATAAATATTATCCACTTGTTGCCTGCTTGTTCGTCCAATTCTTGGCACATCCTTCGTCGCGATACGCTGGCAAATCCTTTCCATTACTTTCCTTTCCAAAGCCGCAAATTAAATCCGACTGCCAGCCAACGATTGCCGTGTCGACAGCTGCTCGTGGCTCGTGGATCGTTGCCAAGAGATTTTTCAATTACACGACAGGAGACGTTGCCAAAATTTTCAATAACCAGGAGCCAAACCCAAACCAATACCACATGCACACCGTACATCAAATCAAGTTCAAGTGTGAAGCTTCGTCATGCGATTTCCGCCAGGATTTCGTTTTCAGAATCCTCCCCTTTAATTTTAGATTTATTATTTGGAGATTTTTTTCTCTATTTTATTGTTGTTATTTTTGCAAAATACTAACTCAACCTTTTTTGCTTGCAGGTCTTTACCAAAACTGAGCAGTCAGGACGAAGAAGGGGGGGCAGGTCATGGCTTTGGTGGCGGGCCGCAGCACTTTGAACCCATTCCTCATGATCACGACTTTTGCGAACGAGTCGTTATAAATGTGAGTATATCCATTTATTTACACACACATCCATCCATCACATCAACTAACTAACACACTCAGCCATGTCGGGAAATGTATATTTATTGAATTTGAGAAAAAAATTAATTTTATAATGAACCCCATTAATAAACGACTGCGGGTGCCTCGAGCTTTTTCGGCTCAAACTGCTTCGGCTTCCTCTCCATCCGCCCCTCTATGGGTTCAATGACCCCAAGCAGCCAGCGAATGGGGTCCTTTTTTCATCCCAGTAATTAGTTGGACTTGTGGTGAAAAATTAGGTTTTTGGTTGATGGAAGGTAGAAGGAGGAATATTTAAATTTCAAGAGCTTTACTAGAATTTGACGTATAAATTTATATAAAGTTTTGGGGATATTTTTAATCCTAACTAATAATATATTCAGAAATATTTTAAGAGATAATTATAATAAAATTTTTTGAGCAACATTTAAAAAAAAAAAATAAAAAAAAGTTATTTTTTGAAAATTATTGGTAATTACTTCTGCTTAAATTTATTTGAATTTTTCGGTTCAGTAAAGTTTGGCAAAAAATATAATATAGTTTGTGAAAAATTATTGAAAATAATTTGGATTTATTTAAGTTTATCTATTGTATTGACTTTAAAACGATAATCGTCGGCCCAGAAGCTAAGATTTTACAAAATACTAATTTATAAATAAATTGTATTATATTCTAATAAATTTGGAATGGCTATGATAGAAGTTGTAAACAAACAATTAATAATGCGAGAATATTTTTAATTCGAGTATAGAATAAATAAAATCAGAACCAGAAATATATGGATCAAATAGAAATAATGGTGTAAATCCACAGAGTAATTAGAAAATTATTTATCTATGTATAAAGTACTAGGATATAGCGAAATAACTCGTATTTACGGAGATATGAACGATTTAAGATTTCAATGAAAAGATTGCCTGAATTATGAAATTTTCAAAAATCACGAATTAACACGACACGAATTACGGAAATATGAAAGATTTAATATTTCCATGAAAAATTGCATGAATTATGAAATTTTCAAAAATCACGAATTAACGTCACGAATTAACGTCCTTTTCGCGAAATAACGCTTATTTACGGAAATATGAAAGATTTAAGATTTCCATGAAAAATTGCATGAATTATGAATTTTTCTCAAACAAAAAATAAATACAAAAAACCATGACAACGTAATATGAGAAAGAGATTTTTGTATGAAAGAATCTCTTTTAATTTTATTTAAATACCTCCGTGGTTAATGTTGAATTTATATAGCTTATGTCCTATTCTGGTATGATAACTAACCAATAAAAATATAAAATTGGAAACATTCTCAGCCCTTTAGCTGATTTTTGTAGTCGAACACACAACTTTCTTCTTTTATATATTAGTATATAGAGTATAGATAAACTGTCCTCCCTATACATTGATTAATTTTCAGAAATTCATTCATATCTCTTTCACCCAAAATATTGACCCATTTTGTCTATCTCTTCCTGTATCGCAGGTAAGCGGGTTAAGGTTTGAAACACAATTAAGAACGTTAAATCAATTCCCGGACACGCTGTTGGGGGATCCGGCTCGGAGATTACGGTACTTTGACCCGCTTAGAAATGAATATTTTTTTGACCGTAGTCGGCCGAGCTTCGATGCGATTTTATACTATTATCAAAGTGGTAAGTCGGTCGATTGGCCATCTCCTTCTCTCTTTTTCTACACCTATGTATTGCTAATGAAAAGTTATGATTAAATTTTAATGATATTATAATAAAACATAGTGAATAACAATGCAAACAAAAAACAATATACATAGTTAAATAAACAATTTGTTTTTAAACGAACATATAAAAGAAAAACTAAACTAACCAGAACTGAGTGTTTTATGTAAAATTTGGATAAACAAGACTAATGAATTTCCTTCTGTTTTCTCTCTCCTTCTCCTTCTCATTCAAATTTCTTTCACTTTCTCTCCTTCACTATCCTCATTTATGTTGCTTTTTACTTTGCTTTTATTTGTATTTATTGCCTTTATTTGCATTTGTTGTCTTTATTTGTATTTGTTGCCGTTATATTCTTATATTGCGTCCTATTCTTGTTTCCGCTTCCATTTGATTTCACTCAACTCACTCTAGGTGGTCGGCTACGGAGACCGGTCAATGTCCCTTTAGACGTATTTAGTGAAGAAATAAAATTTTATGAATTAGGTGATCAAGCAATTAATAAATTCAGGTAAGAGTGTTGCCATATTAAATTTTCTTAATTGGTTTTCGAATGTTTCTCAAACTTTATCCACAAAAAATTCAAATTCATAAATATTGCAAATTTATTAAAATTTTTATGTAAAATATTAATTTATAAAAAGTTATAATTTGTAAAAATTAAATATAAAGAAAATAAAAATTTTAAATTAAAAAAAAAAAGAAAAATTTTCAAGAACTATAATTTTAAAACAATTGAATTTCGCAAATTTGTGAGAATTACAAAAATAAGAAATTGAAAATTTATGGAACGATTTAAATTTAAAAACAATGCGAATTTAAAAAATAAGTAATTTATGACAATTTGCAGATTTATGAAAATTGCAATATTTTTTAGTAAATTTACAAAAACTTCACTAAAACAAAAAAAAGGTTGCACGCATACAATTGCAATACACAGGAACCTGTTTGTTAATGTTATTGTTGTTGTTGAGATTGTTATGTTGTTATCGTAGTTAATATCCATACTATAAGACCATCACCCACACCACCCAATCAGCCAACACTCACCAACACACACAAGTACGTCACGAGTTAATCACTTGACCACCGGCTTAAAATTTTGTTGATACGGCTCTGAGGGGAGGGCAGCATGGCCGGCCCCGTAAACTCAGTTGGCAACACTGAACCATCGGCGGCACAGGAGTAGCAGCAGCAAAAACAACAAACGCGAGTCTCAGCATCTGCAACTGCACTCGTTCTGCGAAATATTATCATTGGAGTTTATGGTTTCCCTTCTAGTGTTTTAAGTTGTCGATTTTTTCTGTTTTGATCATCAATAGTAGTTGTTTGTTTTATTGATGATTGAATTTTTAATGATCGAGTTTTTAGTGATTGAATTTGTGGTGAACACATTTTTGGTGATCAAGTGATTGATGGCTTCTCTTTGGTTTCATTTTCATTTGAGCAACAACAAAATTACACGAAATTTCATTGTATAAAAAATAAACAAAATTTATTTTTAAATCAAAAATCAAACAAACTTTTATTGTTTAGTGTAAATCTATGTAAATCGATGTAAATTTTATTAATTGATTTTAATCAATTTAAGAAATTCAAATTAAACAGTTTCCCCTTTCTCTTTCTTCTGGTGCAGAGAGGATGAAGGCTTTATTAAAGAGGAGGAACGCCCCCTGCCGGACAATGAAAACCAGAGAAAAGTCTGGCTACTCTTCGAGTACCCAGAGAGTTCGCAAGCAGCCAGAGTTGTAGCCATAATTAGTGTATTTGTTATATTGCTTTCAATTGTTATATTTTGTCTAGAAACTTTACCCGAATTTAAGCATTACAAGGTGAGTCGCCCTGTCTGTTTTCTCACTCACTCTGCCACTCACTTACTCTCTCAGTCACTCTGTGTCTCTTTCTCTCACTCCATCAGTCACTCTATGTATCTTTCTCTCACTCCATATCTCTCTCACTAATACTTCACACTATTTTGACTTCGTTGCTAATTTTGATATATTCTTTCGTTTCCGTTTGTCTCACTTTTTGCAACTTGATGTCAAAATTTGACAAAAACCTCACAAGAGATACAAAAACAAAGCACGGGTTTGACATGAATTTTTGTTTGATTTTACCTTTCCAATATAATAGTTTTAATCAGTGTTTATCGCCCTTCGTCCCTCAGCTCAGTGTGCTCAGAGTATTGCCAGGCATTAAGTCCAGCTGTATTGCCCAAAGCAGTGAACGATATCTCGATCATGACAGTGTTTTCGATATTTTTCTCTTGACCATATTAAAAACACAACCCTTCTTTTTAGGACTCCTTAAGTTTTTCGTATTCTTTAGGTCGGCGTTAATATAGGTTTTTCTTTATTATTAGAAATAATAGTACTAATCCTTTCTTTAATACAATATTATAATATAAGAAATGCAAATTTTTAAAATGCTCAACCTTTTTCATGAATAAATTCTTCTCTATTATTTAAAGTAATATCTCTAGCATACCTCTATTCCACCTTTACCGACTCTGTATATAGTTTTTAACAGGTTTCTATAATGAGAGCCCCTTTGTCTTGTACCATATATCTTGATAATTTCAACCCGTATTCTTCTTCAACAGCCTATACTTCCTCCTTTTTTTTACTGAACTATAGACCCCCGCAGATGAAGAATTACTTTCCAAAAAGATTTCCCTTCGAAAATTTTTAATCTTCCCCAGATTTGTACTCGATACCACTTTCAAAGAAACCCTTTCAGTATTCTTTCCGTCCCCTGAGTATGGCCACAGCTCAACCATCGTCCAATTTTGACATTAAGTTGTGAAATATCGTTTCACAACGCTGCTATTGAAGGCTAAACACAGTCCCCACGCTATCCTGCTTCTCCATTCCATGCTTTTATATTCGTAATCCAAACCACATAATATTTGCACAACTTTTCCATTGACATTTCGAACTCAAACTAATGCTTAATTCATTGTCCAAATCCATTCAGGTGTTCAATACAACAACAAACGGCACAAAAATCGAGGAAGACGAGGTGCCTGACATCACAGATCCTTTCTTCCTTATAGAAACGCTATGTATTATATGGTTTACCTTTGAACTCACAGTCAGGTAAGTCACGAAAACGTCGATTTTATCTTTAGACATATCTGTAAATACTATGCAAACATAAGGCACCATGATGATCTAACCACACAAAAACAATTGAATACATTACGATCAAATTCATGGAACTATAGTAATATAATTCTTAATATTGTGTCTCGCCTTCGGTCGACAGGTTCCTCGCATGTCCGAATAAGTTAAATTTCTGCAGGGATGTCATGAATGTTATCGATATAATCGCAATCATTCCGTACTTTATAACACTGGCGACAGTTGTCGCCGAGGAGGAGGATACGTTAAATCTTCCAAAGGCACCTGTTAGTCCACAGGTATGTACGGATGTGTTCCGCTGCAAACGCATTTTGAAGCCTTCAACATTTTTTATATTGACCTCTTGATTTTGCTCGTTATGATTTTCCATTATAAAACAAAAAAAAGAAATTTAGTAAAAACCAAATATTGTAAATCTACTTGATTAATGATTTGATTTTCTATTGTAATTATTGTCATTATTATTTCATATTATCTTTTGTTCGATCTTTGTGAATTGATGATTTGTTTGTTTTTTATGATAATCGTTGTATAAATTGTAATTTTTAGGACAAGTCGTCGAATCAGGCTATGTCCTTGGCAATATTACGAGTGATACGATTAGTTCGAGTATTTCGAATATTTAAATTATCTAGGCATTCGAAGGGTTTACAAATTTTAGGACGAACTCTGAAAGCCTCTATGCGGGAATTAGGTTTACTTATATTTTTCTTATTTATAGGTAAGTTCCACAGTAACGACTGTAACATTAACCAAACCACCAAAACCACAAAAAAAAATAAAAAAGAAACCAACAACAAAAATGCTTTTACTACTACCACTACTACATGCACACAACTACAGAAATACCATATTTATTTTATTCGCTAGGGCAAACGAGAATGAACTTCGAGTTCTTTCGTAACGTTTTTATACTGAATCCTCAAGAGCTTCCCACAAAGTTTACTTTTATTTCAATGAACATCAACAAGTGTTTTCCTGGCACCGAAACATTTCAATATTTTGTCCAATCCCAAAGAAAACATAGGTTTAAAAAAAAAAAAGACCATTTGAATATAACAGAAAATTGTTAGAATATTTAAAACTTTTGCTTTGTTATTTCCTTGATTTTTATTTGTACTGTACTTGCCATATACAGAGTGTGTCTCTGGCCACGCACAGTGGGGTGAAGAGCGCCAGAGTGAGGCATAATATCACGGTGGTCATAAGGGGGATTTTTTTCTAGCGTCCATAAGAATCACCTCACTGTGCGGAGCCAAAGTATCGAAAATCAAGAAAATTTTATTGGTTTATGTCTTAGTCGCTCCGTGGAGAGCCATTGTAGGGTTAAAGTATGTCCTATATTACCTCTATATACAATATTTTTTTGCTAAACTAGGTATCGTACAATTATCCATAGCTATCTAGACCTATATACCAACTATATAGTAAATGTCAGTTCGAATTAGGCACAACATAGAAGAACATAGTCGAATGAAACAGAAAAGAAAATTAAGGAGAAACTTACTCGAATTTTAGTCTATTACTCCTGATATACTTTGACAAAGTAACATCTACGGGTTGTCGTTTGCAATTTTAAGCGAAATTTAGAATTGTGACTGTTGCTGTCAGATTTGGCAGCGTGTTCCTGGCGGAGGGTGCAAAAATATATAGATTTATAGATTTCCAACTTAAATATAGCATGTTTATTAATGTCATAAGTAATAATATTTATTATTTTGAGTTAATTTTTTGTTTTTGTACTTTTGTTTCCCGGTCTCTGGGAACTCTTCGTAGATTTGTGACCTTTAACGAAGTAGTAAAATTTCAACTCACTACCTCTATCTGTATTTGTAACTCTCTGTCTCTTAACCACACTTTCAACTGGGTCTTCTGTAGATGGATCTCTGGATGGAGATCGTTTGTTGCACTCCCGCCAGGCACCCTGTAAATCCGGCGACTCGCATCGTCTCCAATATAAAGGCTTGATATTGCAAGCTTCAGCCGCCCGAGCCCGAACCCGAACGAGGTTCCGTGGCGCCCCACGTTCTACCGACTTGACATCAAGTTGTAGACGTAGTTGTCGTCAACGTTAACGTAATCTTCGTCGTAATCGTCGTCGTCGTAAAAGTCGTTCAGTGTTTTAATCGATATTTGTGCACCCTGTAATAGTTAGTGTAGCGTTATATAACTACTTATATACTACTTCTCTCTATATACTATATACTCCATATATATATATACTATATATACTCTTATGCTCAATTTCGTTTTTGTTCCTCGTTAGTTTAGTTTCTTATTTCGTTGCCTTGCTGTAGAGTTTAGCGAAATGTTTGTAAAGTTGGTATCATTTTGCAGTTGATTCTATACTAATCTAACATTATCTTATCTACCATTAACGTATTTATCCTTATAACTATATATACTATATTCTATCTCACTCACATCTGAGTAAGTTTTCAGCAAAAACCGTACTATAAAACCATTTAAAAATAAAAGGTTCAGTATAATTACTTAAATTGTAATCATTAGCCACACTCTAACGATTAGTAATCGATGTAAGTGGACCGTAACTAAAACCGTAAATGCCACCTTAATCTAGTAACTAACCCATAGTTAAATTTACGTAGCTCTTTTTTTTCCATTTGCCCTAAGTTTCACATTCCCGTTTTTTTACTAACCCCAACCTTAACGATCTCTCTCTGCACCTTCTTTAGTTTATTTTCCACACTTCAACTATTTGTTGGACTCTCTTGTTTATGTTACTGTACTTAGATAGTCGTCGTTTTAGTAACTGTACTTTTTGAAAGTGTTTTCAAAGAGAAATACTAACTTTATCTTAAATGAAACTAGATTCTTTTAAATAGAAAATAACATTATAAGTGACAAAAGTTATAGAAACCTCTACAAAAGGAGTTTTCTTTGCAATATTTTTATTTACAACGATATAGAAGAAATATATGTGTATTCTGCACCAGAAAATAAGACTCTATATCGTTCTACACTAGACTCATACAACCACAAAAATAATTTCGATTAACATTGAAACTGAGAATTGAAATTAAACACTATTGAAAATACGTTTTAACTACTCCCAAGCAGAACTCAAAGACGTCGAATCTCTTGACTTCTTCCATTATGATTATGATTTCTAATTTCGATTTTCGTATTTGTTTTTTTTTTTTTTGTGTTCTGGATAATCCATAACTAACTCGCAATCTCGCATAAAATTTCTACTCGCCGACGCAATGAATGTAGGCGTGGTTCTCTTCTCATCGGCGGTTTACTTCGCGGAAGCCGGCGCCGAAATGTCATTCTTCAAGTCGATACCTGACGCCTTTTGGTGGGCGGTGGTCACGATGACCACCGTGGGCTACGGCGATATGAGGTACAGCGTCTACTACTATACTACTACTACCACTGTACTCTACTACTCTTATCTAATCTAGTCTACTCTTCCTCTGTGTGTCAAGTTACATGAGTGTCGTCTACTACTACTGCTACTAACCAATATTTCTTCTTCTTCTTCTACTACTACTACTACTATACTACTTTTTCCCACTACTACTCTTTTGCTGTTTGCTACTATATTGTATATTGAAAGTGTTACATTGTGTACAAAAACAAAAGTCTTTGCTGTGGACAACTCCTTGGTGTGATTCTTTTCGACTTTTCAGTTTGAGTTTCTGTTCTGTTCCCACGTTCGTTCGTTCGTTGGTTTTGTTTGTCTCTTGAGTTGTTGTACAAAAACAAAACAAAAAATGTCTGTAATTTTACTGCTGGAATACGTCGACGTTGTGATTAATGTTGTTGTGGATAAGAAACATGGCGCTGTTTACCCGAACCCTTGTCTATTATCAGTTCGTCCCCACCAAGATATATGCAAATACATAAATTCGAAACAAGATCATTTAGTACTATGTAAAGCAAATTGGTTTCTCCTCATTTTGCCGTTATTCGTTCCTTTGTTTCTTTCATTCTTTGATTTCGTTCGCATGCTTCATTTTTTGGTTTCCCTCATGAATTCGATTTGTCTCATTTCAACCCAAGCAGAATAGTTCTACTTCAGTTCAAACCCTGACCCCGCCCCACCCGATGAGGACCGCCCCCTGCCCTCCCACAGAACGCCAGTCGCCCCAACTTCGAAGCGCCCGCCCCGATCCGGGGAGTCGCTTTGGTCCCCAGTGACTGACCCGAGCCGCCCGTGGAAACGATCACCATGAGTTCTGCTTGGGACTTGCTTCGAAGTCTTTTCAGTTATACTAAAATTTTGATTTTCCACTTTATTTAAAACAAATCAACTCTTTCGCTTCGAAGTCCAAGTTATTGGAGAAGTTTCGGTTATTTTAGTTCAACTAAAGATCAAAGCAATAAAAACAAAAGATGAAGTGAAAAGTAAAACTATTTTTAACAAGATAATACAACTATGAACCACCCAGTATTAACAACCACACACTCACACAAACAACTGCGACTTCGACCGTCGACCACCGACGACAACCGCATTCATTCTAACACACGCACACACTTACACGTGCAGCCTAATCCAACTTTAACCCATGAACTCATCCAAAAAAAAACTAAATAAAAAGAAAAAATTACTAACTAAAACAAAACAAAAAATAAAAAACAAAAGAAATCAAACAAAAAAAAATTAAAATCCAAAACTGAAATTCCAAGAAAACCAACAAAAACTTTAATTCATTTTTAGGCGTTGTTCTCTTCTCATCGGCTGTTTATTTTGCGGAAGCTGGAAGCGAAAATTCCTTCTTCAAGTCTATTCCAGACGCATTTTGGTGGGCTGTCGTTACCATGACAACCGTTGGATATGGTGACATGACGTATGCAAACAAAACTAATACTATTTCTACTAATAATAAAAGAAATCTCATATTTGAAATGTCTACTTCTGTTTTACGTTCGTTATTACATTTACATTTACGTTTACGTTACATTTGCCTTTACGTTTACGTTACACGTTTATATTCACGTTCAACACGTTACGTTCAACGTATACGTTATACGTTTTTCGATACGCGACTCACGTTTACGTTTACGTTCAACGTTACTGATATGTACGTTTCACGTTTACGTTACGTTACATGCTATATTATGACGTTATATGTTAACGTAACACACACTATGCGTGTTCATGTACGTTTACGTTAACGTTTGCATTTCTCGTTTACAATATACGCCCATATCTAGAACATCTACATATCTACACACGTTAACGTTTACGTTCACGTTCTTCTGTTACGTTAACGTTAATACATACATGCATACATATTTGTTGTAAGAATCGTTATAAACGTATCTCGTATCGAACATCAATCCAAAACCGATCAAAACGAAACCAAAATCAATTTGTTTTTTCATTCTTTTCAATAAATAATACATTCATGTTTCTCAACTCAACTCAGTTCCACTCAATTCAATTCAAACTCACTCGATCTCATCTCCACCCGAACCCACACAAGCCAACTTCAGCTCATTCCCCATTTCACTCACTTCTCTCTAACTCTCCTCAAGTCGCACTCAACGCCATGTCACGTCATGTCCACGTTGTTCATACCGTTCTTTCCCACATTTTCGTTCCTTGAGTTCCATCGCTCATTCGTCCATTCTGGCTTCGTTCACTGCGTTCCACTTCACTACTTTTTCAACATCTTACTACTACTATTTTTGCATCCCTGATGTTTGTCTACATTTCCGCTTCACTTCAATATTTGTTCAGTGTTTTGTTAAAATTTTCCTTTTTTCCCCCTCATTCTCATCTTGCTTGTTGTTGATTTTCCATTGTTCTTCATTTTCTTTGGTATTCATTTTAGTAATTTTTAATATTTGGAAAATCGTACGAATTTTATAAATTTTCCATACTTCAGTCTGCAACCCGTCGTTCGATATTCTCAATCCATATTTGTTAGATTTTTTCACAAAATTTCGTCCTTCCATTTGACTCTGACTCTGTTTGCAAAAGTAGAAATCTTTGAACTTACTCTAGATTCCAATTTTAAATCCCCACACGCTCAGTCTTGTCCGATATTCGAAATTAACATACATTGATAAGAATTCATTGACCGAAAGTAAGACATATACTCCCATAAATAGACATAAAGCATTATAAATACTTTGGGTTATGGGTCTTTAGAGGAATCATCGCAGCCTTAATCCCAAATCGAAACCATCTCCCCCCATTGGCCATTCGAATCCATTTTATCCACTGTTCTTTATCTTATGACCACGTTATTTTTGCATGCGCACGTGCTTGAAATTTGGATGCTCCTTCAAAACAATTATTCGGTTTCTTAATTTTGTATTATTTTGAACCCATATCTTCTTTCGAACGAAGATATCGTTATCCATGATGCTTTGTCGTTGTTTCCTTCTCACGTTCTCACGTTCTGTATGCAGCGCTATCTTTTCTATATTTCTTTCTCTCTCTCTCTCTCTCTCTCTCTCTTTACCGCTTTCCCTCTCCTGATCCCTAAAAAACTCTCACGACTTTTTTCTCTCATTGTATTTCTCGCCGATCCTTTTTTTCACACTCAGAGATTTTCCTTTACTCATATCCATCTGTTTTAAACCAACAGTATCGACCATCGTACTCAGCAACACATTCGCATATAGTAAATCGCCTATTCAACCAATGTTCAGACGCAAATCGCAAAGCATTCTGAGCTCCAATATACATATGAATACTTATATTACATATTATATACATAGATTATAAATACACGCCTATATACTACACTGTTATATTCGTCTATATAAAACTACTCAATAGAACACTATTTTCTCTCGCTTTCTCACCCAGTTACTCTACCACTTTCTCGCTCACTCACTCACTTACTCACTCACTCACAAGAACACCTAACAATGATGATATATTTTTCTCTAACGATCTCTATCACGTTTAGTAATACAACACCCCCCGCTCTACACACACACAGCCTTCCTCTACCACTTTCTGTATATCCTCTATCCTGTATGTTTCTTTCGCGTACTCAGCCTCGCTACCTCTCTTTCCCGCTATCTGCCTCTATCTGTTTCCGAACCTAACAAAGTTTTCTGTAGATAATTATTGTACAACTCCCATTTTACATGTTCCAACTTAAACTTCAACTCCTCGTAATATACTTTTTATACTCGTATAAATGCAAATATCAATGATTATAGTAATGATTGTTAATTATTTATTTGTTATCTCTATATATAAATATATATAAATATCTCTACCTATATATATATTGATACCTTTTGAACATAATGAATAACGATACAAACTTTGAGAAATTACATTTTTAATTTTTTGTTTTTACTTTGTTTGTTCGTTTAACCATCGTTCGTTCGTTCGTTATCGATCGTTTGTTCCATCCAAAACAATCCAATACAATTGAAATGATACGATCACAATCTCAATCGAAATGATATGAAATGCAATGAATTGACATCAAATGATATGATATGAAATGAAATGAATGCATTCGAAACTCAAAATTGCAATGAATTGACGATGCGGCCATTCCAAATACCAAATACCAAAAATATAAATGTCACAAAATACCAAAATACAAAACGAAAAACTCCAACAGACCGGTTGGCGTTTGGGGTAAAATCGTGGGATCACTTTGTGCCATCGCTGGTGTCTTGACAATCGCTCTTCCGGTTCCGGTCATCGTCAGCAACTTCAACTATTTCTATCATAGAGAAACGGATCAGGAGGAAATGCAAAGCCAAAACTTTAATCACGTTACTAGTTGTCCATATTTACCTGGTACATTAGGTAAGTCACCGGCGCCATCTGTTGGCCACCATCCATCTACATACCACACCCTTACATCATTCTCAACCCCAAACCAATTTACCGCTAACATGTCGATGTTAAATAAATCTGTTGTTACCTTTCTTTCTCATCTATTTCATGTCTCTTCTATTATTGCTGCTCTCTGTGTAACCATCTGTAATTTTTTGTGTCTCCGTGTACGTGTTTGTAATGTGTATGTGTGTGCGTGTGGGTGTATGTATACGACAACTACATACATACGTACGTACGTACGTCACCCCCCACAAGTAGGTCAACACTTAAAGAAGTCATCATTGTCTGAATCCTCATCGGATATGATGGATTTGGACGATGGTGTTGAATCAACACCAGGACTGACTGATCATCCTGGTCGAACGATGGCTCCATTTTTAGGAGCACAACAATCGATCGATAGGCAAATTCAATTGCATCAACAGCAGCAGCAACAATTTAGCCAGCAGCAACAACAGCAGCAGCAACAACAGAACGGCTACAAACAGTCAATGGGCAGCAACAATCTAACGCTAAGACACAACAGCGCCCTGGCTGTTAGTATCGAGACCGATGTTTGACTACTGGGTAAGTTGACCACAGCCAACAATACTTCTCCGATAGCCCCATAGGTCAAGTCCCTAAGTCCTCTTCCTAGGTGAAATCTCTTCATAAGAAGATCAAAGTACCAGATATCGTAGGTTGGATCTTCGACTTAAACTTCTTATTTTCAATATAGTAAAGTATCATGTTAAGAAAATCATGAAGCCTTCAAGGGCATAGTTTACAATAGTCCGATCGATTTTTAGTCAGTTTCTCAGATTCAGGGTTTTTCCCATGGTTAAAGAATCAAAGAAGAAATTCTTTCCTGTCTCCCCTCTCTTTTTCTCTCTTGAATTTATAATGCAAATGTTCACTCAATATTTTCATCTTCTTCACCATTTAATTTCTCTCTTACACGCCTATTAGTTAAACAGACGATTCGCGCTATTTTTTGGCCTTGTGAAATGTTTCGTTGGACGCCAGAATCGACGACAAAAGCTGTTTGAAAAAAGTTTAACAAACGTCTAATAACAAAAACCGATACCCAAAACAAAGAAAAGCAAAGCAAAACTAAGTAAAGTAAAGCAAAATTAATGATAAACAAAAGCAAAAACTTATAAAAAAATAGCAAAAACATCGAAAACATTTCAAACTAGACACAAGCAAAAAAATATAATAAATTAATAATGACAAATCTAAAGAAATCAAATAAGAAACCAAAATTATTTTAAAAAATTGTAAAAAAGAATAATTGAGATATATAAATACGAGAGTAAAACTAAAGTATAAACGTGCCGTTCATAGACAAACAAAAAAACCATATTGTTAAACATTTATATGTATGATGAGACAACTAAAACAACAACAACAAAACAAACAAACAACATTTCAAATTCTCAATTGAAAAAATAATAAAGAACCATGCAATTGGTGATAATGGGTTCCAGAAAATAAGCTGCAAACTTCAAATAGGAAACAAAATTATTAGTAGTAAAACCAAAGAAATTTATTCATTTAAATTTATCTAAAATTATATTAAACCCAAAAACAGCCAACGTCTTCAAAAGCAAAACAATTGAAATGAGTCAAAGCAAAATGTAGTAAATGACAAAGACAACAACAGATCCAAATAATTAACGAACAAAGCGAGGGGATAGTAAGAGCAAGGGAATACAATAACATTTTACGAATTCCAAGAACTAGCGAACTAACATCATCATCATTATTACAACAATAAAACACAAATAACATTATCAGAAACTACAGAGAAAATCAATAATAAACATTAAACATCTTCTTTTGATTTTCCATTACAACAAATTGAGTTTTATACGAGTTCATTTCCAAGTCTTCTGTATCGCTCCTTCTCTCTGACTCTGACACTCACACTAAGCAGCAATCCACAAATCTAAAGAAACTGCCGACAAAAACTCATAAAGTACGCGAAATCTTCAAACCTAAAGCAAATGTAAATAAGTGTAATAATAACCATTCTAACTTTAAACTACACATAGAGAAATTTGTCAGTTTTTCGTTTTCGCCTTTACTCGTTGCGAACGGTATGAGTTACAAAAATCTTGAAAACAACCGCAACAAATAAATCATGCTAACCATTACTTGCGACCACCCGAGTCAAACCGAAGCCCACAAGTAGCCCGAGTGGCGAAGCCCAACGAAGTCCACAAGAACCCCAACGTTCCCCAATCAGAACATACCGAACCCCACCCCGCATAAGCGATCGTAGAATCAGAACCTGCCCAACTGAATTTTTACGATGACTTTTTTCTAGAAATTGTTGAGGAATTTCATAAAACACAATTATGAAAAGGTATCATTCAAATTATCATAACGAAAGAATTATTTTCAAGTGACCTCCAAAAACAAGAATTAGTGAATAAATGTCTTTAATTGTGTTTTAAAAACACGTTTTAAATATTGACCTCAACCTTTTTACATCGAAATCAGTTGGGTGTAAAAGTTCAGTTCACGATAAACCAAAAAAACAAAAAACAATACACTAAAACCACAATAACGAGAGCAAATTTCTCTAGCATGATTTTGCTTGATCCCCCCGACACTCGAAATAAAAGTACAAATCTTAAATGAAGAAAATAATGAACATGAAATGCAATAATTAAGTCTTAAAAATCGTAATGTATTAACAACTACAACAATTGACTGCATATAACGACAACAAAGAGAAGAAAGAACAAAACCACAATATGCAAAAATACAAACAACCGCTTAAATGAATTAATAAATGAAACGCTCTTATGATTTTTTGAAATAATAATTAAATTAAAAAAGAAAACTTATAAATGCTGTTTGTTCGTTGACCAATGTATAATTTTAATTTTTTCTGTTCAATTTTAGAGCTGATTATTTTGTTATTTTTTCTCCTTTCGTTTCATACACCAACATAAGAATTAATTATAATTATAAAATTTGACTGAAATTTTGCAATTCTTTTAAGTTGCAATTTGTAAAAAAAAGTAATATAAAAGTTAGACACGATGAATAAAAAATGGAGTAACATAGAAATGTTAGAAAATTATTTAAACAAAATTTATAAATTAATATAACGTCATTAAAATTAAATGTAAATATAACTGTTAAAGTTTAATTAAAAAAAAACATATATAAAAAAGTTGTCTAAACCGCTTTGAATACCGTCCACGCACACAGACACAAAAACAAAGATGGCTACGAAAAAAAATGTTAAATTTTTCTTTGTTTTCTTTTGTTGTTCTAATTGTGCTTTTTCATTTTCAATTTAATTTCAAACATTTTGCTTGTAAATAAACTGATTTCCTGAAATCATAAAAATTTCGCAATAAACGTCAACGAACAAAATTGAATGCAAGAGAAACAAATAGAAAGCAGGTTGATAAAGAAGAAATACTTGTAGATACAGATATTTGTAAATACTATTATTTGTTCTTCACATTCAAAAAATTATACGCAGCAGTTCGTATTTTATTTTATTCTCTCCATCTCAGTCGTCAGAAGAAATCGACCTCAGCAAAAGTTATTCTTAAAAATTTAAAAAATCGAGATCAAATCTCATGTTAGAAAATATTTAGATTCGAATTAAAAATTCATATTTATTTCTATATAAATAAAATTTATATAATTTTGAATAACTTGCCTGATGACACGAAACACGTTGAGTGAAAATCTGTTTCTATTTTTTGCAGCCTTCTTGGTCGATTTGTCACACTGTCACACAGTGGAATGGCCAAATGACTTACGACTTTTAGTTTCTTCACTGAACATCCTACTACATTTTGATCTGTTGTAAAAAATTTCTGAAGATTTTTGCTTTGCAATCTTGAAATAAAAAAAAAATATACAAAAAAAAAAAAAAAATACAAACCGAAGGCAGTGGAAAATTATTAAGCGCATTTTGTACAAAAGCATTAATAGCAATCAACAACAAGATTTAAATTATATAATATTATTAAATTTAAATTTAAATTAAAGAATCCAAAACAAGCGAAACACCAACAACATAAATTTAAAAGATAGTTAAATAATGTATTTCTTCTTCTTCATTCTAAAGCAAACACTAATAGCATAAAAGTTAGTTAATTGAATTATAAAATTACTGAACAGTAGAAATTGGATGTTTGAGAGGAACACATTTGAGAATGAATGAACAATTTAATACATTTTAGTATTATTTATTCTTATGTAGCGGTACAATAATTTTAATTCAATAGAAGGAATAGAAGGCGTCGAAGTGCGACCCACTTCTGAGCGCGCATGAAAAAGTCATTAAAGTTTAGTTTCTGAATGTATTTTTAAAAATATTATTTGAATTGGTTCTTAACGAGTTATTCAATTAATTATGTTTTTTTAAGAATTAACTTTAGAAGCACATTTTTGTTTTTTTAGGATTCTGAAATCATTGAAATAGGTTCAATAATAAATAATGAAGTTTGAAATTTTTTCAGAATATTTTAAATATTATTACCTTTCTTATTTGTTATCTTTTTAAGTTCCGCTGAAATTATTCGATGTATTACAAGGAGTTCAGAGAGAGAAAATCAGAGGAAACGAAGCACTTGAATTGTAAAAAGCTAAAGCTTGTGTAAGATATTTAACTGAACGTGAAACTAGTTAATTTTAATAGGACGAACGAAACACATTTTCTCTCCGACTTCTATTCCCAGCCTCAACCCTCTACTAAAACTGTTTGATTTTCCCCCAAAGTCCTCCTCGACAGAACTCGCTCCGATATACATAATAGCATTCAATTTCTGCCGCAAGTCGCGCTCCCCGACTTAATTTCCAAACTTCAAGATAAACATGAGATCTGCCTATTCTCGAAACTTAAACTAGTATAAAACACAAAATGATAAATAATTAATGAACTTAATGTTAATGAAGATTCTTTGAAATACATGTGTTCATAGCGAGACGTAACAACCTAATTGTATCTAGATATAAACGTATCTGGAGAATATGCATTAATTTAATTCAAGTGAAAATGTTTTAGGAAAATATTTAATAAATATTAAATTTAAATTGAATAAATTGAATTAATTATTAAAAACAAAAACAAAATCAATTCAAAAACACAAAGCAACAAAATGTATAAACAAATATATAATAAAACACTGTACATAAAACTAAAACCAACAAATTGTAAAAAAAAATAAAACCAAAAAATCCACAAAGAAGAAGAAAATAATTCTTAAAAATATTAATATTAATAAATTTATTAATGAAATAAAATTGAATTTTCATTTAAGCCGAGATTTTTTCACTTAAATGATTTCTTATTTAATATTTATATGTTTTTTGTTTTTATTATATTTATTGTTTAAATTTTTTTTGAAATGATTGCATTGTAAAATTGTGTACATTTTTTAGTTTATAATATTTTAGCGAATATTGCAATTAGTATTCTTAATTTTAGTGAGTTTGTAAATTTTTGCACATAGTCTTAGTACGCGGTTAGCTCAAGTCCTAGTGCTAGTATAGCCTAAGTTTTAGCTCTAGTTTAGTTAATCATCCAATGTGTTTAGTTTATGTTAATCCTTATTTGTACATTATGTTGTCTAATTTTGTAGCCGAAATATTGTTGCATCGAATGGAAAATGAAAGAATAGAAATGAAAAAAAAAACAATAACTAAAGATGAATTGTTATCGAATTCACTGACTTTTTATTTAAACGTCTGCGAATTTCTGCTGAGAAGCGGTTCCGAAATGTGCTGTCGCCGTCGCACCCGGTTCGTTGTCTCTCTCTCTCTCTCATGCGCACTCCACACATCGCTTCAGCTCGATGATACACTCAATTACACTTTGGCTCTCTCCCTCTTTCTCTCTCAATCGACTATTTGCCACGGTGATCAGTCGCCCTCTCTCTCCTTCTGTTCTCTCTTTCTTTCGATCCTTCTTCCTTGCTTTGCCTTTGTCATTATTTTTCGTATGCCTTCCTGAATGCTGTTCGCGTTTTCCACCGCTTGCTTTCATTTTACTTTCATTCTCTTCTGCCTTGTTTTCTCTTTCGTTCGTCTCTCTTTTCCACTCCGTCTATTTTCTACTTTTCCAGTTTTATTTTCGGTATCCCTTATTTTCTTACAATAATTGTTTTCTTTCTTTTTTGACAACAACAACAAAAAATAAAAGCTCAACATTCTACCAATTTCAACTAACATCTTCAAATAATATTAACAAACTCATATAGACGAGTTTTTAAATAAACAAATATTAACAAATTGACGAAACGCTTAAAATAAACTTATTGAGAATCGTATATAATTGATTATACATAATATAACAAGAACTACCAAATGCAAATAGCAAGCATCCGAAAGGAATGTTAAAACTAAATGAAATAATAACAATAATAAATTTAGTAAAAATTGAAGCATATATATTTTTTCAGAAGTAATCGTGTAAATATTAGTCGCTATTGAAAGAACTACTACTAGCTGTTATTCAAGGAGTATTCATATTAATATTTTTTTTTGAATTTCGAAAGTTTTCATGAAAATGTGAAATTTTTGTATATTTTTTCTCAAATACCCTTTCAAATTTACAATGATTGTTATACGCAAATTAATTAGTTCATTATACCATTCGTACCCTTTTAGTTGATATTCCATCTTTTCTCCTGATCGGCTGTCGAAGTTGTCAAAAATTTCACTCAGTGTTCTCTTTAAAAATATAGTTCTTTTTACTTCTACTCCAGTCTTGCTAGGATTTTGAATTTATTTTCGCTGCTCGCGCAAGCTCTAGAAAAAGAAGCAAACATATCGATTGCATTGAATACAAATTTAAACTCAACATAGCAAAAAATTAACTATAAATAAAATATACGAAAAAGATAAAGAAACTCATATTTTAATAGTTTCCATTTTATTGACTTCAGACTTCAGTCTGTGACATAGACACTCACACACATACAAACACACACGAACTAAAATTAACACTTACACAACTGACTCCAACAACTATACAATAACAATTTCCATGTTTTCCAAACGCTTAACATTTCTCTCCAAAACTTAAAACGATAAAACGAAAAGAATTAATAACATCAACAATTAAAGAGAAGTTTTACTTCAAAGTTAGCAGAGATAACTTTTTTATTAATTGACAAAGACTGGAAATAAGCATAAAACAAAATTGTAATTAATTTTAAATGACATCCGGCACACAAACACGCTCAAAATTCACACACACATATGCATGTACACTTAGCTCGATCTGGCCAGTCGACACACTCAGCGTTGCCAGATGATGTCGATTCATTTTTGCGCATTTTTCGATTAGAAATTGGCATCAAGAATTTTTCATTAGAATAAAAGGATATGTCGCTTTAATAGACTAAATTAATAGCTAAAAGAAGAACTAAACAAAAATACACTGAAAAAATACTGCGTTCATGCAAAACAAGAAAATATACGAATTTTGTTCGAAACGAAATTCTGGTTTTTATTTGCGTAAAATAACGATAATTTAGATAGAATTTGGAAAAACCAAAATATTAAAAATATATATAGTATATAAATCGAAATTTGAATTCACGTCGTTATGAGAATTAACTATAGATGTCAGAAAGTATTATGAATATTGCTAGTTACTTAAAGGTTAAATTACTTGAGTGAAAGTAAGGAAAATATATGCAAGAGAAAGTATTAAACGCCAGAAAAATACTTTCATTTCACTAAATTTAAACTTTGTTATTTATAACAAAAAAAATTATGATTTCAAAGATAAATCCGCTAGTAATTATTTGCAAAACTAATTATTGACTAAACTGGAAAAGATATAAAAAAAAGAAACCATGATTAAATTTAATGAAGTGAGAATAAAACGTTGTTAAGATCATAAAATGTTTTATAAGCGTTAAAAATACAAAAATAAAAAAATAAAAACTAAATAGAAGTCGCTGCGAATATATTTCAAATTAAATAAAATATGTAAAATAAAACAGAAAAATATTATTTTAGAAAATAAAACCATGCCACACACACTCACACATTCCTCTTAGAAATATGAATAGAGAAACTAAAGAGAAAGAAGAACAAAGAGATTAAACAAAAATAAGAAAAGAAATTAAAAAAAACATCAATAAGCGAAGTGATGACAAAAATTGAAAAATGAAAAAATAATAAAATTATTATAAAAACATACAACAAAAGTGAATAAGCTATTTTATTTCAAAATAACGAAAGTTAATGTAATTCAAAGCGCCGCTCACGGCGGAGGCCAAGAACGCGACTTCGAAAATGTGCGCTTCTAGAGCAACAGGATAAACCTTAAGTCTTTGTAATAATTTAAGAAGCAGTCAGCTCGAAATAGAAAAAAATACATTGTAAATTAGAGCATAAGTTAACATGATCTTTACGTCTCATGTAAATATCGCAAATTTGGCTAATGTAATTTACTCTTCCCTCCTCACATTCGTAGAACCAATCTAGATTTATGTCTTTCAGTGGCAGTGGCAGCTTTCGGAGAGCCTACATTTGAGTTACATTAACTTTCAAACCGTTCCCTTCTCTACCCCTCTCGCCCCATCCCTCCTGGAGTTCCTCTTGAAGCACTTACGCTCGACGTACTGAGCCTAAACAGCTTTCGGAGGCGCTTTCGGTGGCTCGAGGTCGCAACTCCGGCAACGCTAGCATCATGTAGTTGTTCGCACCACTCCGATCGACCTCTTGTCAGCCTCTTCGCTCCCCCATTTTTGTCAACCTACCAGCCATAGGTGGTTTGTGTTTCAGATTTTTAGTTCTAGTCTTTAACCCAAATGAAGCCACAGTGTTGAATTTGTATTCGGTGAATATTATTTGTATATACAATTTATGATATGGTATCCTTCTGTTGTCATTTTCACTTGTGGACGATTTTTGTATTGTATGTTCTGCGATATATCTATACTATTCTGCATAATCCATAATTTATTCCTCGAAAAATAGTACATTAGTTCTTTATGATAGTTGGGGGTTATTAATAAATTTGTCCCTACTTCGAATAACACCAAAATAAATCAATTTGTAAATAACTATGAATGTGGAATCTTCTGTAAATGTTTTTCGTTGTGAATCCACTTTTACATCGTAATGTGCCTTCTGCTATAAACACATGTATATCGTAGTTTACAGTGGATTAACAAAAATTTTCAAAAAAATATAAGCCGAAATTAACAAAATAACGATATCTCGAGTATTTGTATATATCGCAGGTAAGTAAGCCATATCAGAAAAAATATGAAATTAAAATCTAAATGTTGTAATTTCGAAAAAATTTACTACAACAACAATCAATTTATATATGTGTCTCTTTCTGAGTGTTTAATATGTACTATCTACAAAAACAACAAGGAAAACTGTACAACTTTCAACTAATACTAATAATAATAAAAAAAAATAAAACCCTTCCTCCCTCGATCCCAAAACCCAACCCGTATCCAGCTTTCGTGCATGTGGCAATGCTTTTAGTTTGAGAAGCAATGAACCCAGAATCGTATGAAAAGCACGCTTGCAAAATAACCGTAATAATATATAGTATCAGAAATTATAATTATTAATCATGTTGATATGTTAATTATTAGAGCTTACTAAAACATTATCGAACATATGATATTAAAGTACTTCCTCTTATTGTAGCTGATCTCTATCAACCGAGTATATGTATTTCGTCTATTCGAAACTCAACACCCTACTTACCTCAACCCCAACTCCGACAACTCATGTGTCAACAACCCGACACCAAAACCAACAAAACCATCATATTAAAAAAGTACTCATAATACTCCATTTCCACACGCTACTCAATCAGTCAACCCGTCACTCACTCAGTCAGTCACCAACTCATGTCACGTTGTTACTCACGTGACAACGACGTCGTTGTCATCGCCGTCGGTGTTTCATGATCAACCGTAGAATTTGTGTACTCGACTTAACTTATCGTTTCTCACTCACCTCACTCTCGTAGTCCTTCTCGCTCTCTCCCGGGATTCATCACACATACATACATCCATCCATCCTTTTCATCATCATCGTTCTCTCATCTGGTTTACACATTCGTAACGATTTTTGTTTTGTGTTTTCGATCATTTTCGTTTTCAGTTCTCTCTTTGGTTACATTTCTTTTGAGATTTTGTAAATTGATGTCTTTTCTGACAGAATTTCTTATACAACAAAAAAATGAAATATGAAAATAAAAAAACAAAGAAAAAATATGAGACCACTCACGAAAACGTAAAGCTAAAGCGATCTCTTTTTCTCTATGTGCGATCTCTGTTTGGCGCTCGTTCGCGCGATCCCTTTAGACCCGTCGGCTTCTGGGGCAAAATCGTCGGCTCGCTGTGTGTGATCGCTGGTGTCTTGACAATCGCGCTTCCGGTTCCGGTCATCGTCAGCAACTTCAACTACTTCTACCACAGGGAAACCGACCAGGAGGAGATGCAGAGCCAGAACTTCAATCACGTCACTAGTTGCTCATACCTACCTGGTGCTTTAGGTGAGCCACTGATCCTTAATTATCCGATATAATTATGTTTATTCTTATCATAATTATATATATTCTTATTTTAATTATGTTTAGTCTCATTATAATTATGTATATTCTTATTTGAATCATATTTATTCGTATTACAATTATGTTTATTTTCCATCATCTCTCCAGGACCTCACCTAAAGAAATCCTCGCTCTCCGAATCCTCGTCGGACATCATGGATTTGGACGACGGCATCGATACGACCCCGGGCTGTCTGACTGATCATCCTGGCCGACACATCGCCCCCTTCCTGCGCGCCCAGCAATCGTTCGAGAAGCAGCAGCAGAACGGGCTGCGACCGCTGACGGCGGCTGCCACGGCCACGACGAACAACCTGCAGCTGCGGCACAACAGCGCCCTCGCGGTGAGCATCGAGACCGACGTCTGACTACTGGGTGAGGAGTCAATTGATCAAAATCGAATTTATTCCTTCTAATTCTAATCTTCGCAATCTCCCCCCTCAGTAAATAATTCAGTGAAGGTCGCGAATTGGCGTCGCGAGATGCTGCGTTGGCTGCCAGAAACGACTTCGAAGGCGGTCTAAGGATCATCGCCTCAAGAGCCACAAGGATGAAGATGATGGAGTAGGAGGAGAAGTACAGTACAGTAGTGGACGAAGGTGAAGCTAGTCAGTTATAGAGAAACCACAAGAAAATCAATTTTCAAACCAAAGAAATCAAAGATACAAAGAAACATTTAGTGAGAAATATCATTAGGAAAATAAAGTTTCATGAATTAGTGACAAACCAGCAAATAGTAGAAAATCGGCGAATACAACAAAAACAATTACCAAATAACTACAAAAACGAAAAACGCTTAGTTATTATTATTATTATTATTAATATTAATTTTTCATTTATTTAGTACCGATTCAGTACAGATCGAAACAGAATAATATCGCAGAAGAAAATTTATAGTGAAATTATTGTAGAGAATTATTTCGAGAAAAATAAAAACAAGATAAACATAAAAGTAAAAATAATAATCCAAGATTAGCTTTCACAAAATTTATAGTAAAGACAAAATAATGAAAGATATATTAGATAATTAATATAGGACTATAATTGGCGACTTTCTGCGGATTACTTTTGAAATTCAAGAGATTTGTCGGTTCGCAAAACAACAACAAGAACAACAAAAATATTGCCATTTAAAATAATTACAAGAACAACAACAACACTAGTCAAATATTATTATATGAGAAGCTAACTGATTAATTAATTAATTAATTAATTGTTTAACTAATTAATTAATTGAGGAAAAAACTGCCGTTAAGTTTCATGTGAAATTGTAAAACCAAACAAAACTTACATTTAATTACATTTAATTACAATTAAATTACAATACAATTTAATTATAATAATAATTATAAAAGCCTGTAAATATTAAAGTTTATTTCAAGAACAAAATACTTCCAGTTTTGTCAAGCGGTACGCAATCGCATAGCCTAGAAGAAGACGACAGATTTAAATATCTCCAAATTCCATTCGATGAACGACAAAAAGAAAACGCTATAATTTTCGGCTTAGAATCCAGCAAAAGACAGAGCTAGTAGAAGCGCGCTTTTGTTTCCAAGAAAATATATGTAAACAGAAATAACAGTTTTTTTAACTTGAGCTCTCGCACGCCTAAAAGTAGACTTCAACTTTTGTATCATTAGTTTTTCGAACATTTCTGTTTCGCTCCTTCCGCCGATGCAATCGAATCTCAAAACACACTTGATTTTTCCCCTCAAACAAATATTCCACTACCAAATTTTGTTTCCGATAAAAGCTTCGCTTCCACTTGGTTTTCGCCTGTGAAACAGTAAAATCTAACCACAACCACAAGAACAAAAATATAAGAAGAAAAAGAACAACCACAACAACAAACTTTTGGACCACTTTGAGAAATCTTTGAAATTTCGAAGAAAACAGAACAAAAATATATACTTATGTAAAAACAGTGAAATATTTTTATTGCAATTTAAGCCGACTGACAACGCAATTTTTATTTGCTTTTTTATATTCAAGTGAAAGAATTTAAAAATGATGTAACACACAATAATGTTAAAAACAAACAAAAAACACATTAAATTTAAATAATTGTAAATAACATAAAGCGACAATTTCTTAATTTTTAAATTAAATTAAATTTTAATGAGAAAAATCAGAAAATAAAAAAAAGAAAGTAAAATTGTAAAGCTTTGAATACCGTCCACACGCACACAAATACAATTATTTAGTTAGTTTTCGTTTGTTTTGTAATAGAAATAGAAGGAATATCGTTTGATTAATACATTTGTTTTTCGCACAAAAGTTGAAGTTCTCATAGATTTTTATGAAAATTAAAACGCGAACAAAAGTTAAGAATGTATCAAAGGAAAAAGACGCAATGAAGCGAATTGTAAATAAACATTAATAGGTTTTTAAAACATTATCTTTTATTAGGAGTTTTCAATTACTAGTCAAATTAATAAATTACTGTTGATATTAAACTAGTTTAATAGTTAATTCGTTTTACGGAAAATATAAGTTTCGAATTAATTATTTTAATTTATGTTACATTTTGTATATATGAATATTTTTTGGATATCCTGGGTTTTACTATTCCTTTCCTCTTGAATCGTTTAGTTGGTTTCGTCTTACTTATTTTAACGAATCTTCCTTCGAACATGCTTCTGACTCTCACCGGGAGTCCATGAAAATGCCATATGCATGCTTTCTCACTGGCTTTCGGTCTCTTCCATATTTTTATTTCCTAGTAAGTTCATAAAAATAACATATCGAAGTCTCAAAATTATGCTTTCTTTTGATTTTGTAATAACGATATATGATTATATGTAAATTTTAATGAAAAGAAACGCTTTTTACAAAACTAAGAGAAAACAATTTAACAAATACTAATTATGAATTACTAAAATTATAATAAAAAACATAAACTTGCCAAAACTAAATAATACTAATAATAAAAATAAACTTACTAAATATTAAACTATATGCAAATGTTTAAGATTTTCAAAAATTCGCTTTATTCATTACCTATTACATAAAATAGAAGTTAATTTGGTTTAATTTTCATTATTAAAAAGACTGGAAATAACAAAAAATATTATGAAATAAAATTCAGTGGAGCAGTGGAACTATTTCAAATCGAAACACAACATTTTCATTTAAAAACAAAAAGTTTTCAAAATTTGCAGCATTCTCAATCGTAGTAGCAAATTGAAAAATATTTTGCATAAGTTGACATATTATTTTTCATAAGAAAATAATGCTAAACTATAGGCGATGATGAATCATTTTAAACCCCAATTAAAAATATTCTAAATTTCAACACAAACCTAAGTATTTTATTTGTAACGTAAAACAAAAAAAATATACTTTAAAAAGTATGCAAAGAATACAATTCCAAGTAAATGAAGCTTATGACATTAAATTTATGAACATAAAAACAACAAAATGCAACTTAATTAAAGCAAGGGTAACGAAATACAATAAAAACGCATTCAAACAAAAATAAGAACATGTTAAAAAAACACAAAACAAATGCAAAAAAATGAAATCAAAGAAAATTAAATCAAGTATTAAAAGCGCCAGAGAAAATTAAATAATTAGTCTAAAAGAGCAAACAGAAAAACACAAGTACATGGATATAACATAATTTATTATTATAAAGAACAACAACAACAAACATATAATGAAATGTATTATGGAACTTATGAGTAAAAGTAAATAAATAAAATATTGAATAACGAAATAAGAAACAAAAATATAAAAACGTTGTTAAGATTATGAAATGTTTTATAAATCGTTATAAACTAAAGACAAGAACAACAAAAAAAAACAGTCGCTGCGAATACCAAAAACAACAAAAACAAAATCCACACATTCCTCTATGAAAAATAAATTATGTAAAAAATAAAACAAAATCAAAAAAATATATATATACAGAATAGTTTTTTAATTTGTTACTACCATCAGTTAGCTAAGAAATATGTGGTGGCAACACTATGCTCTGCTGGCGCTCTGGCATCGCTCGCCCCAGCGCTTGACACTTGTCAAGTGCCGATGTTTTCGGCCGCGAAGAGAGAAATGAGCCCAACGTGCGTCCGGCTGTTGGTTTCTGTGCGCCTGGTGGAAAGTTGAATCAGGTGATTTTTGAAAATGTCGCCACGACTTCATTCAACGATTGCGACCACGAGTCTTCGCCGAAGCGATGCAGAGACGTCGCGAGTTCCACGCTCTGGCCACTCTTGATTTGTTCCCTCCCTCCTCATCGGACTTGTTGGAGAGCAGAAGCCAAGGGGACTTCCACTCCCTCGCTCTATCTCTCTCTGTCGCATAGTGTGTTTAGAATCTCGCCGAAAAGTCAACCACCACATGTGTGGACAGACCGATGGACGGGGCTCCCCTTGACCCAGAAACTCGCCGCAGCCCATGAGTCACAGATAAGAGACGACCTTCGGCGTTCGGTTCTCTTTGAATTAGAGAAAAAAGCCCATCATTAGCGGGCAAATAATTAAAATTTTATCGCTAACTAAAACCATAAATTAATATATAAAAGCATTTCACTCTCATTAGTGGGGAAAACCTTCAATTAACAAAGGATCGTAATCTCAAGAGCGTATTTGTTTATTTTCAAAGAAAATTCATGGATCGAATGAATGAATGTGAAGACACTTCTTCTGGTCTGGCAGCTTTGTTTACTATTTTTTGACAACCCAACTCGCGACGATGGTAGAGTGGGAGCGAGAGAGAGAGAGAGAGAGTGTGTGTGTGCGGTGACCAAAACATTGCGGAGAATCTGCCTGATTTTCCTGATCGCCTGGTGGAATTCGACATTTACAATGTGACATGACGTCCCAGCGGACAAATTTACGAGGCGCCGATAGACACACGGCGCTGACAGACAGATTGGGCCCTGCCCTCGCCCCTCTCCCCCCGCTGAAGCACAACACGATCCAGTGCTACCTTCAAGAGCTCATCTTCCTGATTGAAATAAAAAGCTCTTATTTTCCATTACTTTTTACAGTTCAATTTGTTTTATTTAAATTATTTTTTTTTTTTATCGTATATTTTCGTATCGTATATTTTCAATAGAAAAAAATTGTCTTTTGTACAAACTAGAAATAATTAAAAATACAATTTCTCATTAATTTAAATAAATTCTTAAAAATTTTAAATTAAATACATATAATAAAATTCTGGAATTTCTAACATGTCTAATTGAATTTATGGTTTGAATTTTTTATTGAATAATTTGTGATTTTAATTTGTAAGTTGCTTCTAAAACAAGAAGCAAATACTTAATTTTTAAATGATGCTTGTTGTGTACTGAGTATACGTTAAGTCTACAGAGTCTGGCAATACGTCTATATTTATGTATATTGTGCGATCTGGAAATCTTCTAGAGAATATTGGAGCAGCGAACGTCGGGCACCGAGCAGCTGGAGGAGCGTGGCAGGAATTGAATGTGGTTCCAGGTGGCATTGAATCTAAAAAGAAGACGATTAGGAATTAGAATCTTTATCACGAATTATTGCGAATTGTTCAGAGCCTTTCGAAATCCATTCACAACAAAACTACGAGTCTCGAGGAGCCCTTTAGAGTAAATCCAGTGATTCATCTGAGTTTCTTAATCTTTCACTTACAGGTATCTCTCGGCCAGTTTCTTCTCGACATGTGGCTTTATCCGCGCGTAATCCTTGTCCGCAATCGAGGTGCTGCAGTGCTTCTGCATGTAGGCGAGGGTGAAGAGTTCGTTCTCGTTGAACGACCGCAGCCCGGGCAGACGGTGGCGCTGCGTCAGACGCAGGTTCTCGTACGTGAGCTTCTGATCGATGGTGGCCCCGATGATGGGACTCGCCGTGTCGATCGACTCGATGAAGGAGCTCAGGGCTTTGGCAGTGATTTTCGCGGCGCTGAGTGTGACCTGGAAACTCTTCAGAGCGTTCTCCGACAATTGCCGCAAATCCTCTGTGTTCTCCTCGTCCGCCGTGATGCAGCCGACATCGACGTTCGGCAGCTTCAGATCGGCGTGGCCGTTACCCTCGGCCTTGAATTGCTCGACGAAGGTGGCGATGTTGTCGATCAGGACCTCGACGATGTCGGCGCCGATGCGAGCAAAGTTCACCGGACTGTGATGGAAGAGAAACGAATTATTGAAGACTTGAACCGATGGCTCTTGAAAGCTCCACACTTACACTGGGAAGCGATAGTCGTAGTACTGGGAAATGGTGATGCCGCGCGATATGATCAGCATGTTGAGGATGTTCGAGTAGGCGATCGTCTTGGGCTCCTCCTGTGTGTACATCTCCGAGATGATCCTGTAAGAGTTTATAAAAGAGATCATAAAGTCAGTAAAAACAAATCCAGTTGATTGGGATCCATCCACTCACGTGTCCACGATGTTGAGCGACTTTAGCTTCTCCTCCATGCGTGCCCGGCGGAAGCTCCAAATCGACTCGAGGTGCTCCACGAAGAAGAGGTTGTTCAGCAGCAACTCGTTGTAGTAGTCCTTGATGTAGGTTCGCGACTCGAGAGCCTCCTCGGGGATTCCGATCTGCAAACGCATCGATGTCAACTGCAAAGAAGACAGAAGTTAAGGATCCGACTCAACATAATAATGTGTTAATCAATTGGGAACCTTCTCGTTGATGAACTGCTTCACCGACCCGTCGACCCACTCGGCCTGGTCCAGCGACGCCTGCAGCTGATTGCGCAGGCTGTAGTAGGCGAGGCGCAGGAACTCGTCGTTGCCGTGGGTCTTGTTGGGGAACTGCGAGTGCTTCGAGTGTCCGGCGAAGGTTGTCGACCTGGCGCCATTCGACGTCGATGCCCCGATGAGCTCCGGATTCTGCTGGAGAGCGTCGACGGCGAAGGGCAGCCAATCGCGGACGATCTTCGTGCAGATCATCCAGCGAGGATATGCGGCAGTGCGACCTGGAAGGGATCCCATAAAGATTCAGCCAATTGAACACCAAGAACACAACAACAGCAACCATTGAAACTCACCATAGACCGCATGGTCGAAATTCTCCACGAGCGTACGGTACTCCTTGGACAGGTGGGGCAGCAGATGGCGGGCGAGGGACCAGATGATGAAGTTGTTGATGGGCCTAAAAATTGGAGAAAAACTCTTGTAAAGATCGTGATCGAGAGAGGGAGAGAGCAAAGAGTGAACCCACTTTTTGTCAGATGTCGAGACGACGGTCGACAGCTCGTGGAAGACCTCGACGTCGCGCACCAACACCTCCGTCTCCTCGGAGATCTTCGTGTGTGGGAAGACGGCCTGCAGCGTCTCGAATATGGGCAGCTAAAAACGGAAAATGTTGGCTTAATATTTTCCCCAAAATAAGTTCAAACTTAATTCCTCACCGATGGCGCAATGTTCTTGAGCTCGGCCAGCGTCTTGATCTCGTTCTGCCGGTGCTCTCGGGAATTCTGGACGGAGTCGATGTGGTTCACGATGCGCTTCTCGTAGTGGAAGATCTCATCTGCGAAGAGTTCAGCCTCGCGGGCCACGATGCCTATGAAGAAAACATTTTAATTTTTTTTAAATATTTATAATAAAATATAAAAAAAATAGTACCGTAAAATAAATTGTATATTAAAAAAAATAATAATAACAAAATTTATATTTTTAATATCCAAAAATATTATCAAAAACAAAATGATTGAACTTCATAATTTTTAATTTACTGAAGAATTAATTTTTAAGTCCCAAAAAAAGTCAAATTCAAACGAATTTAATCAATTTAATTGAAAAAAAATTGATTAAAAATTTATAAAATAAATAATTTAAATAGAATAATAGACTTTCACTTAAAAAATACAAAATACAAAAATAAAATGATAATAAAATCAAGACAAAATAAAAAATCGTTGTTTATATTTATTTCATATATAAAAATACAAAATAAACAACTTTAGGTAAAACTCACCCATGTTAATGGCGAAGTCCCTCAGCAAGAGTTTGTAGCCACGCACAATCTATTAGTGTGAGAGAGATGGAAAGTTAAAAATCAAGTGGTTAATTCTCTCCTTCAGCCTATAACTTACCTCGTCGTTCTGGTCGATGTTATAGAAATACTTATCAGGCAGCCCGATCTCGCCCTCGGCTAAGGTTATGATATAGTCATGAGGTTTGTTGTAACTGAAAAATAATTACAAATTAAAGAGAAAAAAATAAAAAAACCTCTCTTCTCCTACCGATTTTCAATGGATACTTTGTAGTATGGGAAAATACCGTAGATGGCCTGAAGATGGACCAGAGCCTTCTTGTACTCCCAGTACTGGAGCCGATTCGAGTCGCGGAAGGCCTGCCAACCATCTGAAAAGCACAAAAGAGAAATTTAAAATTATTCAACAAAATTCACACAATTCTAAAATGAAATTTTAACTCTAAATTTTAGCAATAAAAATTATAACTCAATACAAAAATAAAACCACATCGTACTCGTGATTGAAATCGAACGTTATTGTTTAGCGCTATATTGAGTTTTGAAATTAACACCATCCTATGAAAAACAATCGTCAAAAGTGATTCGCAAAAACATGACACAATCTTTCTAATTCACAATTCACAGATTTTTTTATGAATGCTTCCCAATACTATACGAGAGTAAACCATATTCACCACACAATTTCTAGAGCATCTATTGAGAAACTATTGTTTCAAGCAATTAGCGTAATCCATCAAAACCCCCCAAATAATTAGAAGGAATAATAGTATTAAAGAGTCTTTTGTTTCTTTAGTTCGATATAAAATAGTTGTGCATGGTTGAGTTGGAATTCAATATCGAAGTGACTCGATTTGAAAATAGTTCCGTAATCCTTTATCATGTCTGAAACAATGGTAAGTTTGTCATGTAACAAGGTGTCATGTAACAAGAAAGATAAATTAAACTTCCTCTTGTGGTGAATATTTTTCAGTTACTCATCAGCGTCTTCTCATTGATCACCCGAACTATTGCTCGCCCTGAGGTCAGCTTTGACTACAATCCTGACCTCAGCAGCTCCAGATCAGGTCTCCAGCAGACCAATCTCCAGAGCCCGTACCCTTCGACAGCTCCGAGCAACAGCTACTTTGGCTTTCCGCCCAGCCTTGAACAGGGTGACGTGGGTGGGTGGAGGATCCCACACTGGAATTCCGACAGCACAGAATCCTTTATAGACACTTGCAACGACAAATCGGCCCATCTCCACCTCCACTCGAAGGCTCCAATCATTACCAAACACTTCTACCACCACCGGGCCCCCGTCGACCTAGCGGAGCAGCAGATCGTGCGTCACGTCACAGTGGGACGACCGCGCAAAAACTACCGCGTGGTCTTTATCGAGGCTCCCGCCGTGAGCACGACAAGAGCTCACGTCGTGGCCCATGTGGCTCCCACCGAGGACCAAACGGCCATCTACGTTCTCTCCAAGGAGGCGACCTCGCTGGACGTCAGCGCCGAGGTCGTGACACCCGCCCCCATCGAACACAAGCCCCAGGTGGTCTTCGTCAAGTATAAAACGCCCGAGGAGTCCCGGCGCGTCCAACAAAACATTCAAGGTGAGGCGATGGAACTATTGGTAGTCCCCTTGATATAAATCTCTCTCCACTCTCAGCTCAATACGATGCCCTAGATGGAAGATTGGAGGTTGCCGATAAGAGAGTGTCTGTGGTGACTGATGGAAAGGATTTGAGTTAATCCAATGAACCCAACGGACAGCTTCTAGAAACTTATCTACCACCACACCATGAGTAGGACCCATGATTACGAGAGATTTCAAAAGATAGACAGAGGCTTTGGGAGGTAGGATGAGAACCTTTCATCGTTGTATCGTTTGTCTCAACAATAAAATGATGAATTAACATATAAATAGACTCTCGTAGACGACCTAGTTTTAAACTAGAACCGACTAAATGTCAATTGCCATTTGTGTCGAGATTATTTTACGACAATTTCTCGATTTCCGTTGTCGATGGCGATGTCGTGAAAGTGAAGGTCACCGACGCCAAGGTCACGTTGCAGATCGGGGCCCATCGAATGCCCGCCAACGATTCAATTTCATGCTTAATAAAAATCCTCATAATAAAACGAACTTAATTCAACTAATGCAAGCAACAAGTGAAATTTCAAAGCAAACGCAGCCGTCCGATGGCTCTGACATCACCATCTGTCCATGCAACAGTCGGGCGGAAGGCTTGAAATGAGATCAAGAGCTGATAATAAAATGAAGTTTTACGATTTTCAAATCGTCACCTTTTGATTGATGGTAGAACATAAAAACTGAAGCCAAAACCAACAGCAATAGTTGCCATGCCAGACAATGGCCACAATATTTGATCATAAAAAAAGAATCGAATGGAGCGAAAGATTCACAAAGACAACAGATTTTTTTATTGGCCTGGCCCATGAGGCGACCTACCTCATGAACCTGGTCCACTTCCACTATTTCCAACGATCGATCGACGATGCGATGCGATCTGGAGGCCCAGTTAATACAGATATTAGTCCGTTGTTTACGACTGTCAAAAGTAACAAATGATAATGATCAATTAGGAATTCATTATGATTCTCTTAAAATTTTATGTCATCGCGTGGTTTCCTTCACCTCTTGCTCTTCCATCTCTATCACGATAACGATCCATTGATCCAACGATCCAATGGTCCATCGGTCCGTTGGATTGGGGAAATTTATGAAATTTTTTATGCCCTCTGACAGGCGACGTTAGATTTCGAAGATAAAAACAAAATCTAAAACAAAACAAAATCACATTCAACGATCGCGCCGACCGATCGATAGCATTTTGCAAAGTCGTAAAAATGGCCGCAGTGTGAGACGAGGCTCTTCCAGGCTCAGATAGAAGCTGCATAAATTTCCAGCTCGATATCTCGCTCGACCGATCGATCGATCGGCAGTATCTCGATCAATCGTTCGATCGATCGTTATTTCTTTATTTTGTCGCTGCTCAGTTATGAGTTTCGTATGCAAATGCCGCGAGATCAGATCAGATTGAATTGAAAGCGCGCCGAGGTGATGATTGGCCATTGATAACAACGGCCAAAGGCAATGGCGACAGGTGCCACAATGGCCCTTTGTGAACCGGTACCGTGACCGGCCCGGCCCGGGTCTGGCCGTGTGCCGAAGCGATTAACCACAATCTGTTGGCCATGAAAAGCCTACCGAATTCCTTCTCACTCGTTCCCGCAGCAGTCACGTTTCCTCGCTTTGGAGGTTCGATTTTGATTTGGGAAATTTTTCAATCATAAAACCTACAATTTACGATCTGTAGAAATTGATAATACCATACAATACAATTTAATAAATATTTTATTACGAAATCTATTCACTTCGATCGGTCGCCAGCGAACAAATATGGGAAACACTTTTCGATATTATTGAAATTAGTGAATAGAGCAGCTCGATAAGATTAGCAACTGGATTCGAAGGTTTTTGTGACTCACGCCATGGGTTCTCATGTGCGCATGTGAACGCGTTATTTGTCCCATAGTCCGGCTATTTTTAGACTACTCCGAGTGCAACAACAAACAGCCGATCAAGTTCAACAACATTATGCTAATGTGATCGCAGATGAGACCTAATTCTGTTTTAATTAAAGCCACCCAGAGCGGCACAGTGGGCCAAATGGCTGGACAGGAAGTTTAACAAAATCAATAATCAATTGTAGAATTATTTCTTTGTATCTTTTTTTCAAAGATTTTTCACCTTCACTCGAAGCATTCGAAGCACTCGAAGCCTTTCTAATTTGTCGAATGCAAAAGGAAACCGAATGTTGTCGTTTCCTTAATCATAAATTGCAGAATCGGCGACTGTTTGACACTTTGGACAGGAAATGAGGAAGGCTTTAAATCAGCCTTTGATCGCAGCGACCACCACTCAGCCATCAACCAAGGCCACAACTCAAGCCGCTGCAGTTGAATTCGTCATTACCATTTACCCTTCTCCGGCCTTCTCCACACTTTGTCCATCCTCCAACATAGAGATATTTTGACCCCCATTCAAAGGTTCCCAACTCGTCTCGAAGAGATTTCTGGGATTTTCCTGAACAACACATGCGAAGCTCGAACTTTCGCACTGGGAATCGAAAACGATTTGCATTTTTCTTTTGTGTATTTTCGAAAATATTGAACTAATTTGTAAAATGACAAAATTATGCTGTGATCGAAAGAGAACGACAATGACAGAGAGGGAGAGAGAACGAGATAGCGAAGTCGTAAAATTGTGAACCGACTGCGATGGACCGAATTTTGGTACCACTTGGAGCGATCGAACGCCGACCGCCCGCTGGACTTCCCACGCCCACATCCCTCATGGGTCTTTGTTCGGAAGTTCAGCGCGCAGCTGGATATTAATTTCGCTGCTCGAGCTGAAATGAAAACATCCACAAAGACATCGACAATAACAAAAACAATAACAATAGCCACAATGAGCCAATGAGAGATAGAAAGATTTATGCAAAATTATTCTAAGACTCGCTATTTAAAGTCCATCGCGAATGATGTGTTAATAAACTATTCATCAGCAAGATCATTCGCTCCGTCTTCCTCACTCGCTCGATCTCTCCTCCGAACTATCGCTCTGTCCCTATCTCCCGCTCTACATCACTGTCTCTTTTACTCGACTGTGGGTAGGCGGGAAGTGCAGAAAAAGCTTTTAATTCACAAGGTTCGCGAATTCAAGTTCAATGCCGGATGAGTTGAGAAATACTTAGAAGCACCTCGGGTTGAATCCAAGAAGATCTCATTGATTCATGAATGGCTTCCATTAGGACCCTGAGTAAATTGTCGTCAGTGCCAAAGTGTCGTCATTTTGTTCAAAATTTAATTTATATTTTTTAAATAAAAAATAAATAATAAAAAACAAATCTTTATTTTTGTAAAAAATAATAAAATAAAAAAATTATGAAAATGAACAAAATTAAAATTTAAAATAAAAAAATTGTGAAAAATAAAAAATATATATTTTATATGATTTTAAAGATAAAAAATAACATTTAAAAAAAAAAACAATGTAAAATGAGAGTAAATCTAAATTGATGAGATTTTGAAAATTGATTAACTTTGATCAAATTGAATACCTCCGATGTCCGGAGTCGTTCTTCAATAATTTGGCATTTAAGGGGATTAAAGAGGATTACATATTAAGAGTGGGCTCTTGAAATTTAGAAGGCATTACCGCCTGGGGTGTCATGAGCAAACCCGTAGTAGCCCAGTCCAAGGCGACGATGCCCAATAGAGTTTTCACTCGAAATCCCCAACCAATGATGGAACTCAAACCAAATCCGACTCAAAGCCCTCCCTCCAACGCACCTCACTCGATGGTCGACTCAATCGAATGAGTCATTCAAGAAATCGAATCGAATTCAGTTTCAGTCGATTCAATTTGGGCTCAGTTCTAATTTGAATAAATTTTGGGTCAAAATCAGCGACGTCTGCCTGGGAGCCTAGTCGACTAAGCCTACCTCAATATCAGCGACTTTGAGAGAAATACGAAAAAAAAAATACGAGTGTCGCCTAAACGACGACGACAACAATAATGATAATAGCAATAACAACAACAACAACAACAACAATTATAATGATAATAGCAACAAAACAACAACAAGAACAACACAATGGGAGACAACAACAAGAACAACAATGGCACCAGAAAACAACTCACATGCCGATGACAACAAACGAAACGAAACTGATACCGCAACTAAGCCTACCACCGACAGAGCCATAGACCTACATCTGATTAGCATAAAGAGCAGCAGACCAGATTGTTCAGCCGTATATAAGCCAAGTGGAACGCGGCTGAGAGCATCCAGTGAATCCGCACGGTCCGAGCCGCCATCAACACGAACAAGTGACAAAAGAAATCCTTCGAACGAAAACAAAACCCAATCAAATAAAAAATATAACTAAGAAATCGAAAATGCGCGTCTTCCTCGCCCTCGCCGCTCTGCTGGCCGTGACCAGCGCCCTGCCCCAGTACGGCTACCAGCAGCCCTTGGCCACCGGCAGCAGCAGCCTCAGTGGATTAGGCTCGCCCCTCCAGGCGCATCGTGGCGGCGACAAATACCTGCCGCCCGCCACCACCACCCAGGCGCCGATCATCAACAAGAAGTTCTACTTGATCTCGGCGCCCGAGGACCAGGACAACATCGGCAAGACGAAGCACCTCGTGCTGGGCCGCCCACAGAAAAACTACCGTGTGGTCTTCATTAAGGCCCCAGGCTCGGACAACGCTAACGTCAAGTACTCGGCCGAGTTCGCCCCACAGGAGGAGAAGACCGTCATCTATGTGCTGAGCAAGAAGGACAACGACCTGGACGTCGGAGACATCGCCACGCCCGCGCCCACTCAGCCCAGCAAGCCCGAGGTCTTCTTCATCAAGTACAAGACGCCCGAGGAGGCCGAGGCGGCCCAGAAGGAGATCCAAGGTGAGTTGCAGACTCGGTGGACGCGTCGAAGACCTTGGCTAAAACCTCTCTTTACCCTCCACAGGTCAATACGACAAGCTGGGCGGCACCAACGAGTTCTCCGACGAAGGCACCGCCCCCGTAACCTCCGTCATCGGCTCTCTGGATGGCCTCAACCCCGACGGAAGCTACAACTACAAGCAGATCAACGGCAATGGCAACAGCCACGGCTCCGACCAACTCTCCCCCAGCATCCAATACCTGCCTTCGGGCTACCAGAAGTAGGCGTGGAGAGCGATTGATTTATAGTTTATAATTTCTAGTACAATTCCACATTAGTTGATGTTGAACGACTAATTGTTGTCATTTTTTAGTTTTTTTATTGTTCTTTCTCATTCTATGTCGACCATCATAGTTTGCTCATGAGCTAAAGAAAAAAAAACACATCCTTATACATTTAAGCACGACTCATTCGAAGAAATTTAGTTTTTCATAATTCTTATTATTTTGTTGATTTTATATATTAGTTTTTAAAGCAATAAAATGTTTTAGCCAAAAAGTACAAGACAACTCTTTACATTATTTATTGACATTCTATTGGGAGATTTTCGATATTTTGAAAATAAAAAAAAGTAAAAAAAACTTAATTATACGACCTTTCTTGATCTACATTTTTTCAGAAACCATGACCTGTATTAACCAAATCTAATCTTCCTGGCCTTGTCTTCATTTGCATTTGACGATCAAAACCACAGAAATATTCAAGAAATTATCCAAGGCTCCAAGACCTTATTTGAAAAGACGAATTCGACGAATAATTTTATTTTATCATAAAACTTTTTCCCACAAAAGTAAAAAATTTGAAGAAAAAGAAGTAAGAATATAAGAAAAATAATATAATCAATAAATAATAATATAATAATACATATAATAACAAAAAATTTTAATAAAAAAAATTAATACAAAAATATACAAATTAATTGTATTGTTATAAATCTTTTTCTGAAGAAAAATATTAGCAAAAAAATATGTTTACGAATAAAACACGTCGTGTTTTTTTGGCCGATTGATATAATTGCATTCTCCTTAGAAAGAGAGGTATAAAAAAACACTAAAAATCAATTTTGAAATCAAATTAAAATTTTATGACTTTGCCATAAACCAAACATCCATCACTATGTAATGGTTTTGAATTTTATTAATTGTTCATAGGAAATACTTTTCGAGATATTTTCAAACCACAAACTTTACACCATATATCCTCAAATGATGGCAATGAAATGTTTCCTAACGACACCGTTCGCTGACAATGATCTCAACACCAAATCCACGATTGGTTTATGTGAGGTCGCAAAAGCTGTTGAGCGATGCGAAATATTGCGAGAGTATTTTTTATTTGCGATTTTATTGCATCGGTTTTTACGAAAAAGAAAACAAAACCAAGACGCGTATTTTCCCAGACCGCAAGAGAACGAAACCAATGGCGGCAGGGCCTAAAGCGCGGGTAGGTTTTTGCTGGCCAATGGTCGTTGACCATATTCGGACAAAGAGAATCAGCTATTGATACTTGAGGGGGCGGCGGCTCGGGGTCCGACCGCTTCCTATGCGCCTCCTATGCAAATATGGAACGGAATGGAACATAATCCGAAGATTCCGATTGGTCAGACCGACGAGCGGTCAATCGATCCGTCGGTCGGTCAATCTGTCCGTCGGTCGTTTGGTCGAGTCGGCTACTCCGACGAAGGTGAGTCGTGGTGAGTATGAGGATGGGTATTTGTGGCGAAATTGGCAATGAAGATGCTGAGAAAAGACGAAGTTATGGGTTTTTTATGGAATTTTTCAAATCAAACAATAATCTGCTGCGAGGGTTATTCCCTATGATCTGCAGCTACACGGAGAGAAAATTCTATCAAAAAAAAAAATTTGTTTTTCAAAGAATTCTTATATGATATAAAATAATGAATCTGCTTTTGTTATTGAAATATTTAAGAAATTTTGACAAATTAAGTTTCTCTGAGTGTAGGAGCTAATTATGAGGATTAAATACGCCTGCGATTTGTATTCAAAATTTCACACTGAATTTTAAGCACCCCACTGAAATATGGCCGAAGCCCCTGCTGTCGCCGCCCCCCAAAAACACCCCAAACACTGCAACGAGACCGCGGCCGGTGCAAACGTTGGCCCGAACCGAAACCGTGCGACAGTTCGCACCATCGTCAACCTGTCTGGGGCGGCGAGAGCTTTGAAAGTCGCCGTCTTCGCCGGATTCGACGCCGCCACCAACATCGCATCGTGTTGACATCGAAGCATAAATAATAACAATAAAATAAATACAAATAAAACAATGGTGAAATAGAGACCAAAATAGATTTCGTATTGAAATAATTTTAAAGAATCGCCGATCGACGAATTCCGGCCACAACGACGACTGCGACGACGCCAACGACGTCGACGTCGACAGCGAGCTTCAGATAAGCAGAAGCAGCAGCAGCAGCAGCAGCACCGGCGTCAGAGCAGGAAGCAGTGGAGAAGAAGAAGAAGAACAACAACAACAATACCTACAAAGTGTCAACCAAAACGGTAGCATTCACCGATCTAGCGATCTCGATCGATTTGCATTTTCGCATTTTCGATATAAATTGTTTTCGCTCGACTGCAACAGCAATCAGTGCGTCGAATCCGCTCCAGGCACCAACAACCCATCGAATCCGAATCCGAATCCGATCCGTTCCGATCCATTCCGAATTCTTTCGATCACATTCGCATCGATCCAGGTCGTCCTCCGCAAGTCACGTGACACGTGAAAACCAAAGAAACTCCCTCAACTCGCGATCTTTCTCTCGAATTCGTTGTAAAATGCGCGCCTTCATCGTGTTCGCCGGGCTCCTAGCCCTCGCCGCCGCCGCCCCCCAGTTCGGCCACTTCGGCCACGCCCAGCAGCAGCAGCGCGGAGGCGAGAAGTACCTGCCGCCCGCCACGACCACCCCGGAGCCGATCGTGCACAAGCAGTTCTACTTGGTGTCGGCGCCCGAGGACCAGGACAACATCGGCAAGACGAAGCACTTCGTGATCGGCCGTCCGCAGAAGAACTACCGGGTGGTCTTCATCAAGGCGCCCAACTCGGACAACGCCAACGTCAAGCTGTCGGCCGAGTACGCCCCACAGGAGGAGAAGACCGTCATCTATGTGCTGAGCAAGAAGGACAACGACCTGGACGTCGGCGACATCGCCACGCCCGCGCCCACTCAGCCCAGCAAGCCCGAGGTCTTCTTCATCAAGTACAAGACGCCCGAGGAGGCCGAGGCGGCCCAGAAGGAGATCCAAGGTTAGTTCCCACGATCGTCATTCTCACCCTGATCTCACTTAAATCTTTCTCTCTTTACTCACACAGATCAGTACGACCAACTGGGCGGCACCAACGAGTACTCGGACGAGGGAACCGCCCCCGTCTCCTCGGTTATCGGCGCCCTCGACGGTGGAGCGCCCAACGGCGGCTACGACTACAAGCAGATCCAAGGCAGCGACAGCGCCCCGGTCGCCAACTACTTGCCCTCGATTTTCAGGAATTAATCGCAAGGATGCAGCCAACTCCTGATAATGTTGTTATGCCCCATTGTACTTGTTATTGTTATTGGACTCTGTAAAATGTTCCTCGCACTCTGTTTTCATTTGCGAACTATGCGATTTTGTTAATAAAGTTGTTAATTTTTTTAAGAAAAAGTTTTGTTTCAATTGTAGACATTTATAAAATTTTGATTTTTTTAATTTCTACATTTTTTAAAGAAGTTGAAGTTTTTTTTTAACTTTTAAAGAAGTTCAAGAAAATCTAATTTTAAAAAAATTTTAATTAGTTTTAATTGGTTCAATTTGAAAAATTTGTAAAGAATTTATTTCGAAATTTTTAAATTGAATTTGTATTTTTATATTTTAGATTTTTTTGTACAAACTTGAAAAATATTTAATTCTTTTTTTTAGCTTAAAGTTTATTAAAATTTTAATTTGATTTATACTTCTTTAGAAATTTTATAGAAATTTAAAGAAATTTGAAAGTTTAATTGTTTTGAAATTTTAAAATTCAATTTGTTCAATTGTGTTCACAAACTTGTAAAATATTTAGTTCTTTTTTTGAAATTGGAATTTTATTAAACATTTTATTTGATTTATAAAATGTTTAACTTTTATAGAAATTAGATAAAAATCAATTACTCAAGAATTATTAAAAATATATATAATATATTTTTTATATTAAATTTTTTTAAGAATATAGCTTCTACTGTTTAGAAATTTATAAAAACGTTAATGAATTTTTGAACTTAAAAATTCGTTATGACGAAAAATTTGTTTTTCAGAAGAATTATTCGTTATTTTGTGAACAAAACAAAGGGAGATAAGAATAATTTTACCTTTAAAATCTCAAATTTATTTCAACCCAATTATACATTAAAATTCATATAAATACTGAATTTTCTAAGATAACAAAAATATGTAGACCGTGAAGACCTGATCGCGTTCGGCCACTTCATTTAAAAATAATAACGCATCGGCTGCAGAAAATCCTTCACCGGCGCATCGGCTCCGTTCTGCACGGGCTTGTAATCGTAGCCGCCGTTGGGCGCGGCTCCTTCCAAGGACCCGATGACCGACTTGATGGGGGCCACGCCCTCGTCGGAGAACTCGCTGGTGCCGCCGAGGTGATCGTATTGCTCTGCATTGCAAAGGGACACAAGTTAGACAGAGAAATTAGGGTTTCAGCGTTGATCCTCCTGCTCCGCGCTCATGAACTCACCTTGGATCTCCTTCTGGGCAGCGGATGCCTCCTCGGGTGTCTTGTATTTGATGAAGAACACCTCGGGTTTCGGGGGCTGAGTGGGCGCTGGCGTTGCGATCTCGCCGATATCGAGCTCATTGTCCTTCTTGCTCAGCACATAGATGACGGTCTTCTCCTCCTGTGGGGCGTACTCGGCCGACAGCTTGACGTTGGCGTTGTCCGAGCTGGGCGCCTTGATGAAGACCACCCGGTAGTTCTTCTGCGGACGGCCGATCACGAAGTGCTTCGTTCTGACGGTTTCGGTTTTCTCCTCGGGCGCCGACACCAGGAAGAACTGCTTGGTGATGAGGGGCGCTTCCGTCGTGGTCGCAGGCGGGAGGTATTTTTCGCCACCATTGAACGAGTTCGTCGAGGACGTTGGGATATTATTATTGTTGTTGGTGTAGTCTTTGTTGTTATTATTGTAGTCTTTGTTGAAATTGGTGTAGTCTTTGTTGTTGTCATTGGAGACACTGCTGCTCTTCACGCCGAAAAAGTTGCTGGCGTTGCTTGTGATGGTTGCCGAATTCCTCATGTTGAAGAAGTTGTTTGAATTTTCCTTGCCTTTGGGATTGAAGAAATCGTTGTTGCTACTGCTCGTGTTGTTGTTGTTGCTCCTGCCATTTACACTGCTCTCAAAGTTGTTGTTGTTGTTGTTGCGTTGATAGTGATAACCAAACTGTGGCAGCGCTTGGCCCACAGCCACCAACAACAGGACGTGACACAAAGAGAGAAAATGCATGTTTTTGGATTTTTAAGATTGCGATTTTCCAACGTTTTCCCAAACAAGCGATGAAACTCAGTTGAGGATGGCAACTGTTGACAGCTTCTGGACAAGAGGCACAATTTATACAACGAACCAGCAAGTTTCCAGTGGCCACGATTCGCACATCAAATGGTCTCACTTTCAGCAATTAACGCAGGAGATGGCGCAATGTGAACGAGTTCATTATTTGAATAATTAATTAATGTGAAAATTGTGTTGTAGTTTTCCCAAATGACCAAACACAGTCGACATGGAAAAATTACTCAAACATCCGCTCCCGACATGTTAACTGTTCTTTGGTTGCCCCGCGGTCAGTTCAGCAGGCAACAAAGCAGGCAAAGGCACAAACTGTCGGTGCTCGGTCGTCGGAGTTCAATGTCAAGCGATGCTCGGATAAACATCTGAAAATGTGGCCACTTTAATTGAGCCATTTAGCCAATTAGGCTCTGATTAGAGGAAGAGTATTGGAGTAGGTGGTGGGAAAAATGGGATAGGGTGGTTGAACACGAAAGACTTAAGCAACGAACGCCCTAACGAAAAACTCAAGACACGAACTACAGTCAGCCTCTGCATTCTTTTTCTTATTATTGTTTCTATATTTCTTTTCATTATTGTTTTTTGTTTATTTTTTTATTGCTTCTTTGGAATTTTTGTTCAGAAACAAAGTTATTGTTATCATGCAATCAGGCAATAAATTAACAATTCATCGATGAGGCAAATTTAGGAAGCGTTGCAATCAATTTTGCCAACTGACAAAGCTCATGGCTTTCCGCTGAAATAAACTCCAGGTTGGCGATAACAATCGAAGAAACAACAACAACAACAACAACAAAACAACTTAACAGTAGAAACTAGGTTGTCATCAATTAAAGATGCCATCAAATATAGCAACAGCGACAAGAACAACAATAAAAACAATAGCTAACAACGTTATTGGAAATAAATTGCATTCAAATAACTGAATTTTGATGGCTTTGTATTGTTGTTGTCGTTGTCGTTGTCGTTGTTGTTGGTGGCAAAAAAAACTCCTTCAACCAACATGTGGCAGCCATAAAACAAAACCGCAAAGAAATAACAACAACACAAATGATTATTGCAAAAATCAATAAAATGCAAAAAACTACAAGAACAACTATTTGGCAATGATCCAACATGGCAAATATAATAAATGTGTGCAAAATTTGAGAAGTCTTTGTTTTTGTGGCTTTTTGTCTCGATCTGCGATCAAACTCAATTAAATCTATGCAAATTTCCCTAATGCACAGCGGACAAGGAAGACGACGACGAGTCCACGAAATTCATCAGACGATGACTAAAGTCAGATAAAACCATCGAATCGAATGAAATTAATCGAAATAAATTGAATAAAATACACTCTACATCTATAAAAGACAGTCGAACAAGAAAACAAATCAAAAATAGCATCAACATCGAAAACAACAACAATAAGGGAAAAGTGATAAAAATGCATGAAAAGATGAAATCGTTGAAATCCATCGAGAGTCAAAGAAATCAATTTATATCTGTCTCTTTAACATTTCAATCAATTTGAGGCGAAAATACGTGGGCGTTCTTTCATTAACGTATTTATATTAATGATCGGCTACTTTGGCGGAGACCAGAGAAGACGAGGGCGGGTCAGAGGCTGATGAATTGTTTGTGCGAACAAAAGAAATGTCTAAATATTGACAAAAGTTGAAAAATCACCATGAAACGTCCCGTGCAAAGTCTTCATTGTCGTGCGTCTCCTTCACTCTGTGTTGTCTGTCTCGCTCTCCGGTCGAAAACTGTTGCAAATTCGCGCTCGGACATTTGAATAAAAGTCCATATGAAGCGAACGATTGGCGACGTCAGACAACGTTGGGAAACCCAGAATGTGGATGGACGCCATTTTGGTTTTAATGTGTGCCTTAAATGACAATGTGTGAGCAGACGACGACAATTCGCGAGTCGGTGTGACAAATGGACGCACGCGCATTCCATCGGAGCACGAGAGCAAATTGAAGCGCGTTCGTGTCTTCAGTCTCTTGTTTTGTCCTACATCAAAAGGTCACGTTATCTTGAAAGAAATCAGTATGAAAAATCAATTGTGCTCAACAAATAAATAATTATTTCTAAACTTCAATTACGGGATTTTCACAATTGAACTTGAAACTTTTCGAATTTTAAAATTGTTTACTTGTGATTTAATTGATGACTTCAAAAAAAAAAATGACCAACGACGGTATTTATTTTATTTTATCTATTTTCTATATCAGTACATATATTTTATTTATTAAATGTTATAATTATTATTTTTTCAACTTTAAATATTTTTTCGCTTCAAAATATAGTATTCAAAATTGAAAAGATACAAAAAAGTTTGCAAAAAATTTGTTCCGTCGATTAGAATTAAATTCAAGTCCTATTTTTAATTTTTGCTTTGCAAATACCTCAAGGCATGCTTTGTATTTAAGCCGCTTAAATGTTTGAATTTTCATAAGTTTATATTTATTGTTGTTGTTGTTGTCTCTTGAATTAATTAATACTACCATTTAATTGCTACAACAACCCCCTAAACCTCAACAAGGTGTAAAACGAATTATCAACACCATCATCTTCCACGGTCTTCGAGATCAAAGACCGCGGCCGACAATCGTTTTATTTTTCAAATTAGACTTTTATTAATATCAGCCATCTCTCGCTACCTCTCGCTCTGTTTGTTCGTACATTTGACTCTCTTCATCGCTCGCCTTTTGACTACTTTTCTTCGGCTTCTTCGATTCGGGCTTCGGTTTGTGTGGTTTCGATGCCGCGAAATGTGTCACCAAAAATACCGAGTTTGGAATTTTTATGGCCCATCGATCCACAAATTAGCATGCGCACCCAAACGCGGTCATTTTAATTAGATTCAAAGTAGAAAATTTGACAACTTAATAGCAAATACGAAGAGTTATGATCCCCAGTCGAAATTGTTTAGATCCGAACAAAGTGAAAAGAAAGGAAAAACAACAAGTTTAGGAAAACATCCACCGAAATAAAAACTACCGGAATTTGTGTGCAGACGACCTTGCCATGCATTGTTGAAACTTGGTTGGTTGGTCACTTGTTTGGTCGGAGTCGGAGCTGATCAATAAATTGGGCGATTTTATTGTCAAACCACGATCACTCCTGGGCACTTGGAATTTCAAAATTATCGTAATATTACAATTTTGATAAATGTCTATTGAGAAAAAACAATATTTCTGAAGAAAATAAAGTTATTTTTTTTAAATTCATTTTGTATACTTTTTTAATTTAATAGTTCGATCTTAATGGTTGTATTTTGTAGATAAATGAACAAACATTTCTTTAAAAATATTAAAATTAATTTTTTTAGAACCAATTATATTTTTAAATACAAATAATTCATAAATTCATTCATGAATTATTATCGTATTTGACATCCATGTATACATGAAAATATTCTTCCAAAACCACATTCCATTTAAAAATATATGCGTTAAAAAATGTCCACTATTCTCAAAAATAATTGACACCCATCATCACAAGCTCAACAACTCATTTTATTTGCATATAAAGCTAAAACAAAGGAACATGGAGAGATTTCATAATTAAATTCCAGAGTTAATTTAGTACTTTTTAAATAACAACATTTAAAAATTAATAAATTGTTAATTTTTATTGTTTCGTTTACGAATTAACAAATTTTTCAATTTGCATCTTCTCGCGCCTAATTTATTATCAGCGAATGCGATCGAAAAGAGATTTCGAATGCAAATTATGGGAAAAACGAAAAAAGGCGATGATAAAGCTGAAGGCAAAGAAAGATGCGGGAGTTCAGATAACAAGACAATAGAGTGAAATAACGACTGCCACGAGATGACTAAATTAGTGAGAAATTATGTGAAGTACGCAGCAGGTGGCAAACCACAAGATGCATAAATTCAATCCGACAAAAATATGAACTATGAAGAAAATAAATTGAATTATATTGAAATGTATTGAATTATATTGAAATGTATTGAATTATATTGAACTTATCGAATTATAGATGATGATGATTCAATAAATATGGTTCAAAAAATGAGATTATTAAACCATCTGAATAACCAATAAGAAGAGAAAGAAATATATTAATCACGGGTACCAAAATGGACCGGAACAATTCCTATATTCTTCAATAAATAGATTTCCTAATATCACCTAAGGTCAGCGCCAAGTCTCTGGGTTAAAAACCATATGCAACAACCTCAAGAGGCTCCCATGAGTCGGCTGAAACTCGATTCGGACTCAAATCGACTGAGTGGAAGACACATAAACATATAAAATATTGCAAAATTATGCAAAAAAAATCATTGAAAATACAACAACAAAAAATATCAACATTATTCTGGAAATTCCAGTCGACTACTAAAAGCCACAACAACAACGACATCGTCATCATCGAGCAATAGCATAAACCATTAGGCGAAGAAGATCAGCAATTCCCATAACTCGAAGAGAGAAAGAGAGAAGAGCAATACTATAAACCAAGATAGAGATGAAGAAGAGACCAATACCATCAACTAAGAAAAGAAAACGAAGGAGAAGAGCGTCACCATAAGCAGTAACAACAATAACAAATGGATATCGATATCGATTGCCAAGGTACAAACTTCCAATAAATCATAAAATTTAAATAATCGACGAGAGACAATTCGTAGGCCGACGAATCGAAACCGAAGGAAAAAGAAAAAAATAACGCAGAGTGAAACAAAACCAGAAAAAGAATTAAAATTTAAAATTTCCTTAAAATAAAAAATAAATAAATAAAAATATACGTGCAGCACAAGGCATAACAATTAGGCTGAGGGCTCGGGTGGATCCAAAGGTTGGTGGCCGGTTTTTTTGGTATCGCTTCCACCGGCTAAGATTTTAATAAATTACACGCCAGCAACAACAATAACTATGAAAAACAATAACCAAATACCAACTCTAACAGCAACAAACAACAACCACACAAACGAAAATGCATGTAGGGAGAGAAAATTTAAATGGAGATTTTTTCTGATTTTAATTCAAGTTCAAATTGCGACATCGTCTCGTGATAGCACCAACAACAATAATGCCAACTACAACAATCACAATGACGACGACAACACAACAACAACATCAACGAAAGGGCATTTAGAAGCAACAACAATGCGAGTCTAGAGTTGTCATGCGGCAAAGACAACAACAACAACAACGACGAAGACGAAGACGAAGACATTTGCAGAGATTTGCATTATTATCCGATAAATTGTATGTTGTAATTGCAGAGTTGCCAACTTGTCGTGCCGGTCGAGCCAAGGCGCGGCAACCCGGCAGCAGAGTGTTGCCAGGCGTCGTCGTTGTAGAGTCGAGTTGAGAAGCTGCTGATATCGATGTTGTTGGTGTTCGATGTTGCTGCTCCAGTTGTTGAACCGGTCGCGATGCTCGTTAATTAATCAGCAATGACTTTGAATGCGTCGTGAGCTTGACTTCAAAGTTGAGTTGAATTGAGTTAAGTTGAACCATTCTCGCCAACTGATTGAGCTTTGATCAATGATTGAGTTGCGATCTCCGCTTGAGTTATTTTCCTTTCACTCAATGTGGCTTGAGTGGGGAATCTTTGATGGCTCCGGGCGATTTTCACCGACAGCTCGAACCGATTCCAGTCAATTGCATTCCGTTCAGTTGACATTCGCCTGTGGCGCGGAAAAGTGAGCTTCAACTCATCGTAATCGAGATCGTCATCGCTCATCGTCGACATCATCATCGATGGCATCGAAGAAGATGTCATAGTGCAGACGAGAAGCAGAATGATACTCAGGTAATTGATTAATTTACTAAATTATACTCAAGTTTATTATATTCTCAAGTCTCCTCTCCGTTGCTAAGCTTCAGCTTTTTCCTTCCGAGGTTCCTTCGATCTCTCTGCAGGAGGCTTGTTCTCCTCCTCAACCTCCTCATTCGAACCCCGTTGCGATAGAAATCTCGGAGCTGCTTCGTCGGAAATTTGAAACCGATTGAATGCCATCCGACCTCATGTCGTGCTTTTATCGACTCCTATCGCTCAACAAGTCAGAAGTCAAAAGTCAAGTTCGAAATGTGTAGAATCTCAAACTTCACGATTTCATTCTGCAATCGGAATCGTTCGCCCCCAGTGATTTGTTGCTATTGTATTCATATTTGTTTTCTTAATTCGCCTATGGCTGTCGGTCGATAAATCATCGACATTCGATTCGATAAATTTTGCTTAATGATGCGGAAGTTCATCAAAAATATTTATCAAACTTCATTAGATACGTTTTTTTTTTTTTGGCTCCTCCATTTTTTTTTGGTATTTTTTCTTAAATTTTCGTGCACTTTTTTTCGTATATTTTTTTAATTTTTCGAGATCTTCTTAACGCACGTGCTTTTGTTTCCAAAACATAAATAAATAAGGCGTGAGTGTAAACACTGGTAGCTATCCATCAATCGGTGGATCCGATGACGACTACGATCATTTAGGGTAAATGAGCCGCTTCAATGACAACCAAATAGATGATCGCAACCAAAGAAGCAATCGAACGAAAAGTATATCAATATAAATCCTAAAATGTGTAGAAAAATTACGATTACGTTTTATCGCTACGATCCTATTAAAATTGATCCGATAAACTACCGATAATATGGATCCAATAATCGATTAATCATTTATTACACACCAAATCTAATCGTAGAACGAAATCAATCATGATAAAAAATTATGTTTTTAAATTTTTGTTCATATTTTTTTTAAACAATTTTTTTTGTTATTTTTTTGAAATTATTTTAATTAATTTTGATTATTTCTTAATTTGTTCATGTTTTTTATTAATTATTCTTTTAGCAATTTTTTAAAATTTTTTTACACATGTTTTTAATTTTCAAATTCCTTTTCTTTTTTTTTATTAATTATTCTTTTAGGAATTTTTTAAAATAATTTTTTAAATTTTTTAACATATTTTTTTTAAGTTTGAAATTATTATTATTTTTATTTGGTCCCACTGTACCGACTGAGATTGCGTTTGCCGGCCTAGGAATTTCATGACAATCAATTTCATGGCTTTCGTTGATGAAGACAATCAAAAGCGACAACAACCAATAATAATAATAAAATAAAAAACAAACACCTGCCACTACCGTCAGCCAACTGCCAATTAGAAGCTCATCAATGGGCAGCGATTTTGGGCACTCAATACCAACAACAACGAAGGCAACATCAACAACAAGAGAAACAACTTCACTACCACAGCATCAAAATTGCAGCATTGAAAATTGAATGGAAATCGTGTTAAGTCTCGTCATAGCCAAAAACTTCCTTATGGAAGCTTCATTATGAACAACAACAACTTTTCAAAAACAACCAAAATTTATCTCCAACAACAACTAAGGACATCAATTCATTACAACAACAAAAGAAAACATCGCAACATTAAGACAACAAAACTGAGTTTCTTTTGTGAACAAAAACAAAGCAAAAAATTCAATTAAAACAAACTTCAATATAAATGCAAATAATATAGCATAATAAAATAAAAAAAAATTATTTAAAAAAATATAAAAGGCAAAATACCCCAACAAAAACGAATATGTCAAATTTATCGTATCGCAACAACAACAGCTGCAAAAAACAATGCGACCAAAATGCAGCTGAAATTATATGGTTCCGTATTGTTGTTGTTGCTGTTGTTGTTGCTTTTGTTTGCTGCTGCTGACATCGAGGGACGACCAGGCAAATTAATCAGAGGCTTCATTGGCGTCGCTGTCTTCATCGTCATTATGATCATCTTCATCTGGATCGGTGTGGCGAATGACGTTATTTATTTTCGTTGATAACGACAAGAAAAAGTTGGTCCAACAACCCGGCAACACCTTCCAGTTTCGATGCCACGAAAATAAGCACTAGGTTATGACTTATAGCAATAACAACAACAACAACAACAATAACAACAATAATAACAATAATAATAATCATCATCAGAAATCACAATAAAGCCCGAGCAGAAGCCGGCACTCGAGCGGTTGGAAAAAATAATTGGTCAGCAATAATTAATTGTAAGTTGCTTTTGGCGAGTTTTTTTTCTCCCTTCACCCCTCTCCAACCCGGTCGGTCGGTCGGTCGGTTGGTCGCGAGGGAGGCGGAATAAAACAGAAGTCAAAAACTTAAATGTAGGAAAATAAAACAAATACAAATCGTATACCATATAAATTTCGAATTTGAAAAATTTCAAGATTTTTGAGTATAAAAGCTACAGCTTCCAGAGAGAGAAGCATCAGTTTCAACCGAAGCATTCGAACGAGCTTTACGCATCCTCTCGGTCGTCGGTCTGTCTATCTGTCGCCTCCCTCGAAGTTCTAGTCCAAAGACATGCGTCTCTTCTTGGTAATATAGAAGACTCGGAGGCTCGCGCACCTCACAGAACTCATATCATTGGGATGTCTTTAACATTTCTCTCTCTCTCTCTCTCTCTCTCTCTCTTTTGCAGACCCTCTGCACCCTGGCCGCAGTGGCCTACGGTAAGCCCCAGTACAATTACGGCACCGGCGTCTCGGGCACCGTTGGCGGCTTCTCGACCGCCTCGCGCAACGACTTCGGCCAGAGTCCATCGAATACGGGACTCTCTGGCTTCAGCCACGAAATCAACAAAGGCTCCACGGTCACTGGATTCTTCAATTCTGGCGCTGGAATCAGCAGCAATAGCGGAGTCTCGGGCTTCAACACCGCCGGACCATCGGGCGTCTCTGGCTTCACCGGCTTCTTGGGCAACAGCGGTGTGTCCACGAGCCAACAGCAACAACAACAACAACAGCGGGCACAATTCGAGGCTCCCATCGTCCACAAACAGTTCATCACCGTCTCCGCACCCGAGGACAACGATGCTCTGGAACGCTCCAAGCACTTGGTGATCGGTCGCCCACAAAAGAACTACCGTGTGGTCTTCATCAAGGCCCCGTCGGCCAGCAGTGCCAACGTGAAGTTGTCGGCCGAATACGCCCCCAAGGAGGAGAAGACCGTCATCTATGTGCTGACCAAGAAGGACTCGTCGCTCGAGGTCAACGACATCGCCACGCCCGCGCCGACGCAGCCCAGCAAGCCCGAGGTCTTCTTCATCAAGTACAAGACCGAGCAGGAGGCTCAGCATGCCCAGCAGGAGATTCAGGGTGAGTTGTTGTAAAAGATTATCAAAAGGTCCCCCAAGTCACGCGATTATTTTGCCCCCAGCTCAATACGACAAGATCGAGGGTACCTCGGAGCACATCAACGGCGGCGTCGCCCCCCAGAAGTCGGTGGTCGGAATCCTGGATGGCGGCAATGGAGGCGCTGGCATCAGCCATGAGTCCACGCACCAGATCCAGACGGGCAGCGCCGATTTCAACGTGAGATCGGGCGCCACCACCCAAACGACCGGAGGCAGCAGCTACCTGCCTCCCAGCCACTGAGCGGATCATCAGGAGGATTGACTTTGAACACGAGTGATTTCTCTTTTATTTTTGTATATAACTTGTTCAAGTCCAAATAAAGACATAAACATCACACAGTTGGAATGTTTTGACAATGCAATCGTAGACAAAGATCAACACAAAGAGAAGAAAAACATAGAAGCATCCTTAAAAAGGTCTTTAAAAAGTGTTCTCTTTGGAATACTCTAGCGAAAATCTATAATTTATTGAATTTCTCGACTCACCCACAGACTTGATTGCCTTCTTGAGCAGCAAATCGGATTGACTCTTGTCCAAGGTGTCGATCTCACGACACGATCGATACAAACTGGAGATCATGGACTCCACGGAGTAGGAGACACCGGATGTGGGAAGCATCGATATGAAGCGATTCAGTTCGTTGAGTTCTGAAAGTGGAGATCGATCAATCAATCGATTGATTGATAGAATATGAGATCAACCGCCAATCCTTACCTTGGTACTCGTTGAAGGTCTGATAGTCCCACTCGCCTCGATTGATCACGAAGTAGTCGTTGTCCTCGTACTCGTGCTGGAAGTTGCCACAGGCCCATTCGTAGGTATCGTGGCAGGGATTCTTCGAGCTGTTCGACCAGAGAAGGATCTGGAGTAAATACAAAGAATTGTAGGAATATGAATTTGAGAGGTTTCTCAAGAATCTGGATCTGAAAAAATTGAAATAAGGATCCCAAAGTCTCACCTGTTGACTCGCCAGCACACATTCCTTGTCCAGACACAGCTCGGCCTTCAGATAGAAGGGCACCTCGGGCCAGAAAGCTATCATCAAGAAGATTATGACTAAGAGGACGGCGCAGAGGCACGCGGTGGAGATGTAGAGGATCCGCCGTTTGCGCGAGAGCCGCATGAGGGCGTCGATCGAGAGGCGGCCTGGAAGGAGAAAGGCTTTAAAGAGACGATCGTCGAGATCGGTGAATTAGTGCGAATGACATGAATGGTGAGGGTGAAGTGCAAAAAATGTATAATTTTCGATATGATATAATGGCAATGGAATGATCAATGGATTCTACATACCTCTCAGTCCATTCATGGACCCATTGCCGGCCACTCCTCCCGCCCCCGGTTCACTGGTGCCATCCACGCCCACTTGTGACTCCAGATCCTTCCCCGTTAAATTATCGTCTATATGTAGTTTTTGTTGATTTGTTGTTAATGGCGCTGTTTCGCTGCCTTCAAGGTGTTGATTTTGTTGCAGTTTTTGTACATCGTTCTCAGTATGCTTTACATTTTTATCATCGACCTCATCGATGGAACAAACACTGGGTTTGTATTTGCCCTGATTAAGCGCCATGGCGAACAGAAATTGATCCCGCACAAACACTCACACACTTTAATGAACGATCGATTAGAGGGGAAATTTTATGGGAATTATGTCGGGGACATTTTCTCGATAAAAATGTCCTAGTGAGAAAAAGTCCAGATCACGTGAAGCGACTCATCTGAAAGGAAAAATAATTCATTAATATTTGTTACTAAAAGAAATACTAAGGTTAGTCTAAAGGATTAAGATATAAAAGACAGCATCATTTTTGGAAAAATCATATTACAAAAATCCCGTTCGAATTTATCTTAATTAAAAATAATTATAGTGGAACTAGACAAAATCGTTTAGGGAACTAGAATAATATATTAGAAAGGTATCAAACCAAGCCCTTGGCAATGATCGGACAATTAATTAGAATAACCGATTAAACCTGAGGCTGAAACGGAAATTGGAATCTCCATTGCCAAGGTATTTCTCTGATAAAATACCTTTCCATCATCATCATTATTACCCTCTACCCAGCTTAAGGGTGTTTACTTAAAGTCAATTAGTGTTTAGAAGGTTTCAGTTTAACATTATACATGAATTGTTTTCAACACAAATTGATATAAAAAAATTTCTTCATATATGAATATTATGATCATTAATAATCGAGAATCAATGGAACAACAAAAAATTGCTTTCATTAATCTTGATCAAATTAAAATTGCGAAAATAAAGTCAAATTAAAATCAAAAGCGAAACGTTAAACAGATCCACTGTGTTATTTTTGTTATTATTGTGTTATTATTATTATTTTTAATGATTTTATGCGTTCCATGCACAAAAGAAAGCAACGAACATTGGGACAAAAGAATAAAAATACAGATAAAAAGGTCTCCCCTTTTAAACGGTGTGCCTTGGCCAAAACCTTAGACCCAGAATGAATTATGCAGCAAATGTCAAGGAAGCATACAACAACAAAGACTCTATACATACATAAATTGTATAGTGAACCGTTAAGAATAACGCATAGGTAGAAATTAGCATTAAAGGTGAAGAAAGAACACTTAAAATAGTCACTTGAACACCGAAAAATTATTCAGTTGACAACCTTGTAGGCAGCAATAGAGAAAACCACAATCTTCTTAGAACTATCTGCGTCACTTATTTATGTATAGTTTATGCATTTGTAAAAAACAAATTCAAATTTGCAAATTTTACTTAAAGCAAAAACGGTGGAAAAAATCGTTATTCAAGGTCAGGGGCGGTGTGTTTCACGAAGATTGGGTCAATAATCCGCTAAATTTGTAGTCACGACATCGTTCGATGACGAAATATTTTTGCAATTCTCGAAACGATCGATGATGAGGTTTTAATCATCACCACCTCTTATTTTGGCAGATGATCTCCTCCCCTTCTGTTTCATAGTTTTGGGTTTTTTTTTAAATTGACTTCGTTGTCCCCTGCCCTCGTCATCAGTCAACCTATTGTTGTTGCTCTAATTTATTTCGGTATCGAATTTTATCAGACGAGGAAGCCCAAAATAAATAAATCGTTTTTATTGCTCGTTTTATTCAGGAAATCAATATTGACTATCGATCGATCGATCGATGGATCTGCGCATCGATTCATTCATGAAAATATATTTGTTTGTTGTTGTGGTGAAGGAAAAAAAAAACTAGAATAAACAACTCACACACGATACAAGTGTTTGTAAACAAAATAGACTGCGATTAAGTAAACACATTAGGAGTGATGGATCGTGAGACGTGACGAAGTGGGGGAAGGGAACACCTTGTTTAACGCCAATTAGGGGTTGAACGAGGTATCAAAATTGTGGATTTTCAGGTTGGGTGAGAGGGAGTGGTATGAACTGCGGTTTGTTTGAAATCCATCGTGGGGAAATGATCATGAGAAACTCGTCTTAGAGATCATAGGTCAGTCTGCGGTTGATATTCAATGCAGTATAGAATTTCTTCTTCCTCTTTTAAGACTGACACTGAATTGTTGTTCTTCTTTTATATTAGCATGATAACAGATCGTGAATAATTCTACAGAGATCTCGTTCTATCTGATGATCATAAAATTTAATTTATTATCTTATGTTGAGAATTTAACTGATCTAATCATTATATAAACGGCCACCGATTCCGAGAATTCTTCATTAAATTCTGAACGACGATCGCAGTCGGATGAATCGAATTCTTTGTGGATATCGGTATTTTATTTGCCAACGGTCCTCGTTCATTTCGCTATATCTCTTCTTCGATCCAGTAAACATATAGTATATAGATCAGTGGATAAGACCTATAGAGATCTCAATTGGCAACAATTGAATTCAATTTATGACGGTTCACGCCATGGCAATGGACTGCATAATTTGTACTGATCACAATACCAACAATTACAATAGCAACAATGACAATAACAGCTGCTATAACAAATAGTTTTGCATAATTTGAATGTTTCTGATACTCTGTAGAAACGAACCCGAGGTGGAGGAGGTGGATTTTTGCATAACATGACTTCATGATGTGCAAATTAAAAGCCAGGCACAACCTACAAATGGGAAGACAGCGAGAACATATGGGAAAATACATATACGAAGATACAGAATACAGATACACGGGTGTACACAGCAAATTACACGATAGTCAGTCCTAACTATTTCTTTAATAGACGATATTTTACTTGAACACTTCATCAGTTGGTAACAATTCAAATACTTTAGATCAGGGAATTTTTATTTTGTTTTTTGTGTAGGTTTTTTGGATTAAATTTCGGCATCTTTTGTGATGGTTGGTATTTTATGTTTTATAGTATTTTAATTTCTTATTTAAGTTTATCTTAAAAGCCTCCGATAACAACAGTTCACCTGTCGACAACTGACAGCGGCGACTGTCAATCTGACAACTTATGCTGATCGAAATTTTAAAAGACTTTTATTGGCGACATAAAGATTTTTATGATACGCCTATTGAATTCAACATTGGAGTCGTTTGTCGTAAAAATCGTTTGTTATAATTTTTTAACGATTTTTCTGTCTCCACGTTTTTTATTCTCTTATGTTTTGTGTTTGTGAATTTAAAGCTTTTCCGCCATTTATTTGGCAACCCATACTCTACTCTATATCTGTCCACCTAGCTCTCGTTTAATGACCACCAACTCAGGTGGATTTCTTGTAAATAACATTTCGTTTCCGATTAGATAAACGCTTTGATATGCTTATCAAATTACTATTCATCCCAGAGTTGCCAAACAATTTATTTTTCGGACGTTGTTTCCTCCCCTCTCCCAGCCGGAATCCCCATCCGATGACGAACTCTTTTCTTTTAATGAGTTCCGATGTAAGATGTCAATACAGGGGCAGACAGTCGCCATATCTATAAAAGCCTGATCGTAGTAAGTTCTAAAGGCGATTAAGTGAAACCTTGACATGATTTCCTGATACTGCCAAGGTCTTTGGAAAGGTGAACAAATATTTGAAAACCCTCCAGTTCCCGATAAGTCCAATGGCAGGATATCGTTTTCAACGAGATCGGTTTGAAATAACTTCCCGCCATTACCCGAGGCAAATCGATTAATCTATCTTGTTATCGATCGTTCCTTTTCCGCATTATATATTGGGTATTGTTCTTGTTGGATGGGATGTTGTTGTTATAGTACAAAGGGCACGATCATGCAAAGTGGATATTGTTGCCGCGTCAATGAACTTCAATTAATTGGCTGTCGATGTCTGCAATCGATCAATTAAACCGGAGTTACGGTCTCCATTATTTGAACCCTTTGGCATAGAACCGATCGCGATATCGTCGGGGTAATTTGAGCTGCTCTTGTCCCGTGCACACACGATACAAATAAACAAAACAAATTGAGAACAAAATAAGAACTCGTATATGTATAGTGTAGTCATGGGAAACAAGTGCACAAGTATGAGATATATATGGGTTGAAGACTAATGCGATTTTCCGCCTTAGTCATTTTATTTTGTTTGCTTTCGGATTGATAATGATAATGATGATTCAGAAAGTTGATTAAATTGACACACATTTCACGATAAAGAGTTGTGGTTTAATTGTCAGCTCTCGCTTTTTCAACCCACAGCGCGGCACTTTTGGCTTCTGCGAAACCATCTACTACTTTTTCTGCTGCGGTTTCGACGAAACACCATCTAAAAAAACACATTTACAGTCTACTCGACACAATTTAATCAATAACTCTACACTTTAGATAGAACCCAAAAGGCTCGTTGATAGTGCGAAAAGTAAAAAATCCTCCGCACTTGATAATTTTAATAACAAAACCTGGTCATATTAAATACTTAAACGCGCTCAGATAAGATTCACTAAAGGTCTGTATACATTTCACCCCAGATAAACGGTATTGTACACACAATATAGAGTATATCTATATACACATTCCTTATGGAAGCTTTTGTTGTTGAGGCATTCTAAAAGTAAACTCAATTGAGTCGTATGTGAGACGATCATATTGTTATTGTTGTTGTTGTTGTTGACAATAACTTCTTCATCCTCCTCATTTCATCATCGTCAGACGCCGAGTGACGGCGGATTCTTTTTTTATCAACACTGTTGGTTTTGTGTTTCGAAGTCGAAATGGAAGCGGATCGTGTTGCAATACAAAAAAAAACCTTTTATTAGCTGGAGCGTCTTGCGTAAAAACCATTAGGGGTTGCTGATGAAAACCTCCCTCGCCCCCCTCTCCACCCACCACCCACCACTGCCGAGAAGACGTCCTTGAGCGATGAAGGATCAAATTACGCCCAGTCACGGTTGGGTTCAGATGCGAAAGTAAACAAGTTTTCGAAACCGAGAGTTAGAAGAGAAAATGAGAACTAAAAATATTGCTGCTGCTTTAAATTTTTGAAAAAAATAATATTAAATTAATTAGTATTTTAAATAAAACGTAAAATATGCAAATAAACCCAAAATTTCAAATGAAAATCTAAATTTGAAAAAAAATAAAATTTTCAATAATAATCAAAATCATCAATAGAAATCAATAAATTCAAAAGAATTAAAAATTTCAAAATGTTCATAAAAAGAGAATATTTTCAATGAAATTCAAATTGTTTTATAACGAATAAGAAGTTATTTTTTGTACATTTACTAAATAAAAAAACCAATGAACTTTTTTTCTCTTTTTTTAAATACACCTACATATATGTTATATATCATGTTCTATCGATCATTATTTTTAGTCATTCACTACCGTCACCACTCTTTTCTAATTCCGATTCGCTCTGAATCGCAATTAAAATCGAAATTCAGCACTGACGTCATTGAAAAATAGCCTGAGAATCACGTAAAAAGTCGATATTTGTTATCAACACATGCTATTCGTCCACCATTAGAGCCAATTGAATTGGCCCAATTAATGCTGTTTCTATTATTATTTTTTACTCAAGTTTGTGGCATCTAATTTTTTTGATAATTCCTCTTTTTCATACCTTCCTCTGATTTTTGATGGAAGTCAACGCGACTGCCGAAGTGACGATTGTTGCATGGCCACAACGTTGCGTCTGTCAACTGTCGCCGACAACAAAAACGCTGACAACAACAACTACAAGAACAATAGGTGAGTGAATTGTTCAGTCGATTGAAACGTTCAGCGGATGCTTCGCTAGTCGTTGTTTCTGTGTCAATCGAAGAACAAACAATTAAGCATGTTCAAATTTCACGCCATTCACCACAACAACAACAATAACAATAACAATTACCACAACATCAACAACACATTCAACGATAAGAAATCGGGTAAATATGTACGTAGCTCATGCAATAAATAAACAAAACGAAAATCAACTTGTCTGGGTCTCTGAATGGTGGATTTCAGTGAATAAATAAAATTTTAGTCCTCTAGACCTAAAAAAATAAAAATCCTCCTAAAATAATATTATTTGAAATAGAAATGGAAATTATTATTTTTAAGGGTTTTTTACTAATTTAGGCTAAAAATTGTATTTCTAAATAAAAAAATTATTTAATTTAAAAAGTTTAATATTATTTAAAAAAAATGTTTTAATTTTAAATATTATTATAATTAAATAACACTCAAATTCATTCATTCATTATTAATTTCTATTTAATTTAATCTTATTTATTAACAAATCTATCCGCTTCGAAAAAAAAGTCGGATTCGAAGTCGAGTTCAATAAACGATCAAGATGTACTCGAGATGAACCAATTCATCCGAGAAGCTACCGATATTACGCCTGAGGCAAACAGCGAAGGAAATGACAGAGACGGGAGATCACGACACCGACAACGACGACGACGACGTCGATGATTATGATGATGTTGAAAGATCGGCGATGAAGTGGGACGACGACGGCGACGAAGATGACGACGACAAACAACGCACGAGTCAACGAAGCCGTGGAGGAGGGCAGGAGCGACGTCCGCAGCCGAAGCCGAAGCCGGATCGTGTCTCGCTCCACATGCGCTCACAGGAAGCCGCACAAGAGGTTCATTCGACTACATACATACATACGTCTGTACGTAGCCCACGCCACAGCGTCACGTAGCATAACGTTACAGAACACGTCGTCGTGGCTCACGTTAATTAAGAACGTGTGCGTAGAGTTCATAAGAAAGTGAACGAAAAAAAAAAAAAGATCAACGAAAAAATGTGAACAAAAAAATGCAGTGAAAAGAATGAGATGTGGAAATTGTAGAGAAGTAGGAGGAGGTAGAAAAAGTGGATGATGGTAGATAGTAGAGGAGGAAGAAGAAGAAGACGACGACAACGACGACGCATTGAGGTGAGACAGGGACAGAAGATGCGGGTTGGACGCGCCCGTGGGCCGATCGCTGGGAGCCAATTCGAGGGCAACGGAACGCATCGCATCGCATCGGTGCAAGTCGAACTTGAATGCAGGGCAAGTGAGGAATGCCGCGATCTGTCCGTCCCCGTTCAACTATCAGTCTCTCTTTCTCTCAATCTATTTCTTGGTATGTCTCTCTCTCTCTATCTTTCGGTGTGTTCGTCTATCTATCGATCGTGTCTGTCTGTTGTTCTGCCTGTCTGTCCGGTCGTGTCTTCGCAACGTAATTGCATTCGATTCTTATTTATTGAGCATACACATTTCTTTTTGTTGTACCACCAAGTCCAGACGTTGTTGTACATAGTTGTTGCTGGACTTGTACGTGTTGTACTTGTTTCCCATATCTCCATCTCAACCACCTTCGCCGGATCCATATGAGACGTCTCGCTGCCGAACTTGCGAAACCGGTTTTCCCGGCATTTCGCATTCATTTTGAGAATTTCTCTTTTGTTTTGCTTTTATTCGTTTATTATTTTTGGATGGTTTTCAGAATGTCATACACAGACGGACGCAGACAACCGATCAGAACGAAAGACAGACAGACAGCCAGACAGACAGGTAGAGCGGGAATTAATTGTTGTTGTTTTTATTGAAATCACTATAGAATTTCTATCAAAACTTACCTTTGCTCATGCGGTGAACGATGACCTGGTGAAGTTGTAATCCGTGGTGAATTTCTCTATTCCAATTCTTCTCACTCAATCAATTATATTTGTGTTTTTCCTCAATCACTTTTTTTCTCTTTCTCTCTTCACTTCACTTTACACCTTTTTCCTTCGAACTTCTTCTAAACTTCTCTTCTACCTCAATTTTTCACTTCAATCATTGAATTTTATTTTTCCGACACTTTATCATTTATTCTATTCCTCTCAGGCGGTGATAATTTTCACCTTTCTCGCTCCCTCCTCCGTTTAACACTCTCCGAACAAAACGTGATCTCGCGAAATTCCCACGGTGGCATCCGTGTGTTTGTGTGTGTGCGTGAGTTGAACCTTAAGTTATAACGTGTTAATTTACTTCTAAATATTTTGTTGTAATTTCACATAACAAATTCTTTGATTTTTTCCATTAACACTTTATTCACTCTTCTTCGTTAATCTTTTGCGGCTTTTTCTAATGGTTTCCTTAGTGTCGTTGTTGTTGTTGCTCTTCTTAACGTCACCGATATTGCGTTACGTGCTTTGCACTACGTTCGCCCGTCTGCCACGCCACTCCATTGAGAACTGGCGAGAACGACGCGCTCATCCCGAGCCGAGACCTCGTCGTCGTCGTCGGCAACGTTCTGTCCGTCCCACCCTCCCTCCGTCTGTCCATCAGTCTGTCCAACCACGCGTGTGGTGCACGTAAAGGGAACCGAGGTGATCGAGACAAGCAACGTTCGGCCCACTCTACCTGTGATCGCGTTTGCACGAACGAATCTCTCCATCTCTGTCGCTCTCGTTGGCACTCTTCACATGACGTTTGGAAAGGTTCTTGAAATGCGAACGATCGGACGAGCGATAAATAACGACGACAACAACAACAACAACGACTAGATTTCGCTGTGGTGAGTGAGAGGCACAGTGTGGGAGTGAATTGCGAAATTGCTCCCAAATTTCTCCAGGGAAATATTCCCAAAATTGAGATAAATCTTCAAAAAATTCTTCAAAATTTATTCAGAAATACATTTTCTTCTGTTAAATTTTCCCATTGAACTTCTTTTGAAATTCAAAAATAAAATTTTTTGAAAATTACAAATACTATTAACTGAAAATAAAAGCATCACATACTTTCAGGCTTCATGGTTATGTTATCGATAACGCCGCTCCGATGGTGGCCACTTCAGCTGATTGTCAATCAAGGAAATTTTCCGATTTTGCAAAGCGTCCCTGAAATGTTCAGTTGATGCTAGCTCCATCTATGGGTGGTGTAACGGAAGTTTGCCGATTCCACGATTCTAATAAGAAATTTTTTATAACGTCCCCGTGAAAAATCAAACTGGCATTTAAAATAAAAAAAAGTTTCAAATTAGTTGGTAGTTTTTGTGGTTTTTTTGATTAAATAAAATTATTAATTAATTATTAATTTATTAATTAAAATGAATATTAATATTGTTCCCCCTTACAGTAGTTGTTGGAAATTTTCGCTGCTGTTCAAAGTCCAAAGATGACAACATCTGTCTGACAGATGTGAGATTTTGTTCACACGTATTGTGTCCATGATTGTGAAAATGGATGATAAAACAGAAAATTTAATTGTAAATAAAATTTAATTTAATATTAAAATTTTTCGTATGTTTTTGTCGGCTGCATTTTTCGAAGTCGCAAGCGTTATGCCGAACAGCTGATGTGGTACGACTTTGTACTACAACTACTACTACGCCTTCTGTGCAGCCCGTTACGCTGACAGCACACAGCTGACTGCTGACACAAACTGCCAAATAACACACATACATTCTTATAAGAAATTGTTTCCCCCTTTCAGTAGTTGTTGGAAATTTTCGCTGGTCGGTCGGTTGAGGAGGAACGTGAGTTGACGGAAGAAGAATACCGGAGAGCTTCGCAAAAGGTGGAACTGGTGTACGTCGAGGCTGGGACAACAACGACCCCACACAGCCCAATCGCGAGCAGCGCAAAATACGTCGTCTCGTTTTCCATGTACACAAAATCATTTACATGCATTTTTCAAATTTTCCCTCTCCGTGCAAAAGAAGCAAAGTGGAATTTGTCTGAAATTAAACTGTGCTGCAGTGAAGAATAAGAAGAAAAAAACGTATTCCAGGCACGTCTGTCTGTGCTTCGTGGCGGTGAACAAACAACCGAAAAAACAATACTTAAATAAGAACGAGAACCTAGAAGAACAAGTGACTAAAAAAGCGAACGAAGCCAATGCTCCGTGGATGACGATAAGACGCCGCCGGAGATATCTGGAACACGCAGTGGACACAAGTGTTATTATTGCCTTGGCTGCTGCTGCTGCTTGTTATTGCGGAATCGTCTGCGAGAAGATGTGGTAAATTTAGATCAACCTAAGGTTAGTCGGCTATCAGAATCGTTTTTAAAAGGGTTCTTAAAGTTTTCCATCAGGCATTAGATTATAATTTTCCATTAAATCCATCCCTACAGTTCCTTCTTCTTCGCTAAAAGCAATTTCCTTAATTCGATTCGATGCAGCAGCAACCATGTAATCTCTGAACGTCCTTCAGCACACCCTGCCCGACCTGGCGAATAAACAAACAAACAAACAAACGCACATAATCAACCACCCACTTGCCCAGCAGCTGGAACATCATTTGTCGAGCAGCGTGGCACTCACTTCGCTCACCGTCGCACCCATGAGAAGACAACCCGAGCACCCTGCTACCTTGCCCTGCCTTGTCTTTGGCAACGAACTTTGCCAGCGTCCGTCCGTCTGTCCGTCTGTCTGTCTCGGCATTGCCATCGCCTCTATGCCACATGGCGAAGAGACAATAACAAAACGACAATTACATTTACTTACTCGACGGATATTTATCATTCATTCCTTCCTTCGCTTTGCTGCGGCTTTTTCTTCCTCCCTTCCCCTGCTTAACTCTGTCTTGTCGACTGGAAAGGGGAAAGGTGTTGAGACTTCGATTATAGATTCGAGTAATGTGTGTGTTGCTCTTTCTGGGAGTGGAACCGCCGTCTTCCACTTCCTCCGGTCGTTTCTCGTGGTAATTTGCTTCCGCTGTAAACTACTACCACAAAATATTTCTTAAAGATTGGAGACATTTACGATTGTTATCGAGTTGATTACTTTAAACTGGTGACACACATTTCGTCTGCCAGAATTTCGCATCTTTGTTTGTTCATATTTTAATATTCCACCAAAGGATTGTTCCACTGCTCACTGTATGGATTGGAGAAGGAAATCGCAGCTAAAATTTAAATTCCATGTCGCATTCCTTCAATTGCCGCAATTGTGTTTGTTGTGTGTTGCACAACAACTCGATTCGCGTCGGCTCATCAAAAATTCGCGGATATGTGGTGAAACAATTGAAAAGCAACAAAAACAATAAGTAATGCAGAAGTGCTTTCATGCCGAGTGAACAGCAACCGAACGAACGGCCAAATGATAGAATGGTATTGCAAATAAATTGGCTGAAAAGATGAAGCTGCAACCCACGACCAAAGCACAACAGCCACCAAACTTGCATGTGGGACATGCTGGCGGACAGATAGACGGACAGATAGACAGACTGGCGAGTGGACATGTGAGAAAGTATTACTTGAAACCGGCTTCAAGTGCTTTTCCGACCGACGTTCACTTGAAACCAATTACAATGAATTTAAAATTTCAATTTCTTTACCATGGTCTTATGCATTTTGTCTATTTATGCTCTAACGAGTTATTTGCGTTGTTTCTTTGCAGTTGCTACTGATTTGCTGGCTGGTTAAGGCCATCGTCAAGTGTGGAGGTGGAAAGAGAGACATAACGAAAGAAATATGCGCTTCAATAAGGCCGAATTAGCGACATTGGCCACAAACCCAGGAACCAAATACGACAAACAAGGACTTCTCATCATCACCGAGCGCCAGGAGGGTTTCTTTCGACGCGCCGATGGTAAGATAAGTCTGCAAGGGCTCCAGCGACCATATACATACATACATAAATATATTTGCTCCCAGTTAAGTGAGGCTGTGATAATAATTCAATTTTATCGTTTACGAGCTCGTTTGCTCCGATGGAAGCTCCACTGATAGAGACACGGGCTAGAAGCGCACATTTTATTGTCTTGTTTTTGTTTCTACCACCGTAATGGCTGTTATTTTGTTGTTTTTCATGTTGTCGTTGATTATACATATATGGCATCTCATGTTCTCAACTAAATACGACATGAAACGCTGTGACGTCAATTGAAAAGAATGCAAAATATTCAACTAGATGCAGCTCTTTCACAGCAAGTTGTTGCTAAGGCTCCGAAATTAGGTTAAACATTATTCCGCTCATGGTTAGCAATTGTAGAGAAAACCTCGACCTTTTTTGCCCACTGACAAAGGAACCTCAGAACCTTGTCTATTAGAGTATACACTACTTTATCTACATCGATGATAAAGTCCCCACTCTGACCACATGTTAATATACAATTTTATTTCATATTTAACAGGCGATAACGCATTACAATCACACTTAACTAAATAAGTCATTTTCATAAACACAATTAAAGGATACAAGTTCTTGAAAATAGGTAACATTATTTATTCTACGTACAAACATAACTAGTAAGCATAAAACCGAAATAACAATGCTTAGAAAAACTCACTAAACCAATTTGTCAACACTCCACGCTTATTAATTGAACACCTTCTACTATTAATCTTATAATTAATAAAGGTACTCGACGTAGATTTCAATTACATTTGAAACCAAATGAAGTACTTCGTAATTCGCTGTTTGATCACGTACTATAATCACCATCTTTAGCTCAGTTTATCTTTCTTTCACTCACACTCTCACCTTAGTTGTAAGAATTACACGATGATATGTATTAAATCTTACTTCTCGAATTCCCTCCCTCTCTTTCAGTGAACTATCCACGCTGGTGCAAGCTCCGAGGGAATCTCCTGTTCTACCTCAAGGACCATGATCAACGATCGCCACCCATCGGAGTAATCGTGCTGGAGAACTGTCGTCCACTGATAAGGAACGAGGAGCGCGAGTTCGATGGTTTTGTCTTCATCCTAGGTAACATCGACTTCACTTTGCCACATTGTCTTATTTTTCTCACATACATTTGTTTCCATTGCAGAATTCGAAGGTAGTTTTTCGCAACGCATCTCTACGCGCACATCCAATGAGCGTCTGGAGTGGGTGAAAAGCATCCAACTGGCTTCCTATTCGTATCTGAATCGCCAGATTATTTATCTCACCGAGCAGATCGAATTAAAGATGGGCAATCGCATCGAGCACGGGACGCCCCTGTGTTCGACAGCGAATGAGGCCGCGATGTTGAATGCGAGGCCGAGCGGTCTGCAGGAGAAATCCCCCAATAAGGTGGAAGAAGGTGATCTTATACAATTTTAACGCTCCTTTTACTATTGGTTTGGATATAATTTGAATTACTAATTTTGCGTTATAACGAATTTATATAGACTGTTTTTTGTTGTTATTATTAATAAGTTGATTAATAAGCGAGAGACAATTTGCTGCCAAATTTTTCCACAAATCGAGTTTCGCAAATCTCGTTCTGAAGCAGCAAATTGTCCTTGTTTTCATGATCGTATCTACCAATCGGTTTGGGGTTCATTTTGATCCTTTAATAGAGATAGCCACTAGTTCTCGACTCGCATGAGATTTTGTACATTTTGTAAAAATATTGTTTAGAAAAATAAAATTCTGCCTGAAAAACTAAAACCGCTTTTTATTGGCATTGTTCTAAACAATAACCAGGTAAAGAGTTATTCATTTAACATTTTGATTTTGTCGTTAATATAACTGTTCTGATGACAACATTTTAATGCCTGTTCATTTTTCTCGTCGCCCATAGATCTGTCGGAGATTCCCATTTGCGAGTCCGCCTTGTCCTGTGATAATCTGCCAACGGACGACAATGGACGCATTCCCAATCCGCGTGTCGTCGTCGCCGCGCTGTCGTCCAACAACGATTTGCTCTGGCGTGATTTCGCACGCACCGAGATCGTCGAACGCTCCACGAATCCCCAATTTCTGTGCACCATCTGTTTTCGTCAGAGCGATGGCTTCACGGCGAACACTTTGCTGCGTTTCACGGTTTACGATGTGCGCGAAAAGGTGTCGCTGACCTCGGTGCCCATGGGCTATGCCGAGGTGGCTCTTGGCGTGATACAAGTGAGAATTCGAAAATATATATTATTCTTTCAATGTTCTCTAACTTCGAGTTCGTCCTCAGGATGCCACAAGGTTTCGTATTCCTCTTAGTTCGCTTCAAGGTGAATGTGGTTTTATAACCATTGCCTCGTGGGCTCCGGACGTGGATCGTCAGGTGCCGCCACGTTCAACAACTCAGGTTTTCGAACAGCCGACGAAAGGTAGAATCGAAATTAAAAACGAAGGAAAATAATTGTAATAATGTCATTGTTCATTTAGGCCATCGTCGGTCGCAGTCGTTGCCACCCAAGTTGGGTGTCAAATTGTTCGTTCCATTCCAGGCCAAACTGCAGAGTGTTTTCGCCAATCCAAAGGTTCGTTTCACATTCCCCGAGTCGGTGGATAACGTTTAATTTCCTCGCCTTTTTCAGATCCAAACATATCGCTTACACTCGAGCACGGGAGGCGACATCAGCGTCCACGAGACGATGTTGGAGAGCAAATTGTGCTTTGCGATTCCGCAACAACTTCTGTTAGTTCCATCTGAGTTGTTAATGGATTGACAAGTTACTCAAATGAATTCTCTTTCAGTTCTATTTGGATTCTCCGCGAGAAGGAGCTGCTGCAGGAAATCTCTGGCATGGGCGAATTGGGTGGCGATTGGCGTCGGCGTCAAATGGAGCTGCTGGACAAACATTTGAAATTGCTGAAGGACTATTCGCAGGCGAAGCAGAATTTGCAACAAATCACAAAAGAAAACGGTAGACAGAGACCCTTAATTGTTTCTCTTCTCTTGGCTCTTCTAATTGGTTGATGTTTTTAGTGCCCTTCTTCAAACGTTCGTCCGTGAAGACGGATGAGTCGCTGGAATTCATTCCAGTCAATCTGCACTTGCAGCGCATGTGGGCTCAAAACGACACCCTCAGCAAGAAGGGTCTTCTGGACATTATCACCGTGGGCGCTTTCACAAGGCATGCGGGCAAAGGTCGTACTGGAGGACTAATCAAGTGAGTATTCCATCTGTTCAATAGAAGATTTTCACTATAAATGATGTCCACTCTTAGACTACTACAAGCCCCGAAGGAGTCACCGTCAAAGCTGGAGGCTGGCAACGCCTGCAAGGTTCATGCGGCCAACGATGCTGTACAAGCGGTGAAGCAGCTGCGCAAGGAGATCGTCAACATCATGTCTCAACTGTTGTACCTCGCCAAGACCAAGAATCCCAAGGGCATGATGCCGCTGTGCAATGAGATGGTGTCGAAGACGAAAACGTTGCTGAACATCTGGGAGCCAAGTCTGGTGGAGGAGGCCTTCACCTTTGTCGAACAGCACCGCATCATTGAGGAGCCCGACAACACGATAATGGTGAGTTCTAAGTGAATCATTATCTCTTGTTTCATTTCTAATTTCCACTCCTGAATATGCTTTCAGCCCATGTCGCCGTTTCGTAAAATTACCCAACAACTCAGCGCCTTGGATTTAAAATCTCCAGAGCTGGAGGATTTCGCCACACCAGTGGTGGCACCTCCAGATCTCTGGCCACGCACAAAGACTCCCACGAGCTGCGGACGTCCTTTCGGCCGATCGAATAGTTTGCGCCTAAGGCCTTCGCCATCGGCATCCGATATCAATGCAATTTATTCACTGCAATCGACCGTGGAAAGCTACAAAGAACAACTGAAAGCTTCAGCTGCAGGAAAATCATCCACCATCGGACAGGACGACTCTGATTCGAATGCATTTCAATCGTTGCCTGCTTTCATCAACAGCGGCATCGATTTCAAGGATTCCCATTTCGATGACACAACCTCAGCGTCGACAGTTGGTGCTTCCATTACGCTCATCGACTTGGACGAACCTCAACCGTCGGCATCGCCACCACTGCCAATAGTCGAAAACACGAAAAATATGAAAATTCCACACGAGATGCCGTCTTGTGTTGATTCAGAGTATGCAGATGATGATGGTTTCATACCCTCGAACTGTTCCATTGCTATACGGCACAATGTTGGTTTTCTGGACACGAAAATGATGAGCACATCACCGTCGGCAAATTATTATCGGCCCACGGAGGAACCCGAACCGTTGGACTTGACTCAGCTGAACATTGAGGCCAGTGTCATGTGTCTTGTGAGTAAAATTAAATTCCTCTGCGGTCGCTGTGGAAGCCCAGCGATACGTCTGCGACATCCGAAGACGACCATCAAGCGGGCGGGCTTCACGAACGCTCCAGCCCCCGATGTGGTCGTCAGTCAGTCGGTGATGTGTTCCACCGATTTGCCTTCCGATGTAAATGGTGCAGCCCAAGGGAACAGCTTGACACAGGATCAGAGTGCGATTGCGAGTGCGAATGGACGGGAATTTAACTTGGATTTGACCAATCAGCTTGAAACTCAGGGCAATGGAAACAAGGAGTCTGATCAGCAGTTCTCCGCGCTTCCCAAGAAGGGAAACAAATTCACTGATGGTGAGTAACTATCATTATCTATTGATGTGACCATTTAAAAATATATTTCCTACTTTCAGGTCTAGACTTATCTATGACCACTGATTGGGCTTCCGAACTGAGGCCATCGATGCGAAAACTTCGACATGCCATGGATGGCCTGTTGAAGACAGCACGGCTGATGCATTCTGTGCAACGGCTGCAGCAGGACATGAAACGGAACAGTATTAATCTGGACATAATGTATCGTCGTGATGTCTGCTTCTCACAAGCTGTGAGTTTCTTCGTTCACAAATCTATATTCTCATCTCCAATCGATTCTACATTAATATTTCTAGTTAACTGCTCTGGTCAGCGGCTTGATGGCCAAACTCTGGGGCGGTGAAATATCCGAGAACTTCATTAAAGTCCTCTGCGACCTGGGTCCTCTGGCGTACTTCGAGGGATTGCTGTCGCTGTACGGCGGTGAGACAGACATGTGGGGTGACATGTGCATCGCCATCGAAGACCTCTTGTCTGTCAATTTCACTTTGGTCCGAAGCAATATACAAAGGTGAGTGAATGGTGTGGTCCTTGGTGAATTTCAAACTTAACCTTCGCTTCGATTGTTTCTTCCAGAGATTCCCTTTCCGTTCCAACTCCACGAGTAACTGGCTCCCGACAATCTCTGACTGTTCTGCTGCCCGTTCCGGAGCATGTCTACAGCATTCTACCGACCAAAGAGATGTTGACATTCAAAGTCACGCCGGTCTTCTTCAACATCGGCATCAATGAAAAGGCAACCCTCGCCGAGACACTTGGGAATACGCGCGATCAGCATCGTTCGAACTGGGATAACTTTATGCGTTTGAAACAATACTACAGTCGCTTCCGCAAATTGAATCTCGTGGCGCCCGACACACCGAGTAAACACGAGCCTCATCTACCCGTTCCAGAAGCCGTCGCTAAAATACTGAGCATCATGGAGGAGCAGCTGCGTGCGAATGTCTCCAAGAATGTGAAAATATTGCAATTGACCGAGGACGCCTGCCGTTTCATGTTCGGCCTGCGTTTCACCTCCTGCAAGAGTGCCAAGGATCGCACCGGAATGGCTGTGACGCTGGAACAGTGTCGAATGCTATTGCAGGAATTCCATTTACCGGCCAAGATGCTTCCGGAAGTGTTGAGCACGATGAGAAGGTTTGTGATGGATTTCTCCAATATCATACAAGTTATCTTTAATTCCATTTACAGCGAAGGCACGCGCATGGACAACGTGTACAAGAACATCGACAAACGCAAGTACGCGTTCAATCTGCCACAGGTTCTGTCGTTGCCCACAATGTACCGGCCGCCAGTTGGATCCTATGGCAAAGCGGAGACATGAGCACTTAAATCGGAATTTCGAACTTGCAAACTTATTTATTTAAACTAGTACACTTTTTAGAGGTTGCAATATTGGAACAATTTTAGTCGTAGATTGTAAGAGTTTACTTAGATGTAGTGTTCAAAACAAGCTCCACTGCGGACACTCCACTTTCACGAAATGCGTCGTTGTTGACACCCAAAATGAACTAAAAATCTTCCAACGGCACTGTTTTCTCAATCGCTTCCTAGCGACTCATCACGAAATATTACAAAATGAATTTTAAAGTTTTTTAGGAGTTTGTTATATAATCACCTACATATATTGCACTTAAATGTTAGCGGCCATTCTTGGTCGCGAGCAATGTTTTAACCCCATTATTGTAGAGTAAGTTAGTAAGTCACAAAGATTGTTACTAAAACCAATAGGCCGGACCCGTACGCGAAGTCGAATTTCTACTTTTAACTGTGCCAAATATTTGTTACCAATAAGATTTAAATCCTAAACCTGTATAAAGGTTTATTGTTGTTTTCATTTGTATTTATCTGAAATATTTTCACAATTCCCAATCAATTGTTAATTTCTACACAACTGTTTATTTATATTGCGGTAAAGTACTTCCATATTAAAGATAATTTATTTATATTATTTAATTAAATATACTCATAATTTTATTTAGAACAACTTGCGTTTTATTCGCCAATCAACATTTAACTTTTCACCGAGTGAATTCCTAATAGTCGTTAATGCGTCCAATGCGCAGTCGATTCTTTCGAATCTCCGTCTTTAGCCACGACGGCACATCTCGTATGGGATGAGCATTGGGGAATTGCAGTGGTGGCTCTGGTCCATCGAACGGATGGGTCTTCTGCAACTTGCGTTCCAAGTACTCTTTATTTACCTGTTTGATGTCACGGTGCTTGTCCATATATAGATTGAAAGGTTGTCTCAGCGGGAAGAACTTTTGGTCAGCCATATATGGAGCGGGGAAATCGTACTCGAAAATTGGTTCTTTAATGTCTGCAGATTTAGATTCATAAATTAGTTAAATATTCACAAAAGTTATAATTGTAGAACTTACTCAAGACGTTGTGATAAAAATTCGTGAGGGATTTGTCCCAATTGGTTTGAAAGAATGATAGACCAGCTGGCGTAAGATCATCCTGAAATTTGCTATAAAAGTCCAAGGTCTTGAATGTACGTTTCTCCAGATTCGTGGATTCATTGGAATTCAATTTGTATGCGCTGAAGTCCAGCTTCGCGTTCTGTTTGTAAAGCACGAAAACGAAACGTTGGTAGCCGATGCCCTTTGGAGGAAATGGTTGCAGGTATTCAACGAGAACTTCGCCCTTTTTGATATCTCCATTTGGAATGTTTCCTCTGAAATATTAGAAATAAGTCTGTCAGTAACTTTTATACTAATAACGAAAAAATATTACATACACAAACCAATGTACGTATTCGGAATCGCTTGATTGGAAGTGGCCGTCGGGATTGGTAGCAATCAGAGTCCACAAACAATCTTCTTTTGACTTCTAATGGAAATAAAGGATGAAAAAATAATTACTTCTTTATATCATACTATTAATTTAAAAAGAACACTAACTTCTCCAGTGATAGGATCTACTTGGCCATCGAAAGTAACTTCTGGTGCCTTGGCAGCCTCTGATGGTTTTATGATATTTCCATTATACACTGGGCAAAGAGTGTCGTCCGACAGTTCATACTAAGAAAATAATTTTTTAACACTGAGAAACATTGAAATCACTTCCCAAAACAAACCTTGATGTCCAGAGGAACTCGTGGAACAAAATATGCACTGCCAAAGAGATCACTGAATATTCCATAATGATCTGCAATCACTCTCAAATCATACTGGCCAGTGGTTTTCCTATACTCCTCCTGCACTTGCTCCAAATCAATCAATACTGCAATTGTAAGATATCATGAAGATGGATATGTTTAAGAATAATAGCTAATGCATACAGTTGTTGGTCCTCGCTTGTTTTTCCAAGTCACCGTTGGTGCGTTGTGACTTCAAATGCTGCATGCGCTCCTTCGTTTGCTGCGATCGAGATGTCTTCAGTTTCGGGAAGCCAATGTTGACTCGTGCCACCAACTCGGGATCCTGAGCATTTTCCTCTGTAATTCATACCAAAAAGTGATTACAACACAATCGGTCCACAGCATGTGTGCGTGCGCCCAACTCGAAGAAGCCCCAGCATACCTTTCAGCCGTTGCTCGATGGTTTTGGCCACACCGGGCGGCTTGCCGCGCATCGTGTGTCCATGGCGGGAGGCCACAAGAAGTGGACCCGCCTGGCGCAGACAATTGTTTACGCCATTTTTCATTAATAAATTACTAAAAGACATTTTTCACGGAAAATGCAAAAAAATACCGAATGAACCTCAAAATCGTTTGACAGTTCCCAAAAGAGAGGGCGAGAGCGAACAGCTGATGCAGCCATTCACAATAGATACCGAGGAGTGTGTTCACTAAAAAGAAATATTAAAATAAATAATAATAATAATATAGATTTTAATATTTATTAAAGAAATGTATTATATAAAAATATTAAATACAAATATTTTATAAAAATTAACAATATTTTATAATTTCCCGTTATTATCAGATATTTTTGTAATTATCGTAAAATTATTAAAAATGTATAAAAAATATAAAATAAAAAAAAACTTCGAATTTAATTTATTAATATATACATTTGTAAATACGTGAAAAAAATATTTTAAAAAATTATATAGTGTCAGTCAAAAAAATATAATATAAAATAAAAAAATTAATCCATACTCATCAAACAAACTTTTGAAATTTCTCATTTTATTGGCGAAGGTGCGAACTTGAAAGAGGCGTAAACGCAGATCCAGTTCGCCTCCCACACGGCACCGGCATCAGAGCAGAGAAAAATATAGCAAACTTATAGTTGGAAATTCGTATATGGAAATGTTCATGACTCATCTTGAAATCCGGCGGTCGAAGGCACCGATGACCAACCATCAACAACCAGACCACTGTAGGACGCAACGAAGGCTTCGCTCCGGAAGAGACCGGAAGCCCACGACACTTGTCTCCAATCGCGATCGGACAGGTGGGAACGGAAGAGGCGGGGGGCGTGGAGGGAAAGGGGCGAGGAGGAGCTGATAAGGCGACATCGTCATTCGACATGGAGCCAACACATTCCATTCCAGCCGAACGTTATCACCGAAAATATAAGCGCTTAGGCGCACCTCGAATGGTTCCAATCGAATCGAGTGAATTCGGAGCGATTGCGATGGCCATAAAAGGCAACGATTTTGCTATCGTTTCATTTGGTGTAAAATTACAGCATACCTAGTCAGAGACAGACATATGGAGAGACAGACAGACAGAAAGTCGATCGCCGGAAAGACAAACGGACGGAGAGACAAACGGAGAGACGGACAGAGGTACAGACAGATAGACAGAAAGTCGATCGCAAAGCTGCATCTATGAAAATGGATATCAAATGTTTTACACTGCACTGTTGTTGTAGTTGTTTCAACTGTAATAGACATGTACATACATACATACATACATATATCAATGCTTATGTACATAGATGGTCCAGAAATACAAAACAAGCTCGGTTAACGGATTCAGACAGACGCTAATTAAAAATCGTAACGAGCTGGTTTCATCAAGCAATAAGCATAGACACACTTATACACTCACATTTCAGTGTGTGTGTGTGTCTGTATAATCAGTGTAGACGGCTGAGCGATCGTTTGTGAAGATTTCGCGGGACAACAACCAAAATTGGTCTCATCATCGTCGGCACCAACAGCAACAGCATTATCACTGACAACAACGGCTGTGACAACAACATCAACAATGACAACAACAACAACAGCAATGACAACAACAACAACAGCAATATCAACAACATCAGCAATATCAACAACATCAGCAATGACAACAACATCAGGAATGACAACAACTTCAACTAAGTAACAACAACATATTTTCGACGACATCATCATAATTTTTTCGACGACAACAACTTGTCCCATTGTCGTCGTCATAATCATCATCAATAAGAACTTGTTTCATCGTCGTCGTCATAATCATCATCATGATCGTCATCATCATCATCGATGACAGTGTCATCAACGAAGACAACATCGATGACAAGACTTTTGGTAATCGGAATTTCGCTCCGTATTTATTTAATTAAGAGTTTGTTTCGTGTAATTGCACCGAGCTGATCGGGAGATATGGGTATCTATCTCTCTGGAGTGACCTTGTGAAAGGGGGGGGGTGAGGTTGTCGGGTTCGTGACGATGTGGTTTTCATCTATCGATTAAGACATCGACAAAGGGAAAAACAATGAATCATTGAATTGTCGACTAAACGAAATCCCATCTTTGAAGACCCTCCCTCCAGGGCTCAAACTCAACAGATGACTCTTCATCTGTCACTCAATCTGTCTGTCTGTCCCTCTCTCAATCGGTGCCTCTCTGTCTGTCCAATTATCCGTCATATGCAAAATTCACCTCCCCAGCTTACGGGACATGACGTCACTCGGCTTAAGGCTAACATGACGATTCATTTTCGTCGTGTTTTGCATTTCCTGATAAGTCGTCTTTGCCAATTCATCCATGCACACGTTTCTCATTTCGTCCATTTCCCCACTGTCATGTGCCATGTGGCAACGCTTGACACTTGACTCTGTAGGACTTGGCCAAGGTGTGTTACCTCAGCATTTGGGCCGGCGTTTCAATTTCCACCCAGTGGATTAACCTCGATTTCAAGGAATTCTTACAATTACGTAAGCTCAATAAATACTCATTACCTTTGGATGACCTTCAAGTTGTTCTTGTTGTTGTTATTGTCTAGCTCTGGTTGTTGTTGTTGTTGGCTCTGTTGAATTAAGGTGGCGGCATAAATTTAATCAATATTCCATAAACTTCAACCGTCAACTTCTTTATCAATAATTTCATTTCTTCAGCTAACCCAGACATATTTTTTTTAAATTGATTAAAAATGTGCCTTGAGAGAAGTACGTGACACGTTGATGGATGGAAGGAAGAACTGGTGATGGACATTTGTCAGGGTCTCAAGGGGAACTGTCTGAATGCATACATATCTATACCAAATGGAAAATATAGACGTATCTTTAGCTTTAGTCATATTTTAGTCAATGAACTAAGAACGACGACTAAGAATATGAACAAAAACAATTAACTTCGATATGAACTTAAATCCACAATATATCGGAAGCTAAATTATTTCCGATCGCAATTGTATTTTAATATATGATAAAATTCTTCATTACGTAAAGAAAAACCCTGAAGACCAATTGTCCGTATTCCAATGACTGCAATCTCAAGACCATTTGTTTGAAAACCATGACGTGGTGATTTCAACTTCATTTCTATAAAAAAAATCTTCGAATATTATACAATATTTTCTTATCAACTTTAGATTTATCGCTCCGTGATTGTAGGTTCCCCTCCCCCACCCGCATCACTCTTCCTGTCTGCCGAATGCTCTCTCCCGAACCCTCCCTCTCTCTCTCTCTTAACACTCCTATGCTGGTTACTTCGAGTACCAACTGATAACGAACTAACGTATTTTGTTTTTCTGCAAAAACCAATGAAGTGTTTGGTGTGTTTTTTTTCAAATACTCATAGATATGTCATTAGTTGATTGCAGTTGTAGTTGTTGTTTGTTACTTCTGTTGTTTTCGGTATAAACTCCATTTATGAAAGTGATATTGCGTAAATGCTATTTTCGAGTTATGGCACCACTTGCGATACGCATATCTTTATGGGTGTCGTGAAGATTAGATGAATGTGATCGATGTCACCCATGAAGGGCGAAAAAAATCACACACAAAAACTTTGGCGACCTTAAAATCCCTTGAAAAAGTACCTTTGAGAGAATTTGATATAAATATTAATAGCTTGAATTTCGGGGAAAATTAATCTTAAGTTAACCACACCTCGGCCCTTACCATCGCCTCCACCATCCCCCCCTACCTCTCGTCTCCTCTACCTTTAATTTATTTTTTTTGTTGCTCGATTCATGCGAACCCGGAAATCTCTCGAATCTCGCTTCATCCACCCCTAAGAGGCGGCACCGGTCGAGCGCGTGACCTAGGGTTGGAAACTGCATCGCTCAGCCTCCCTCGCCCTCGGGTCTTCCACCCTGGGCCACCCCCAGGATATTATTTCGTTGTGAAAGAACAAAAAAATCGATATGCGGTTTTTCGAACTTCGAACGTCGAGACGAGACGATGTCGAACAATTGCAACAACAACGACACCAAATCATATGGCAACAATTTTCGGACTCGGGTGGCTCCGGGTGGCCTCGACTCGACTCGACTCGACTCGACTCAACTCGAGGCGAGGCTCAAGGCGCATGTGTCCGCAGCCCGGTCTTTTGGGCGGCGTTGTCAAATTTCGTCGACATGTGCGCGATGCCGCATTGGGTGAGAGAGAGAGAGAGTGAAAGAGCGAGTTGACAAAGAACAAGGAGAGAGCCACAAAAAAATATTGCATATTTGAGGGAGCGGCAGCTGCCATTTACTCCACACATACATACATATTTACAAAGCCATCGACACGGCACATGGATAAAAGACAAAGACAGACAGACAGTTGTGCTAAAATTCTGCACGGCAATTGTGCTAAAAGTAGTGCTAAATTTGTGTGAACGACGACGACGGCCGGTGTTTTTGCCCGAATCCACACCCGAACCCTCGTGACGGAGTAGATAAACACTCCCATTTACTCCACGGTATATACAGACTATATAGTATATGGCATCAATTATATACACGATGCCGGGTCGTTGGAGTTCTCCTCGTTCTCTCTGCTGTTGCTGCTAAGAAACCCATGCACGTCAGAAATGAAGTGAGAAAAAAACAAGAAGAATCAAACCGAATGCAAGAGAGAAGGAGAGAAGAAAAAATGAATTTGAACTTGAACTTCCTCGCTCTCTTCGCGCAGTTCGTTCGTTCGGCCGGCCCGGGCGGAACTTTGGCAACGCGCCCCTCTCAAACCACCCCACCTCGCCACAAACCAACTCACCTCACCCCACCACACCCCAGATCAACGACTCATCGGTGCAGAGCTCGCGCCATGCCGGCCGGCTGCCGGTCGGTCGGCTCTCGTTCGGCCCCTCGACATGTTATCGTCGTATGGCAACGCCATTTACGGACCTCGAACAAATACATTTTTAATTCACTTCGTCATAAAATTCGTTACTTCTTCGTTCTTTGAGTTTTTCGGCTTTTCTTTTGTTCCTCGATTTGTAATTTTTTTATTTTACAATTCTTTTTTTCAGTTCCTCCTTCATTTTTAGTCTCTCGTTTATATTTTTTGTCTCTCGTTTATATTTTTTTTCTCTCTATATATCTCTCTATATATTTTTCGCTGGTTTTGTACTTCTTTTATCTCTCTTTTATATTTTTTGTCTGTGGATTTACATTTTTTGTCCATGTCTTTTTTTTATTTTTGCCTCGGGTTATTTTTTATTTTCTTTCCTTTTTCATTTTTTTTTTTTTTTTGTTCTTATAATATTTCTATTTGTGGCAATCTTGATTGTCGCTGCACAAGCATCGAATATTAAACACCTCCGTCGAGAAACCACTCGACAACGATTGTGGTGAATAGACTTCGGGTGCTGCACCGAGCATACCTCGGTCTTACGACCTCTGCTTCGGCATGTCAATCACGTGCCAAAGAAATGAATTAATTAATAAAACCTTGCGCCTATCCAACATCCACCCATGGTTTTCCGGCGGTTTCCGATTCCGGTTGTGGTTTTAGAATATTCCACCGAAATCCATGGACTTCTGTGATCTACAGAGAGTTCTTCTACCATCAGAAGTTGAGGCGGAATCACTTCAATCGGAGTGTTGAATTTTTGAAAAAACCCATCTTTTGGAAAAACCTTAAATTTTCCTATTCTGAATAATATGAAACCTTAAATTTTCTCATTTCGAATATCATGAAATCTTAAAATTTTCTCATTTCGAATATCATGAAACCATAAAATTTCTCATTTGTAATATCGTGAAATCCCTCGTTCTTATATGAAACATTATTTACAAGCATTTTTCATGACCATCATTTTTTTTTTTTTTTCATGACTGACATTTCGGAAATTTAATTCCAGACCCGCAGACCTCTGAGGGAGGGGCAGAGAAAGAATGACAAAGGCTGGTTGTGAGAGTGAGGAGGATAAAGTGAGAGTGAGGAGGATAAAGTGAGAGTGAGGAGGATAGAGTGAGAGTTGGAGATTTATGAATATTAAGTCCCTAATTTGAGCGGAAGGCTGTGACTCAGGATCAACTGGCTCAACCAGGGTCGCCCCATCGAAAAACACAAGGAACATTCTTTATCCTGTTTTCTGTTTGCATTTTTCGGGTGGGTTTCGCAGTGATTCATTGAGAATTCTTTTTTTTTTTTGGTTTTCATTATTTTTTGCACAACTTTCGATGCGTGAACATAAATTGGAAGAAAAATTGACAATGAGGGAGAGGTTCTGAGTTTGAGAATTTCGGAATGAGGTGTCGAGAATAAAGTGACTCATGGCTGAAACTTAGATACTTGAGAACATGGGTGAATAAAAAGGATTTCGGTTGTTGGAAGAAATCGCAGGAAACTCGTTAAAACTTCACTCAGATGTTCGTGCTGTGAAGTTCAGGATGACATTTTCGGGTTCAAGGTCCAAAATACTGGGTTATGTCTTTGAAATCATATTTTTATTTCATTTTCCTCGTTTTCTTTAAAGAAACGAGACGAAGTTCGAAGAATGAGAAGTTAAAAATCCATGGAATTGAGAGAAAAATCCACTTTAGCCTCTGATAATCCGGATGACCCACGAACTCGATCGACCCTGCTCCAAACCGAACCGAAGGGAGTCACTCAACCCCTTCTCCTCTGAAGGGGACCCTGCAATTGTCGCACATCATAAAATCCACAAGGAGTAGAGGAAAGAGCGACCAGAGGGGGAAAATGCAACGGCTCCAGACGAATGTCAAGTTTGATGCTGATAAAAATACTGACTGACGAACGAATGGACGGACGGACGGACGGACGGATGGACGGATCAACTGACGATGCCACACCCAATGAGAGTCCGATAAAGACGAAAATGAAATGGAAAGGGGAACACAAGAACTCCGACAATTTCTCAGCATATTAAAATCATACTTCATGCGATTAAAATGAAAGGAACCACGAGATATGAGAATGTGAAAACAATAAAAATAAACTCGCTTCATATCAAAAAAAAAACAACAACACCAAGAACTGAAAAAAGAAAACAATGACGACGATCGTCAATATATCAACATATGGCGTCAAACCGAGGGAAGAACACAAATAAATAAATAAAAATGTAGGCGCCTATCGCGAAAGGATGTCGTTAAAAAAATATTATCGTTTCGGAAAAAAACGAAACCACGGAAATGCATTGAAAAGAACAAGAAATAAGAAATTATGAAAATGGCTAAAAATAACTTTCGAACCAACAGGGTTCGAGAAGGGAAGAAGGGAAGGAAATATATTTGTATGTATCCTGCATGGAGGGTAATAAATAAGGAGTTTTTTGCACAACTCCATCGACAGACAAGAGCTGCATACAAATTGCATCGAGCTTCAAATGGAGTTGAGTCTGGAAGTTTCTGCTCCTCGCCCACACCCTGTATCGATATATTTTAGGGTGTGTCACGCCTTGAAAGGGTGTTGAAAGAAATCTCAACTCTAATTTTTCCATAATATAAGAATATATTGGCTTTTGCAACCCTTAGACAACTGCTCCATATACGACTTCGCCCAGACTCGCACAATTAGTCATCGTCCCCGCCCTTCCGGTGAATTATTTATCACACCCTCACAGTCATTTAGACGCATTCGGAAATTCATTTCAATTTCCAAGCCAGACATTCACTTACCACACACAAAATAAATGGGATATACTCTTGCTATAGAATATATTCCGCACAGCTGATTAATTCCGGAGGGTTTTCGTCGACCAGCTGACCAGCAACATTGGCAACTGTCAAGATTGACATTCGATACCAAGGACAATGGTCAACGCCGACGTTTCACCCCCTAATGGCGGGCCACACCAACCCCTGCCCACCCTGCGCCATGTTAACCCAGGCCCTCGTCTCGATTTCTGATCAAAAACGCCTCGCTATCATCGGAATCGGGGATCGAAACGATGCCCTTGGAACCCTCGAATTCAGGGCCGATCCAGATGATCCACGTGACTCATTCGCATGGTGAAGGGAAAACCGAAAAATTCCACGCTGCACCCCCGCCAAGGGTTGATGGGACAGTGGGAGAGAGAGCGAGAGGAAAAAGGGAGTGGGAGGAAGATTTGCAAACTTTTCGTGTGCAACCCCGAAAATAGTGCAGGGTTTTTACTTTCTTTTTCGAGGTCATTCGCCTCGTCCGGAACTGGGTGGTGCCCGAGGCAAGCAGACCGAGTGGATAGACAGACAGAAAGATGGACGAACAGACGGGTGTGTAGTGAAAAGCATTGCCAACGCCGTAAGAGCCCTAAAGATAGGGGAGGTGAGGATGAGAGGGGTGGACAGCGGAGAGGAGAGGAGAAGGGTCTAATTTGACGAGCAAATAAAACCGACACGTGCCGAGGGGTTTCGGAGAGATCGCGAGAGGCAGACGGGGGTGAGCAGTGAGTGTGAAAACGTAGTGAAAATAATTTTCATTACAAATTCTAAATCGTTCACTGTTTCACATGAGTTGTTAAAAATATAATGCAACAATAAATATAATAATAATAATATCTATAACAAAAGAAAAGAAAATAATATAAGAAGAAACTATTTTAAGAAATAAAAACCACTAATTGCTCCTTAATTGAAACCGCATTGGATTTCTCAAACTTAATGGACCACTAAGTATTACTTTCAATAGATTAAATTTTTGCAAAAAATAAAAAAATAGAAATAAAACAACAAAATAGACCACAAATAGATAAAACAACAAAATAGAAATAAAACAACAGCAACAAAGAAATAAAACACCGTGATTAATTGCAACAAATTGTTGTTGCATTTTTCCCCCGAAAATAAAAAAATTAATGCACACGCATTTCAAATTCATACCCATGAAAACTCCTACGAAAGCAATTAAAAATCTCAAATTAGTACTTTTTATATCTGTTTGGAGAATGATGAATGGTGTGGGGAGAGAGGGAGAGAGAGAGAGAGGGGGAAGATGGTGACTGAGTACTGCCGGGGGATCTTCACGGTCTGTTTGTGACCTGAAAGCGTGCTAACTATTTTGTTACCTCTGCCTGCGGAAAATCGTGTAGAGAATCGTGAGATCGCAGTGTTAGTTTTTCATTAGATTTATTTTTACACTCAATTAAATGGAATATTCTTCGCTGTCTCATCAGTCTCACTATCTCATTCTTTCTCTTTATCTCCATCTCGCCTTTCCATCTCCCTTCCTCTCCCCATCATCCTCGCTCTGTCTCTTTCTATATGCCTTTCATTAAATATTTCGCCTACCACCCACTGGAAGATTTCGCTCAGTGCAATATTTACAGTTCGCAAATAAACTGCATGTTATTAAGTTAAACGTGTTGATGTGCCTAACCGTCTGTCCATCTGACTGTCTATACATCTATCTGCCTGTCTCTCCTGTAGTATATCTGTCTGTTTGTCTACAGGCAGTGATCATTTGTCTGTCGGAAAATGTCTGTCAGAATGATTCATCGAATGACTTGTCTGTCTAGTAAGAGGTGTTTCTCGGAATTTATAGCCTTTACTTAGTTTACTTAGTACTTTTCTTCTAATAGCTCTAGTATTGAGTTTTTAGGGTCTCAAGTCAAGTTATTAGGAATAGGTGTTGCTTGGTCTCTAACTGTTCTTACCTTTGATATGAGATCCCTGAACACTTTCCCTAATTGTTTTTTCTCTAGTACCATCAATATAGTGTTTCTACTTTTGAAAATCTTACTATTCCTTTTTTTAATTAATATTCACTTCAAATATAAAATGATATTTCCCACGATATCGTGAATATCACGAAATAAAATCCCCAAAACCTATAATAATATAGTACTTTTATCAAAACCCAGTTAAGAAATTCAAATTTAATATAATATAAAATATTTTATAATACACATGCACATAAACTTGCCAATGAAGCATGATTCCCTCAACACAAAGCGAACAAAACAAAAATAACTAATAAAATAATACTCGGTAAATGAAATGAAATATTTATGAATCATCGCTGGACAATTCAACACCAAGAGAAAAAATGATGATTAGTATTATTTTGTTCGAAGACTGTGATGAAAACAGTTTTTAAAAATGATGAATCATCAACGATCAATTTGCATGAAAGGCACATAAAGCAAATAATTGAAGATATAGAGAAGTCGTGTCACTTAAACGGCAATTGAAATCGTATTACGTCTTTGGTATACCAAAATCCCATTTGGATCCCGCCCATGTGCACTCTATATTTCGGGTTTGGGAGGTGGGGGAAATCCAGAGCAGAGACGACGATAAGGTTAGCTTTGGAAAACAAACAAACAAAGAATAAATGTCACATTTTCTCAAAACTTTAAACCCATCAGGTGTACAAATAATAGATAGTCAAGCGGCTCCATTAAAAAGGGAAAAATATTTCTGAAAACATTTTACCAAAGAGATCAGGGCAGGCGGTGAAATGAAGAAGAATCAGGTCGCATGAATTAATTGATGCGACGAAGGTAAAATGTTTGATTCGATTTAATGTGAGATGTTTGAAAATCTTTTACTAAATTGAGATGGTAAGTGGTTGTTGTTGTTGTTGTTGTTGTTGCCTCTCTCGACTATCTCTCTGATCGCCAGATACCGTCATAATTGGTACCTGTGGGCTTTGAACTTGCAGAAACCGTTACATGACGTTGCCACCGAACGAACGAACGATCGACCGACCGACCGATCAACCGATCAAGTCAACAATCCAACTCTTTGTGACCATCGATCTCGAATACCGGTTCGACCTGACTTTTGTGGAGCTCCTCCATACCTCGATACCACATGATAATGGTGATAACTCTGGTTCGTGCACCTCACTTAGTAAACCGCTTTAAAACGTTACTAAAAGCCAAGTGTTTATTTGTTTTTTTTTTTCTCAACTAAGTATTTATTTATTTGTTCATTTTATTATGGTGGCCCTTATTGACGAAAACTTCGATACTTTATATAGAGGTCGTTAAATAGAAATAAAATTGCTGGTTTTAGCTGAGACAATGAAGAAGAATAAATAGAAAAAAAAATAGTAGTAGTAGCAAAAGTGATCTGGAGTAAATTTGATAGGATTTTTGAACCAAAATAATATTATTTTTTTTTTGTAATTTCAGTGTTAATTTTTATTTGAATAGAATTAAGTTATTTCCTACTAAAAATAGGCATTTATTAAGATTTTTTCATTAATTTACTACGACTTAGATGTTCTCATGTTTTCCTGCTCTTCCTTATTGAATTTCGCTCCACACAACCATATGAGGTCGTATTCTATTCTAAGTCCGATATTGAAACCCCTCCCGTGTCCACCGGAGATGTCGACGCGAGCTCAGAGATCAAGCCATAAACGAGCTCGCGACGACAGACAAACAGGCCAAATGACGAAAATGCGACCAAACATGTCGATGAGCATCGGAGCGCTCGGACAGATTTTTGACAAATGTATTTCCAGTTGCGATTGGCGCCAAAAACGGCGAACGCGCGACGCTCAATGGCGAATTTCGAAAATCAAATGCGAATTCGTCCGTTGGAGTTGGAATTGAAAAGTTCTAATGAAAAAAAAAATAAAAACATTCGCAACATTTTCAAACCCGGTGAGAATTTCAATGTCGAGCTTCGTGTTTCGCCCATAAAAGCGGACCAAATTTCAGCTCAAAAGCTCAAAGCTCTAACACACACACACATTTTAACACTCACATTTCCAGCCACATGTATGGAGTCCATCGATGGACGCGTTAATTTTACCATAAAATTTCGGTTAGAAATTTGAAAAATTGAGTGTTTTTTTAGGGATCAGGGAGAACAACAACAACTGAGATTGGGGCGTTCGCGTCATGTTGAAGAATGCGTGGCGCGAGTTTTTAAATCGGAAAATGATGTCATGTTCTTGAATGAGAGTGAAATTCTTGATAACGTTCATATTTGAGTCGAAGGTTGGATTCTTTTCATTTCGAACTTCATGTTGTTGTGCATGTCTTTTCGATACATGTGGAATTCCATACGTTTCACATGAAGCTTTTTTTTTTAATTTCTTTTCCTACCCCAAACGTCTTCATCTTCTTCGTTTTTCAGTCCAGTTTCCCAAGGTAAATATTTTCCTATGCGATCGTGTGAGAAGTTTTCCCAGGCTTTGTGGCGAACCCTTCTTCGTTCGGCGAACCAGAGACATGCGATTGTAAAACAAAAACAACAACAATAATAACAACAATAATAATAACAACAACTGTAAATATAATAACAAACACGAACAATGAGTAAATCAATTTGACGCCCTAATTTGCATAGATTTTCCCATGCACTCATTCATTCATTCATTCGCTCATTCATAAAATGTATCAGCAGTTGGAGTGGTATTATTAATGGGAGTGGTGGTAGAATAATAGTAGTCGTATTAGTAATAGTAGTAGATGAAAAATTGGATGACGTTGATGGTAGTCGAGCCAGTTCTTCACCTTTCTCTCCATCTCACTATCTCTCTCTATCGCTCTTTATGGAAAGAGTTCGACTAATCGTAAAAACGGTCGCCCGCTTAAACTGTGAAAGAATCAGACAACAAGTTGTAATCTTTCTAACATTTATGCAAATTATGAATTATTCTCAACAATTACTTTTCATTCTACTCCGCAAATAATTCTCTCAGCGGAGCAGGTGAAGAACAACTGGAGTTTCGAATTTTGCACTTATTCTTGCGTTAAAATTGTGGAAATAGAAGAAAATCTTTCTTTCTAGATGAGTTACAGACTCTACTTCATCTTTTTATTTAGCCTATTGATCATTTTGGAGATTATTCTTCTTAGGAATACCAACTAAAAGTTCTTCTGTACCAACTTCCTGCACACTTCATCCTAATCTCTATACCGAATAGTTTTATATTCTTCTATCCCAATTCTCTCTTCTACTCCGTTCACGAATTCCTCTGGAACATTCTCCACAGCTAGCTCGATTCGAATATAATTCCAGACGAATCAATCTCTATATGTATGTTCCATTGGTGATCTCTCGAAATGTAATCTCATAATCGACAACAGCAACAACAGTAACGATATCCGTGGTCATGTGGGAGGCTTAATGAAACCAGTTTCCGCTACCTTTTATGCATTTCCACAATAACCACAGCGACAACATGAAAATAACGACGGCGACAACATGAGAACAACAACAAAAACCAATAATATATTGTCTAACAATACCAATACCATTAATATGAAAAAAGCCTACGCGCTCTGAAAGCCGAAGTAAATCCCAGTCTATCTGAGTCGAGTACCGTAGGAAAGAACGAAAAACAGGTGGTAAAGGTGAGAGTAATAACAAAATTCGAACATAAAAAAATCGAACAACAAAAAAATTATTAATTCAGAAACACACATGCAACACTGGCAGTGGAACAGTTGTAACGGAAATGCATTGTATTTCCTACAAATCGGTGTTATTTGTGTTAGTGTTTTCAGCCTGGATTCGAGACGAACTGAGAGACACGATTTGATGCATCCAACGAACCAATTGTGAGCCATTGTCTGGTGCTCCACAAAAAGTCCAAACACCGACGAACAGATAGATAGACAGATTGGACGACAGACATGCAAAGTAAACGACCGAAAGAAAGACAGTTAGAGAGAAAGAATCGCAGACAGAGGGAAAGAAAGGCAGACAGATAGAGAGTAAGAAAGAAAGAAAGAAAGAAAGAAAGAAAGAAAGAAAGAAAGGAAACGATCGATGCTTTCTTTCTTTCTCTCCTTTCTCCGTGGAATCTCTGAACTGCTTTCGAGCTCTGCGTCTTATTTGGGTTTCCGTGAAGCGTTATTGCAAGTGTTAAGAAGAAGAAGCAAATTAAGAGGAAGAAAATGAAGAGGGAGGAGAAGAAGAAGACAACGACGATCTCGCTCATTTGAATATACTGTATCAATTCCAAACACAATGGGCTGTTGACCTGCATCTCAAATGGTTTCACACTCTGTCGCCGACGGCACTGGAGGCGAGACCGGCGTTGCCAGATCGTTGTGCCGTTATCATTTTTATTTTGTACTAAATAGCTATTTTATCAAAATTTAAGAATTAATTTAAAATATAACATTTTTTTATCGCCTCCACTGTAACTTCCTCAGCTTCTAAATTGATGCAAGGAATGTGAAGAATTTAATCTTACTTCTTCTTCTTCTCCTTCTTAATTTCCAAATATTAATTTATTTTCTTTGAAATGAAGCAGCAGCAACAATAACAATGAAAACCATCAATGAAATAGAAGAAAAATTAACTTTCAAATATATTAAAATAAATAAATAAAATAAAAAAAAAAACACTAGATTGGCTTGTTGAATTTTGTTCAAAGACGAGGGGAAAGTTTTTTTTTACCTTCTCTCCTTCTATTTGAATTTCTTGTATTTCTTCTACTTTGGCATAAATTAAGCTAAATTCAAGACGCGATCTGCTTGCTTTAACTGTTTTGTTTTTGTCTTCAAATCGTATACTGTTATTTAGAAATGAGAGTGATCGGCGAGAAATCGTTTTGAATTGAAAATCTAAAATCGTTTCAGTCGATTTTTTTTTTATTTTTTATTACATTTTTTTTCGAAAGGTCACCGAGAGTAAAAGCCGCAAAAGCTGTCAAGGGAAAGTTTTATTGTTGTATTGATTTTATTACTATTTCATGTTTTATTTTTTGCAAAATACAAAGGGCTTTGACCGTAGTATTCAGTTCTATTATAATTTGTTAGTAGTATTTAATGGGGATTTAGTACTTTTTATAGTTATGATAGGGAAATTTTACTCTAAAATATTTTAAATTAATATATTAATGTTTCAAATCATATATTCTAAGAATTAATTCTTACATTGAAAAAACAAAAATGAAATAAGATACAAATATTTGAAACAATAAATTATACAAATTTATTATTTTTATTTTTTCAATCTTTTTTTCTATTTTTTTTTTTTTTTAACCATAAATCAAAAATAATACATTTTATTGACCATTAATAAAACCTATACCTTCAAACTTGTTTCTCGAAAATCTCTATTGTTGGATATTTTTCATGAATTATGTCTTATTCAAAAATGACCTACAAAATCATCCCACATCTCACAACCACTCGAATTCCAGTGGATGCAACCTTCGATCGAGAAAAGGGCGTGCGTAAATCTGGGGTTGGTGCAAGGGTTGGAACCGGAGTTTGTGGCATGGGGAAGCCTCCAGTCAGCCGAGACAGAGGAACAAAACCCCAATGCTTAATTTGATTTAAAATACAACTACGAAAACACATCAGCCACTGGAACGGAACACAAAATCCTACTGAAAACATAAACAAAAAATACGAAAACCAAAAGAACAACAGCGAAAACCAAAACAACAATAACAGCGAATACCAGAACAACAACAACAGCGCCTAAAGTAAAGGCAACAATGAGTTTTCGAAACCTTATTTGGTCAGCGCATTCGTCATCAGATGGGATGCCACACCCTTCCCGTCGCGTCATCGTCGACGTCGTCGTCGTCATCGGACAGCGACGACATCAACACTTTATGTAAAGAGAACCCGCAGTCCAATCCGTCCGTCCTTCCATCTGTCTGTCCTTCCGTATGTCCGTCTATCTGTCGAGGGACAGCGCCATATGAGAACAGAACCGATTTGCTATTGTTTGCTTTCTTTGTTTAGCATGATTTTTCTTTATTTAGCTTGATTTTTCTTTGTTTAGCTCGATGTTCTTTCCACGATGATGTTGCATGATGTTGGGTGGGTCCACAAAGGGAGGTGGGGGGAGGCAGTCGATGCGGCGAGGGTGGGTTTGAGGGTTCATCGACTGAGGGGTTGTGGGAGTGTTCAGACGGCAGACGCCAGTCGCGCCATGAGTCTGCGAAGTCTTCGAGGCGGGGTCGTTGGCTGCTGATTGGGAGCTTCTTCCCAAGAGAGAGAGAGAGAGAGAGAAGAAAGGGTTCCACGTTGTTTAAGTATAATATTTCCTCTCTTAATATTCTCAGAGCAAAATCATCTGAAATTGTTCTGAATTAAAAAACCATTACTTCGGACATTGTCTACGATTAAAATATCATCATCATCGTCCATTACCTATTCAAGTGTGTGGTAATGAGACACATCCACACGTTATACCGTAAGCTCAATGCTATGGGGTTAACCTTAAAAATAGCAACAACAACTACAATGACAACAAAAACAAATACAATGAGATATGCGAAAAAATCTCAACAACATTAAAAAACAACAACGAAAGCAGCAACTGCAAAAAAAAGATGAAAAAACAAAGCATCCAAACATGAGAATGAAAATATTTACATTGAGGCGATGAAAAAAAAAAAACAACAACAATTACTACTACAATAGCAGGTAGCAAAAAAACAATAACAATAAAAACAACCTCAAAGCAATAACCGAGAGGGGTCCGGGGGGATTTCGCTCAATGTTGCCTCCACAGCACTTTTTTCACCTTTTTACAATAATTTTTATTCCACTACGTTTCATTTATTTTCTCATATTTGTTTTATTTAATTTTATATAATATATTTTTCAATTTTGTTGATTATTTTTTTTGTTTTTGTTTTTTAATTTTTTTTTTATATTTTTTTTCATATTTGCTTTATTTCATTTTATATAATATATTTTTCAATTTTGTTGATTATTTTTTTTTTATTTTTGTTTTTTAAATTTTTTTTTATATTTTTTTGCTTTATTAATTTTGTTTTATACCATTTTTGTATTGTTTTATTTTGTTTTGCTGATTTTTATGTCCATTTTAAATTGGTTTTTAATTTTTTGTTCTCGTTTTTTATTGCTCTTTACACTGAGTTTTGTTTACAAATGACTTTTTACCTATTTTGACGAAAATTCACGAAACCCAGCGATTTCTCATTCGAGGGGAGTGGGGGGAAATCATCAGTTGGACAGACACGTGGACAAATGGATGGACGGACGGACGAATGAAGATCAAGACCCCGAAACTGTGCCAATGAACAATTGACCGTTGACACGATTCGAGCTCGAGTCGCACTTACTGCGATCTTCGATTACATCATGCCTTACCCTTCGCCCGAAGCCCCTCCCCCTCGATACCTCGATCCCCCACCCGCGACCACGTTGATCTTGAAAACAATCTCGATCATCGCTCGTTTCGTAATTCACGCGGTTTCGCCTTTAAGTGTTTTTTACTTTACTATTACAAATTCTTTTTTTTTTAATATTGCTTTTTTTCATTTTTTCATAGTCTTTATTTTTTCACAATCTTTGTTTTTTATTTGCTTACTATTATTTGATTGCCTATTAAGAAAAAAAAACAAAATCGTTTAGTTTGTGTTTTGTTTGAAGCCCACGTGCTTGGCTTGCGATCCATTCGAGCCCCGTTTCTCCTCCGACCTCCGCCAGAGGTGGCCAGACATGCAGTTTTGCCTTTTTGGCCAAGTCGTCTTGTTTGCATTTCTAAGTGGAAATTATTGTTGTCGCCTTTAAGAGGCCTCCAAGAGGAAATAACTTCATTCAAAGCTATTTGAATATTTCACCATTCGCAAATAAATGGTTCGAATCGGAGGTGGATCAGGGTCAGGTGGGGGTTGAGTAAGCCAAATGCGATTTGACCAGGTTTGCCATCTAATGATAGGGAAAATAGGTGTATTTTAAAAGATTTTCATGAAATCTCCAACCAACAACAACAACCTCCGAGTGTGGTTTTTGCATGCGAAGAGCTGTTATTTATTCGCCGGAAAACGCGAGAGTTATTAGACTAAAACAGCTATTATTCATTCACACACACACACACACATATAGATAGACTCATAGAGGAACCAGATCTACTCATAGACAGGTCCGTCTATGAGTCTAGCTCTCCGTCCGTCCGTCCGTCTGTCCGTCTATCTTTCTGTCCGTCTGTCTGTAGGTCAGCGCAGCTGTCTGGTGTAACATTTTCTCCGTCTGTGTAGACAAAATTGAGGAAACGCTATTTGCACGAGTCTCGTTCATTCATTTTTCTCTCGCTTTATTTATTTATTTTCCTGTGATCTTGATCTTGGTCCGCTGCCTGTTTGAGTTTCACCTACGGTGGTTTTTCCCACATTCAATAGTGATTTATTTTCATAATTCTCTACATATTAGCTTTAGTTATTTTTATTTAATTTTTTTAGAATTTCATTGTTTTCCATTTTATTAATTAAAAATTTCATTGTTTTCCATATTTGAACTAATAATAATTTTCTAATATAATTCATTGATATTGATAAATAAATAAATATTTACTCTAAAATGATTTCTCGGTTATGGTTTTATATTTTATTTTTATTTATATATTTTTTTATATTTATATTTTTTCATTTTTCATTTATATTCAGTGAATATTTTTTTATTTTACAATGAATTCGCATGGAATAGAAACCACTGCGAGGTCGTGATGAGTGGGTTGAACCGAATGCTGAGACTAGCAAATGAGAGAGAGAGAGGTGGAGAAGCGGGTGGGTGGGTGAGAGAGAGTGGGAGAGAGAGGGGGGAGCGTGAGTGGGGCGCCGCATTCAGTTGCCCACACGAGTGGCTCCCGAAGAGATTCGTTGGCGGAGCAAGCGATGCTTTTTTTCCCGAGGCAACCGAACAATAACCGTAACAACAACAACAACGCATAGAAGCATATGGCTAAGACGACATGCAAGGTGGCTTAAAGACCGACAGTTGTTGTTGTTATTGTGGCTGCCGCTGGTGCAAAGTGTTGCCAACTGCTGTTGGTTGGTTGTCTCGGTTTTATTTTTTGCGATTCCCGAGCATTTTTTTTTTCATCTACATTTTGTTGGCGGCTTTAAGCAGCTTTTTAGCCACATCTCGTGTGTAACGAAAGCCGTAAATAACTGTGAAGTATGTTTTTTTTTTCATTTATTTTTTAACAATTTTTCCAACTATTTATTTGTTTGTTTTACGCGCGATTCGCATTCGATTTTTGTCGATTTTTTTCTGTTTTTCCCTAACTTGTGTATTTTTTTTGTGTGATTTTGATTTTGATTATTTATCTTGTATTTTTTGTTTGTTCGCAATTTTCGCCGGCTGTCGCTTCAATTGGAGCCCAAAGTGAAACTTTGTCTGCTGCGATCGTTGGGATCCGCGACTCGATTCGATTCGCCTCGACGGCACATCTGCAATTGGTCGATGTTGTTGTTGTTGTTGTTGTTGCAGATCTTTAATTAAAACAACAATCGTCGATTGAATTTGCGCGCCTGCGCACAATCGCTGCCGTCGCGACGCACGTTTGGAGAAATTTCTTCCATTCGCAAGTGAGATTTTTGCGTCTATCTTCCCTCATTGTCTGGTTGTTGGTATTTTGAATGTTTTTTTTTTTGTATAATCTTCACGTGCAAAACTCCATCATTAGCCAAAACCAGTTGTTGTTGTTGTTGTGCCTCCCCGGTAGCCATCATTTACATCTCGCATTCAATGACCTTGGCAACTCCTTACGCGGCAATCATTTTATGGTTGCCGCCACACGTTGAAGGAGTTCGTTCGTTTTTTTTTTTTGCTCGAAGGCAGCCGACCGGAGGCTGAACTTGACCTTGGGGTCAGAGGGGGCCTCGTTTGTCAAGTGGACAGAGAGACAGCTGCCGAAATCGACAACAACAACAACAACAATCACACAAAGAAACACTAACAAAATGCTCAAATCGCATGCTGTGACTGTCGCGAAGATCGTTTTGAGATAACTTTGCCATTTGTCTGATTGTTTATGTGGCCAAAGCTGTCTGTCCCAATATTTATTTATTCGTCTGTTTGTCTCCCACTGTGTGTCAATCAATGGAAAGTTGTCGTCGGGAACTTTTCCTCAAACCAGACTTTCAGAGGTCTATCTCAAGGAGCAGTCCTAAGTGGTGAAATAGAGGTGGAATAGAGAACTGGAGGACGAATGGTGAATTGAATCAATGATTTTTGATTGTCTTTCACCTATTCACATTCGGTTCTCGCTTCGATGTCAACCGACGCCTAAGGAAATACAATCCAACAACAACAAAAACATCAACAACACCATCAACAATACCATCAAAAAGAACCACATTAAATCGACTCCCAACACTGTAACCGTCGAGTTGACCAACACTAACTTCAAGCCAACTGTCTTTAGAACTCACACAGATGAGCAAACAAAGTGACAACTCACACACACACACACACACATCGTCGACAGGTGAACGTTGAGCAAGGAAGTGAACGAAAACAGAAAATCTTTTAAGTCAATATTTTTGGCTCCTGGGCACACATGGCCAAAACCCATAAATGCACACAATCACACACACGCACGCATTAATGGCAGCCGCGCAGACAAATAAGGTGTGCGTGGAAGCCGGGAAGAGAGAGAGGGAGACAGGGCGATAAGGATGGTTGTGGGGGAGAGGGATAGAAGGCTCTTTGTTGACCACACAAAGGTGGGTTTACTCCATGTCAGGCGAGTTGAAGGTGAAGTTGTTGTTGTCGTCGTCGTCGTCTTCTTCTTCATTCAAACAAAGGCTCCCGAAAGCGCGAATGAGGATGTGGGGGAGAGGAGAGGGAGAGGAAGAGGTATGGAGAACCATTTCTACCTGATGCGTGTTGGGCGTGGTCGGGGCGGCTCCTCGTCATCAACGGAAGTCGCCGCGATTCTCGGAAGGCTCACACGGAAACTAACCAAACGAAAGTCCGTCCCCGAGAGGAACAACTGAAAAACTCGCCTCGTCCACGTCTCACGCGACGGCGAAGAGGGCGAAATAAGAATTAAAAATTCGCCAATAAATGAAACTCTCTCGTTGAGTTTAATAAATATTTGCAATCTGTCTGTCTGGTGGTTTCTTCTCCCGTCCGTCCGTCCATCCGTCCATCTGTCTGTCAATCAGTCAGATAGTTTGCCTCTCGCGTCACGGCATTTGCATAAACATGTCACGTGCATTTTTCCCCACGCGAACGAGCGAAGATCAGTGGTGTTTGTGTATGTGTGAGTGAAGTGCAGACGCCCCATCGCTGTCCGTCCGCCACTTCCCCTCTCCTAAAGATTTCTTCTCTCTCACCCTTGATTTCCCCTCACTCACCCTTGATTTCCCCTCACTCTTCCACGGTTTCCCCTCTCTCGAACGATCTATGTATCTCTTTCAAACCGATGCAACCTACGTCGACTGCTGCCGAAACGTCGTCGGAAGTAAACGACGACGACCACGACGACGTTTTAACCTTGCTTTTCATGGTTTTTATAAGGTGTTCTCGTTGGTTCGTTGGGAGGGGGGACAGTTGCGACGAGGGGAAAGTGCAAAACTTGGCAACGCTGCAATGTGAGAGATGCGAATCCGGCGACCCATTCGCGATTTCTAAAAATGCTTCGCTTTGGACTTTTTTCTCTCTCTCTTTCCATTGTTTTAATAACTTTTCAAGAAGCGAAATTCTTGTTTAACGGATCCGAAGCAACGGTTTTAATTTTCTAATGAAGTATTTTAACATTGAAAACAGAGCAAAAGTCCAGATTTTAGTTGGATTACGATGCGATTAGATAAGAGAATGGAAATAACCACTTAGACAGAGGTTATTTTAGAACGATGTCTCAGCATCAGGTGATGTTTTTTTTTTCATTATTAATTAAGCAACAATATGTAAAACAGTAGATACAATTAAAATAAATAAACTTGTTTATAGATTTCATTGGGTTTTTGGAATGAATTCGTGGAAAGTTTACAATAAATAATCTCTGAAAAAGTTAAAAACAACTTTATTTTTAGATCAATTTAATGAAGCACTGAAAAATAGACTCCGACAACTGTTTTTGTTCGAAAGAAAATGTTTTAAACAAATCCAACTAGTTTTTTTTTCTTCTTCTTTCTCTTCTTAACTGTTCGCCATTTGTTGACGGTATCGCATTCCACACCAAAGTAAACCGTCGTCCGCTGGATCGACTGCTTCTTCTTCTTCTTCAACGTTGTCGTCGTCGTCGTCGTCGTCGTCGTCGTCGTCGTCGTCGTCATCACCGTCGACTTATTTCTCCGGTTATGTTTCTCTTGTCGTTGTTTTTGTTGTTGTCATTGTTGTTGTCGTCGTTAGTCGGTTCAGTACTCGCTCGTTACTCACTCGAAATGGAGAACAGCGAATACCATTTTCTGAAAACATGCTTCCATAATCAGCCATGAGTCACATTAAACCAAAACAACAACTGCTGCTACTACTACTACTACTACTGCCACAGAGCAAACAACAACAACAACAATCGCAATGAAGAAATTCCAAAAACAAAAAAAATTTCAACTATCAAACGGAGAAGCCGGAGTTTATGTGTAACCGAAAATTCTCCTTAACCCAAGCTGACGTTCAACAATCGTCCGTTTCCCCTCCTCTCCCCTTCGACGAACTCACTCTCTCTCGCAATATCACACGCTCTCTACACATCAGACGGCGCGCTCTCCATAGAAGCTGCTGCTGCTGCTTCGTTTGAAACGAGTTTTCATGCCCATTTGAGAGCGACTTGGGGAGAGCAGCACAGAAACTAAAGAGAGAGAGAGAGAGCGCGACTCCAAATGAAAAAGTGCTGCATTTCGATGGGGGGGATTTTTGCTAATTCCACAAGTAGTATATCTATTCTCATGAGACAAAAGGCGTGGCACGTCGGAAAATGAATTCATGCTATGTAAATGATGATCATTAGATCTGAGTCATTTTACTTTCATAAATATATAAAATAACTTATACAAAATGCCTTTTTATTTCATTCAGTGTTAAGAAAAAGAAAAACATTCCATATGCGTCAAGTATCCTTATCAACTAAAAGCGTAGATACAACCGAGTTTCTTTGATAAATCATTAAGACCTCATATAATAAAATAATTTACACGAACACACTTTCGATGGCTTCATAATCTTCTTTCTCGAACTGAACAAAAAAACCACATAATTGATTGGCAACTAACGATATCGCTGATAATTTCAAATCCGAAGTAGATAAGGAGTTTAAAAAATAATTTCCTGTAAGAGTAAGAATAATTTCCTAATAAGAGCTGTGAAAAAAAGGCAACACTGACTCACTCACTGAAATACACACACACACACACGCACACACCAGAGCCAGTGCAACATTGAGCAAACCTTTGATCGCCCATATATGTCGTTCTCTTTTACACACATGGCTCGCCTTTCATCGGCACAACAACAAAAACCAACCGACGATAAACGAGTTATCGTCGTGGGGAAAATTTTGTGAACGACATTTGCAGCGGCGAGAAAGAGAGAGAGAGTGGCGCAAAAGAGAGCGAGCGCCAATGTGAATGTGACTACGATTCGAACGAACGAACGAGTGAGCGAGCGAACGAGGAGGAAATTCTGTAGAAATCTGGCAACATGGCCGGCAATTGTGCATCCATTCCCATATATGGTAAAACGTCTGAAAATCGCTGGAGAACCGTTTTGATAAGGGGCCGGGCTTTATAAGCGGCTGCAGCGACCAGTTTTACTATCATTACAGTTCGCGTTCTTGTGCTGTGTGGTTTGCAAACGAACGACACCAGTCAAAGACTCATTTATATTTATTTAATTAATTTTAGTAGAAACACAAATTTACCAAATGTAAGTATTTTTCACACCCCAAACTAAAAGACAACCGCACCAAGAGAAACAATAACTACAGAAGAAAAACAGTCATTTAAATATACAAAAAAAATTATCCGAATAATTGTTGAAAAAAGTGCATAAAAAGAATTTGCGAGGATTTGTGAAAAACTCTCAACTTGAACAAAAAGCTTGGATTACCTTGGACAATGGATTAAATGTGATCAAACTTGAGGAAAGAATTTAGTGAATTTGAGAAAGAGAGATAGAACTTGCCAAAATGTGAAATGTGTTAATTCGTACTTCTGATGAGCGAAAGTGTCAAAACTCGGGGAAAAAACTAAACTGCGAGCAAAGTTTTTAAGTAAACTCTGACTTCAGATTGCGTTGTCAGCTGACGAGTGGGCGGGGTGGGGTCTGTCTGCAGTTATGCGGGCCCGACGCATGACGTGTCCTATCAGTGAGAGGGGGAGACGTCTCTCCCTTGAGTCCGTCTGACTCTGGTGGGATGAGATTCCCACCCAGTTGTTGACCCGTGCGTGCGAAGGGCGTGTCATCGCCTCCCCACCTCTCCGCTCGTCGCGTCCCATCTTCCGACACATCGATTCCCATGTCGATTGACAGTTGAATGGATGGGATTGAATTCACTTTCGTTTCGTGTTTCGCCGCCTGAATGTGGAACATTTTCTCCTCTCCCATTGAAAGTCGAGCGAAACAAGTAACTTAACTTTCTTCTTGGCGATTGTCTTCACCGACTTTTGCCAAAAATAACAATGTCGTCGTCGTCGTCGTCCGATTCGTGCACCCGATGACGGATGAAAGTCGTCGGTCGGGTGGGAAAAAGTCGTGGTGGCAGCCGGCTTTCATTCCGTCAGGAGCCATGGGCAGAAAAATACCAGATCTGACGCACTCGACACATTCATGACGGTCTCGTCGTTAGTCGCTTTTAGGCTCAGTAACCAACGCTTCCACCCCCGCACCCTGATCTCTACCCATCGTTCGATTTGAACTTGACTCATTTCTCTCCCCACATCTTTATTGGATTGGATTAAGAAATTACGGCTACGCTTCCGCACACGCTCTCAGCAGCAGCCAGCGCCCCTGCCTTCTTCGAAACCCGTCCGCCATACGAAAGTTCTACATTTTTATTTCCATGGTTGAATTGATTAAAAAATGCCGGTTTTACTAAACAAGGCGTTGGGCTGGGTGCGCTCTCAACACGCACACACACATCCACAGAACCGGTCGCATTCTCTTGCCGGCTCCGAAAGGGGAACCTTCTACCAGCATACGATGACGATGCCAACAACGATTGGAGCCGGCCGTGGAGGGGAAAGAGAGAGTCGTCGCCGCGACGAGTCGGTTTTCACTACAGTTCGCCAAACATGACCATATATGGTCACAAAATCGGAATCGAGCGATTGCCTCGGCAATGTTCGCCTCCATAGTACGCATGCGCAAGAGCGAGATGCACTGACGACAGTGTGGAAGGGGAAATGACGCTCTCTCTCTCTCGGCAATTCGCACACACAAAACTCGGCTTATCTCGATACGGTCTCTTTCTAGCATGCGCACAACTCTTGCTGCGTCTCTTTCTCGCTCTCTGGAGAGCGAATTCTCCTCGTCGCTGCAAAGGGGAAATTGAGTTACTCGTTGCTTCGTTCGGCGGCTCGGTTTCTGTTCGTCCGAAGTGGAGAAAAACTTATCGCCTACTTGCGCATAGTTGTTGTATTTTTTTTTTTGTCGGCTTTCTCGATTCGGAGATTCACTCGTTACTCGCTCGTTTGAAACTTCAGAAAATTTTAACTGCCATTTCTGGTAAAACGGCGTCTCATTCGTTGTGCGACTGTCAAAGTGGTTGGACGGTATTTCGTGGCTCATCTGGCGAACTGAGTAGAAGTTTAGCTAGTTTCCTTTAATTATTTGCAGTGTCTGTGCCAAGTCAGCAAATAACGTTTTTCTTTTTCAACGAAAAGAAAAACTTTTGAAATCACTTAAATTTCTTTCTTGTCTTTAAAAGAAAACTCAAGGTGAGACTTTTTCTGCTTTCGCAATTTAGCTGATTTTTCCAGGGTTTTTGTGCAGTGATTGTTGTTTCTTCGTTGTTTAAGTTAAATAATAGAATAATTTTATTTCTATCGCATTTAAATCGTGACTTTTCTGAATCTTCTAAAGTATAGCCGGCTTTTTTCACCGATTAAACTTTTTTTTTCTGATTCGTTTTTCAACCACGAATGCCAAGGGCGTTGCCCTCTCGTTTCTCCTTTGCCGAAGCCGGCGTTCGTGTCGGCTTCTGTGAGAACTCGTCGCCGTTGAGAAGAAGCTGGTTCTCCGCTCATCTCTCGCACAGTGGTTGTTTTCGGCAGAATGCCACTGAAAATTGGTGTAGAGAAAATTTTAAAACGAAAACTTTAATCCGTGAAAAAGCTCCTGAATCCGAATTAAAAATCCAGCATATTCTGCAAACAATTGTATGCATTTTTTTTGACTGATTTTTAGAAACCTATAGAATTTCAAGTGTTTTAATGAATGCTCGTGCGTCGTTTTATGTTTCAAAAATCAAAATTTTTCATTTTGATGCCTGAAATTGTTCGTGTATTTTTGTTCCAAAATTGTATTTAATTGAAAAGAAATTCAAAATTTTCGAAAATCCTACGCAAATTCAAATAAAAATTGGCAACACAAAGGCGAAATATTTCTTCTGTAGGAAACGTAATTCTCTCCACGCAATCTCTTTCGCCGTCCCGGTCCCGTTCGATACAAATACTCATGTTCTCTCTCTTGTTTCTCCTCTCTTTGCAGCAAACAAAATGTGCGACGAAGAAGTTGCTGCCTTGGTTGTTGACAATGGCTCCGGTATGTGCAAGGCCGGTTTCGCCGGAGACGATGCTCCCCGCGCCGTCTTCCCATCGATTGTCGGCCGTCCCCGCCATCAGGGTGTCATGGTCGGCATGGGCCAGAAGGACTCGTACGTCGGTGACGAGGCACAGAGCAAACGTGGTATCCTCACCCTGAAGTACCCCATTGAGCACGGTATTGTCACCAACTGGGACGATATGGAGAAGATCTGGCACCACACCTTCTACAACGAGTTGCGTGTGGCCCCCGAGGAGCACCCCGTCCTCCTGACAGAAGCCCCATTGAATCCCAAGGCCAATCGCGAGAAGATGACACAGATCATGTTCGAGACCTTCAACACACCCGCCATGTACGTGGCCATCCAGGCTGTGCTCTCCCTGTACGCCTCCGGTCGTACCACCGGTATCGTGTTGGATTCCGGCGACGGTGTCTCCCACACTGTCCCAATCTACGAAGGTTATGCCCTGCCACATGCCATCTTGCGTTTGGATTTGGCCGGTCGCGACTTGACCGACTACTTGATGAAGATCTTGACTGAGCGTGGTTATTCGTTCACCACCACTGCCGAACGTGAAATTGTCCGTGACATCAAGGAGAAGCTCTGCTATGTTGCTCTGGACTTCGAACAGGAGATGGCCACCGCCGCCTCCAGCTCGTCATTGGAGAAATCCTATGAATTGCCCGATGGTCAAGTGATCACCATTGGCAACGAGCGTTTCCGTTGCCCCGAGGCTCTCTTCCAGCCCTCGTTCTTGGGCATGGAGGCCTGCGGCATCCACGAGACCACCTACAACTCGATCATGAAGTGCGATGTCGACATCCGTAAGGACTTGTACGCCAACACCGTCCTGTCCGGTGGCACCACCATGTACCCAGGCATCGCCGATCGCATGCAGAAGGAAATCACCGCCTTGGCCCCATCCACAATGAAGATCAAGATCATTGCCCCACCAGAGCGCAAATACTCTGTCTGGATCGGTGGCTCCATCCTGGCCTCCTTGTCCACCTTCCAGCAGATGTGGATCTCCAAACAGGAATACGACGAGTCCGGCCCCTCAATTGTGCACAGGAAGTGCTTCTAAGTTGTCGGAGCTGCCACCCCCGTCTGAGGAGCCTTGGCTCCTTGTAGTCGTAGTAGTTATCGGCGTCGTCGTGTTTGTCGTCTCATCATCATCATCGTCATTGGTTGTTGGTGATGGAGCGGCGAACGGAGGAGAAGAAGTAGCAAGTAAGGTGTATTAGAACAACAATACGGAGTTAAAGGTGACATCAACAGCCGTTGCCTAATTTTATAATACAACAACAACATCAACAAAAAGAAGAAAATCATTATGATATACCCACATACACACAAACAAACCACACACACACATACACACAAAAGCCACAACATCATCATTGGTGAATGTGAAAAGCAAGAGAAAAGAAAAAAGACATTCAAAAACAACTGCAAATTATTTTTTTTTTTTTAATTTTTGAAAACAACTCGCAAATGTATTATTATTTCTTAATTATTATTATTATATAATTATATAAAAGATGAAAAAACTGAAAACAAGAAGATTTTTTGTTTTTCCCAAAGAAAGCAAAAAGACATTAAAAGAAAATCAATCGAATCAGGTTTTTCTTATTTCACAATCCCCTGTCTCCTCCTCCTTCCTCCCTCCCTTCCCCAAAAAAAAAACAGAACAGCAATTCATGCTAGAAGAAAAAGAGTTGACGAGGTTGCGGCGTGCAGATGAAACCTTTCTTGTGCCCTTGAGGAGGATGCAAGTCAAGACACCACACTCAACCCAAACTGCACGCCTCTGCCCCCTGCCACCCTCGAACTTCGAAGAACTCCTCTCAACAAAACATTCCAAGGCCGAGTTGACTTTTTCTCTTCGACTATGCATGGATTTTTCGCTGTCGCACCTCGTCCATTCCACTCTATTCTATTCTCTTTCTTGCCTCTTTCTACGTGTGCATCAACAACAGACAACATCTTCTCGTAAGGTATTTTATTTATGTATTTTTTTCTCCTTTTGCTTGGAATTGTATCGTCATACGTTGCGTTCGAAAATGTTAATTAAAATAAAACTAAAGACTTAACTATTTTCATAGGCCACTCTCCCTCCTCCACTGAGATTTCCAGACTTTCCACCTGACCTTCATTCAGCACGAACATCTCGCAGTTTGATGGGGTCGGAGGGGGCTGCTTGAGAAGGGGGGGGAGAGTGTGCAATGAGATTAACTTTAAATGAAAACAAAAAACATGAAGGAATGTAAGAAAACAAAACAAAGCAAACAAACAATTGTAATAAATTTGTCAAAAAATCAATTAAAACAAAAAGATTGCATTTTTATTCGCATGAAAACAAATACAAAGCCAAGGTTGTTGCTGGGGCTCGTGACCTTTCGCGTGGACAGACATGTGGATGTGGACGGATGTGTGTTTCTGTTACAAGCACATTCACTCGCGGGTCATCGACACTTTCTCCCAATCTGGCCCTCTCTGTTTAGCATTCTCTAATTGTTTGTGCCTTGGTCCGAAAGCTGCTGCCGATTTCGAGTTTTTGCGATGTCTTTGAACTTGTTGGGGCCTTTGTGAAATGTTCCTGTAGAACATGAAATTTAAGCTGATCACCGGAAAATCATCAATACCCAAGAGTTGATACTCTCTTGGAAAAAAGTAGTTTCCCACGAACCCTAGAAAGTTACTGGACATTATAAGATAAACAAAAAACCCCTTCACTTCTTCTCTCGAATAACTGATGCGCTCGTTGGTCTCTGTTCATCTGTTGTTTCTGGCATTCTCCGGACCGTTGCGAGTGATGACTTCGAGCATTAACGGTCGATTAGAAGGCTAGAATTAGTTAAATGTGTGACATAAAAATGGTAAATGATTGCTGCATACTGACCGTATTAATAGTAGTATATTGAAAATAGAAGTATATACAGATAAAGTGGTTCTTCTTTGAGAAAATATGTAGATCGTTCCACGGTAGTCTGATCATTTAACCCCATTACGGCCCACTGTGACTCTATACTAAGTCCACAACGTCACCGTTGCATGGAAATTAATGCAAATACCGTTTGTCGCATTTTATTTCAAAGTAAATAATTATTCTATGAACAGTCTGCTAGAACTTTGCATTTGCGCCACAGAAAAACATTGAAATCAGTTCAATTGAAGAGACGGATCGATTAGGTTCGGCCAGAGGTTTCTTTAACGAAGGTGAAAAGTGTTACTAGGAAGTGAGTACAGGATAATGATTATAGTAAAATAACACAATAGTCCAGGGACAAAGTCCTGTTAATTGAATTTATGAAGGATATGAAGGTGTATACGATAGCAAAAACGAACGAATTATTTCCAATATTGTTTAAAAGTCGATATCGTTGAATTTCTTAAAAATTAAAAAACAAAATTTAAAAATTTTATGTTTGACAAAGTTGAATAAGGTTGAATAAGTTGAATAAGGTCCTTAAACACAAATGGGACACCGAAGTTTGTAAAAGTTCATAGATCAAAATATATGAATATTTGTGAAGTGGCGAGTAAAACTTTCTAGGTTCAAAAGTCGCTCAATATTTTGAAGGAAGGTATTCCGAAAGGAATTATTTTTTATGGTGATAAGTATGTGATCGAAAGTAGTTTCAGAATTTAAATACATATCTCAATGAAAATATTAACGAATAGTTGAAAAATTCATAATAGTTTGGAGATAGTTTCATAATTTTATGATAAAAATAGTTTATTTAAAAATGTTTATTATTAACTTTTTTCCGAAAATGATTGAAGTCGGGTTGTCTGTAAATATTATTACACATTATTATATAATGTGAAAAGTGAAACTGAAAAACGGTTTATTCCGAATATGCAGCATATTTCTGACTGACACGAGATAAACATAGGATATTTAAAAAAAAAATTTAAATCTTTGTTTTTAACAAATTCAAGAATTTAATTACTTTAACCACAGTGAAATCTCCCATAACCGGACATCTAGCGTCGAGTACGCATTGAAATATAAAATGACATTTCAACAAGGTTCCGAAAAATTTAAAGAAACCCCGGGAATCCAGATAATCCTTAATTATTTATAAATCTTTTATTAGAAGTGGTTAAGTGCGTTGTCACCGAGTCAGCGAGGCCGAGGTTCGATCCCCAGTTCGTACCCGGCTCCGCCAACATCAATTTTTCTTTATGGCCTCCTCCTCTCGGCGATCAATGGCAAACTTCCGAGAGTGATTGCGATTAGCTCGGTCAAAGCCCCTCGAGGGCTGTAAAGACCAATAGTTTGTATTTGTTCGTATATTATTATTATATCTATTATTAGTTCTATAAATTACAAGGGCCGATAGTTATAGATATGGTCTATAAAAAATATCTATGTATATAGAAGAAACTCCAATTGTTTCAGAAAATTCATCACAAAAATTTCATTCGAAAAATAAAATAATTCGTATGAATTTTTTACTATCCGAATCGTTTTGTTCGCCACATTGAAGTTCAAGTTGAAGATGGTCGAGGTGGAATCTTTTTTTAAAAAATACACGAATTTGTATTGTCTTCTTTTTCCTCGATAAACGTATAAATAAAACGTACTTCTGCCTTAGAAAAATAGTTGATTTGAACTTTGCTTGTTTGTTCCTGAACTTTTTCGACAGAGTCTTCAATATGTATGAATACGTTTCTAATTTCTAGCTAGGAAAGAAATAATTAATTCCGTGCTGTATAAATCAGAGCGGGTTGCGAGTATTCCAAACAAAATAATTTATGCAGGCTCCATATTCGTTTTACATTAACCTGTAACAAATACATGCTTCCATTTCACCGCAGGCCTCATTCACTGTTAGAAAATGATGATTCCAAAGTTTTTCGCAAATCAGAATATCTTCATTACTGGCGGTTCAGGTGAGTCTGAGTTTTGATTATTGGCAATTGTTCTATCGGAGTTTTGAATTTTCACGCCATTCATGCCAGGATTCATTGGGAAGGCTCTGGTTGAGAAGCTGCTGCGATCATGTCCTGACCTGGGCAACGTCTACGTGTTGATGCGCGGCAAGAAGAACAAGAGCGCCGAGGAGCGATTGCTGGAGCTGATGAACTCCTCCTTGTTCGACCGGATCCGGAAGGAGAACCCCGATGTCATGCGCAAGCTGATCGTCGTCGAGGGCGACTGCTCCGAGTTAGGTCTGGGTCTGAAGCCGTCAGAGCTCGAGAAGTTGAAGAATGTGAACATCATTTACCACTCAGCAGCTAGTGTGAGGTGTGTGTGTGTCCGGAAGCGATTCATTTGAAATACGTTCTTATTTTTTCACGACCATTTGATGCAGATTCGACGATCATTTGCGCGATGCCGTTATCCTGAACATGCGAGGAACGCTGGAGTTGGTGAAAATCGCCGAACAATTGAAGCATCTCAAGGTCTTTGTGCACGTGTCGACCACGTACTGCAACCCGGATAAATTCGTGGTCGAAGAAGAGGTAAACGAAAGGAAGAAGAGGATTTTCCGGAATTGCGAATACCATATTGGACTTCTTTCAGGTTTATCCATCGTTTGCCGATTGGCGTACAACGATTAAGCTGGCCGAGACCTACGATACGGCACTCCTTAACATATGCTTCAAAAAGTAGGTTTCACTTGATGGCAAGTCCTTGCTTTGTTCTTCATATAATCCATTTCTTCACATAATCCAAACAGGTACAGCAATGATCAGCCGAACACTTACACCTTCACCAAGGGCCTGGCCGAGCAGATAATCAACGAGTACATGGACAAGTTACCAGTGGTTATTTTCCGACCATCCATTGGTGCGCTTGTTTTGTTGGAATTTTCGGAATTTAGTTGATTATCGGTTTGCTTGTTCTAGTGGTATCTTCGCTACTGGAGCCTGTGCCCGGCTGGATGGACAACTTCAATGGGCCCAACGGTCTGTTGGTGGCATGCGGCATCGGAATCATGCGTACCAGCCATGGCGATCCCGACGTTGTGTCTGATTTCGTTCCGGCCGACCTGGTCGTGCGTTCTATGATCGTCACCGCCTACTACAAGGGCCTGGAGTTGGACAACCCGAACTTTGTCGAGCGCATCAAGGTCGTCAATTGCTCCACAAGTGGCGTCTGTCCGATGCGCATGGGTGATGTTATCGAGAGTGGCAAGCGATTGATTCGCGAGAATCCGTTTGAGAAAACCCTTTGGGTGCCCGGTGGCAGCATTACACGCTGCAAGGTCTGGAATTGGATCAGGGTGGGTAGAAGAGCGTGTCCAAAGTATTTGTCGTTGGTCTAATTTGTTCCTTTATAGTTCATATTTTTCCACATCTTAACCGCGATCCTTGTGGACGTCGTTCTGCGTGTGTCCAGTAGGAAGCCTTTGTAAGTGAAAGTGGACTGTTGCATATAGTTTTAAATGTTTATATTATGAATTCTACGTTTCTTCTCCCAGCTTGCTGATGCTCCAGAGACGCATCTTCGCAGCCAATATGGCTCTGCATTACTTCATGTCGAAGACTTGGACATTTAAGTCGGAGAATTTCCAGGAACTTCAAAGAAGGGTTTCCCATCGTGAAATGTATGTTGAAAACTTAGGTTCTATACAATTTCAAACATTATCCGTGTGTTGACTTTTCTTTTTTCCATCCATTCAGAGACGAATTTGGATTCCTTCAGTACGGCGAAAACTTCGACTATGATGAATTCTATCGCAATGGCATTCGTGGGGCCAAATTGTTTCTGTTAAACGAGCCAGCCGAAGCCTCGAGTGGTGCACGCACCAGGCTGAAGATTTTCCGCGCCATTGACTTCTTTCTCCAACTGATTGTGGGACTTCTGTTCACCCGCTTCCTGATACGTTATGTGTACTTAAAATTCCTATCCGTTTAGGAAATGCTATGAGATTCGAATAAAATTAGCGTAACGAAGTTAAAATCATGTTATTCATTCATATTTTCAACAGGATATCTAGTTTTCATAAGGAAACGGTCCGATATCCGGTTTCCGGTTTCGTACTTGATTCGTAGTAGGGAAAAGCGAACAGTTCTAATCGAGTTTCACTGTATTCTCGGTAGTATACTTCCGTAATTCCACGCCCTAGCGAGCTCACGAACCATCCACTCTTCAAAATGGCGGCGACCAAAATCGATAACGCAGTCAGTATTTTGTTTGACCGAGCTTACCAGGGATGCCGCGCCTAATTTTTGTTTGTCAAGATCAAGAGGGGGAATAATTAAATGTTGTGAAGTGATTGGACCATCTAGTGACCTAAAGCAAACAACAAAATTTTACATTTTTCCATAATAAGTAACAAATGTATTCCAATAAAATAATTACCAAAATCTGTTCCTAGGAAAGTGATGATGTATTTTCTGAAAAATTTGAGTGTTCTCCTCAAAAGTAAAGAGTATTCGGCAACCCTGACTAGCAAGTTCATGAACCGTCCACTTCTCAAAATGGCGGCGACCGAAGTCGATAACGCAGATACCAATTTGTTTGACAGCAGCCGACGCAGAAGCGTAAAATTTCCTACCGAAAAAAAAATCCTCTCAGCCAGGGCTCGCGCAAAACATCATCAGGCAGCAAAAAATCGAATTTATTGCTATAAATCTATAATTTTCCATTCAAAATCTTAAAGAAAATAATATTCAAGTATTGTCGCCAGTGTGGGCAATTGGACTATATTGAAAAGACGCCGCAGAAGATCAGAAAAAGCGGATAAATAGATCGTGAGCACCAGCACCCGCAGCTGGGCTGTCGACGGAGACGAGCGCGAGCGACGTGAGCCTCTGTGTGAATTGAAAATTAATGAAGTTAGTGTTGAGTTAAATGTTGCACCCAATTGGCGGACAGTAGCGCTTGGACATGGCCACCACACAGCAGTATTCGCTGCGATGGAACAACTACTTCCGACACCTCACGTACGCGCTGGACAACCATCGCACCAACGATGACTTCGTCGATGTGAGTCTCTGCTGCGATGGACGCAAGATCAAGGCCCACAAGGTGGTCCTCTCATCGTGTAGCAGCTACTTCAAGGAGATCTTCAAGGAGAATCCCCACCCGCATCCGGTGATCATCTTTAAGTTTATAAAATTCGAGGATCTCAATTCGATTATTGAGTTTATGTATCAGGCAAGTGAGGAGAAGAGTTGAGGACGGTGGTGTGGTGCAGTGCGTGGTGGGTGTGTGTGTGTCGAATTCGAGGGGTGTTGAGGGTGGGTGGCGTCCTTTACTACTGTTGTAGTCGTTGTCATTGTGAGGGGTTGGTGGGGTGCCGTTGCCTCAACCAGCAGCGAGGGTGGTTTGGACAATGGACACAAACATGTAGAGAGAAACATATATTTATTTGGGTTTACTGTGTATTATTGTGTTTTTTACATGTTGATTTTTCTTTTCTGTTATTTAGGGCGAAGTGAACGTTCAGCAAGAAGCCCTTCAGTCATTTCTTCAAACTGCCGAACTACTTGCTGTGCAAGGACTAACCGCCGAGGAGAAGGAGAAGCCGAAGGCTCCTCCAACGCCATTGATTGACGAGCAGAAATTGATCAAAACTATACCGAGCACGATACGCGCCATTAATGAGCCCACAACAACGCAATCATCGCAAACCATTGAAATACCAACGGCGACCATTATACAGCAACATCAATTAACACAATCGCTACAGACCCAACAACACCAGCAACCCCAGCAGCAGCAACCACAACATCATATACAGACGCAGCAAATACAACACATCCAAGTGCAACATCAGCCGCAACAGCAAGTGACACCGGTTCAACTGCAACAGGCCCACCATCATCAGCAACAACAGCCCCAACTGACCAGCAATGTTTCCACCGCTCCCACAGCAAGCACGGCAGTGCTTACGACGAATGCCAAAAAACGAAAGATCACATTCTCCGATGACGACGACAACATTTACACCGCCGAAACTGTCGATTATGCTGTTAAGGACGACTCGAGTATTGTGAAAAGTATTTTGAAATTATTGTGAAACCAAGAATTTTCTTAAAACGTTTTTTCCCACTCAACAGCCGCTGAGATGACATTCCTACGAGGCACTGTGAAAATGGATATTCCCGAGTATATTGTGAGCGAAGTTGACGACAGCCAGCAGATGTCGGATGGCGCGACACAACAAAACTCCCAGGATGGAACCACTGCAGCCGGCCAGAATGTGACGCAATATACTTCGGAGTATGAAATTCTTACAGAATCGGAAATTGAGGAAAAGTATCAGCAAACAGAGGCAGATAATTCAGAAATCACTATCGAGATGGGTTAGTAAACTGAAATGAGTCAACCTTATATAGTTTAAATTATTTTATACAATTCCTATAGGTCGATTGCTGAGTACTACTGCAACAACAACGCAATCTTCAATGGATGATGTCGGCGTCAAGTCGGACAGCAAAGGAGGCGGGACAGGTTAGTGCAATGCTTTTTTGCATAGTTCTAGGACTAGTAGAATTTAGAATTTGTGTATAGAATGCAGGTTACTGGGAATTAAATGGCATCGTTAACATCAATTATTATTTATGTAGATGATATTAAAGTATAGAATAATCGAAGGTCTCTAATACCTTGGCAGAAACTAGTTGATAATTTTTCGTTTGTGCTTCTGTCATAAGGTGTTTAATTTTGTTTATCTTCACAACAAAGCAAATGTCTATTAGCTGAATATGTCTCCAAATGATGATGAGTGTTCGAAAAGAAATCCTTTTTTTATAAGTTTTAAATTTCCGCAAAATTTAGTTTTCTTTCTTTAAACATTTTCTGTTGATTGAAATCAAATCAAAAACTACCAAACAAAAAGCTAATTGTTAAATGAACCTTTTGTCCTTTTTTTATATATTTTTAGATTTGCCCAATAATAAGTGGACAGAATGTCAGTTTTGCAAAATGGTTATAACCACGGTAAATCTTTGGAGACATATTCGCACCCAGCACACACCGCAACCGCCGCGCAAATGCGAGCTCTGCAACAAAAACTTCAAGAATAAATACAGCCTGCGCGAGCACATTCGAATCTCGCACGAGCAGAAAATCACAGTGAAATCGGAAAACTGATGGACAATTTTTCATTTGCGACACCTAACGGCAAAAGACACTTCACAAAGTCGTCGCAAAGAATAATGGATCGTTCAATGAACACTCTCTCACATATACAAATACATATTCATACTATACACAATGTTAACTAAGACGCGCAATCACACACACACACACACACACACACAACACATATTTAGGAATTCTTTAGCAATTGCAAAATATTCTTGAGATAGTAAGGGATTCTGCTCATCGTCTGAATATCCATGAAGGGGATAGCAGATCTCATCCGTGAACTGGAAAGAGAGGGAGAAGAAACCCAATAAAACGTCCACAAATTTAGTCAAATGAAGAATACCATTCGTAGCGATCGTGGTCTCAGAGATGGATCACAGATCTCACATCGAATGACGATGAGAAACAGTCTACATAGTTAGTTTAAGTAGTTGTAATTTAGGTTTTATATGAAATTAGTTTACGCATTTTCAAAACCCAACGTCGTGTATATTTCGCTTATTTTTCTACTTTTCCTACTCATTTAAAGAATTAGTCCTTTGTACGGTACTCCTTCAATAGTAATAGTTTCCATATTATGATACAATAGTGTAGATAATCAGCAATTATGATTTCGCTAGAAATGCAATTTCATTAAATTAGACTTCTAATTTGTATTTGTACAAAATCTTTATAAAAGCTATTTTTGTTATTATTTAATTAGTTTAACTCTATGAATATATATATATATATATATAAATATATAAACATACAAATTTTTGAATTATTGCTATATATAAATGAATTTGAATTTACATAGTTGTATGTAAAAAGAAATAAGAATTTCCTTATATAATTGTAAGTAACATTAAATTATACATAAATATATACTTTATTGTGAATCGCTACAAAAGAAAGCGTATAAAGAAATTGAAAGTATGAGTCTCGAGTGAAAACTTGAGGAGGGAAATAATTAACATTTCACTAAATAAAATTGAGAATATCTTTATGGAAATAAATTGATGCTAGTTTTCATTCCATCGAACTACACGTTCGTTACTATTTTGTGTCTGACTATGAAATGGTTTCTCAATGTCTTTAATTCTATTTTGCAGATGAATCTTTGACGTGCGGCGTATGCAAGCGAAAACTCCAGTCCATTTCGGCCTTGCGCCGCCACACTGCCTCCCGGCATACACAGATCAAAGAGAAGCAGCATGATTGCCTCATGTGCAACAAGAGTTTCAAGACAAAGTGGTCGTTGTCGACGCACAACTCGCGTTTCCATCGGGATGTGCGTGTGACCAAGGAGTGCATTAAAATGGAGTTTTTATAAATGATCCCGTGTCCCTTTAAGTACATAAATTAAGTTAATTTTTTCTTTTTATTAATGTAATTCTAAGAAGTTTTGTATTCACACTTCCCTCTCATTCGTTTTAAGTCCGAATTAAACTTTTTAAAGTTTATGAAAATATATACATATGAATAGAAACAAAAATTAGTGATAGATTTTATGAATTGTTTTTATTTTAGTCGTTTATATTTAAATGCCTGCAATCTACAATTCCCCCACTCCGGGCAAGGGGAACTTCTCGCTGAACTTCTCAACATCGGCGCGCAAGGACGCAATCTTGGCGGCAATGTCTGCGTTGTTGTGCACCGTGCCTTGGAATTCCAATAATTTGGGGCCAGACACCTTCATGGCCTCGCCGCAGATTTTCAGGGCCCTATCAATATAATCGACCACGGTGTCGATGTCACTCTCAACCAGGCCACGCGTGGTGAGTGCTGGGGTGCCCAAGCGAATGCCGGAGGGATTCAGCGCGGACTTGTCACCGGGGACAGTGTTTTTATTGCAAGCAATGGAGACCTCTTCCAGAACATATTCGGCACGAGATCCGGTCAAGCCAGCCGACCGCAAATCAACCAGGACCAAATGGACATCGGTGCCGCCAGTGACGACGGTGTAGCCCTTCTTTTGCAGTCCATCGCTGAGACGGCGAGAATTGGCGATCACCTGCTTCTGGTATTCGACGAATTCCGGCGTCTTGGCCTGCTTCATGGCAGTGGCAATACCGGCGATGGCATTGTTATGCGGGCCACCCTGTAGTCCGGGGAACACCGCCGAATTGATGCGATCCTCCAGATCGTACATGATCTGCTGACCGTTTGGTTTCACCTTGCGCACTCCCTTGCGGAAGAAAATCACGCCAGCGCGTGGACCACGCAGTGTCTTATGCGTGGTGGTGCTGACGACATCTGCGTACTCGAAGGGCGAGGGAATGAGGCCGGCTGCGACTAAGCCAGAAATGTGAGCCATATCCGCGAACAAGTAGGCATCGTTGGCATCGGCAATCTGCTTGAAGCGCGCATAGTCCAGGCAACGCGAGTAGCACGAGATACCGGCAATGATCACTTTCGGTTTGAAGAGCTTGGCATTGGCCTCCAACTGATCGTAGTCGATGAGTCCGGTGGTGGGGTTCACCTTGTAAGGCATGCTCTCGAAGAAAATGGATGTGGCCGACACTTTTTTGGTCGCTGTCATGAAGCCGTGAGTCAAATGACCGCCGTCGGGCAAATCCAGTCCCATAATGCGGTCATGGGGTTGGCAGAGACCAGTGTAGACTGCGAAGTTGGAGGGTGATCCGGAATATGGCTGCACGTTGACGCCCCACTCCTCGGGATTCAAATTGTAGGCCTCGAGAGCGCGCTTCTGGGCGAGAATTTCGATCTTATCGATGAACTGATTGCCGCCATAGTAACTACGAGGGAAATGTTATCACAAATTATGAACAAATCACAGCGATTGTTTATAGTTAACAGATCCAATCGGCACACTTACCGCTTTCCAGGCAACCCCTCCGAGTACTTGTTGTGCAGGCAGGAGCTGAGGCACTCGAGCACCGACACCGAGGTGAAGTTCTCGCTGGCAATCATCTCCAGGCCGGCATTTTGACGTTTCTTCTCCTCGCGTATGAGATCGGTAAGCTCGGGATCGATCTCGCTAAGGTGCGAGTGGAGAAGTTTCGAATTACCAGACATTTTCTGAAAGACAAAATGAAAAATTATTCACAACTTGGAATGATCGAACGAAAATGATGCAATAAAGATGTGGATTACAGTGGAAAACATTTTCAATATAAGCTCGCTCGGAATCCTGTTGTAATCGAAATGAATTCGCGAATCAATAAAATCCAATAGCGCTGTGCAGTTTTATAGAACCCCATGACGTGATGGAAAGAAACATTTACAACGAAAGTCACAGATCAAATCATAAGCGTCAGTGAAATTTTTGCGATAATGCAGATCGAACGAATCTTGTTCGGTTTCAAGAGAGAAAAACATGTTTATTCCCAATAATCTGTGCTCCACATTTCGATTCTCTTATCGCAATTACAAAATAATCTGGACTTGCATGGGTCGGTTAATGGAATTTTAATGAACTTACTTATGTTCGAAAGTGGAGAATGTTTGAAAGATCGCGACTGCGTTGACCAATGATTCTTTTGCCACTGACCGAATGAATATGAATTTTTCAAATATATTTTCATTCAATCGCGAATTCGATAAGATAAATTGCCGAAATTCTACTCAATCACCATCAGCAGAACCCTACATAGATAAGAGATAACTGAGCTGAGATCAAAATGTTATCAGACACGAGTCCGCGACTGTCCTTCATCGTAAAATGTGCATTGATGGACCGACCTTATCGAAAGATAGCCGGTGTCATGGCAGTGTTTTGAGGACAATGGTTAGTTACCACTTGCAGTAGTTCAAGAACTCTCTAATTTATCATTTACTTGTTGCTAGACCAACCTCTGCGACGATTGTTTTATATTGGGACAAAAAGTTGCGACCACAAACAAAAGAAGCTGTACCTTTTTCTTTTCGGTTTTGATTTGAATTGTTTGTTTGATTTGACTTGTTTGTTTGATTCGATTTGTTTTTATTTCCGCTGAGCGAGCGCTTTCGTAGGCATGCTTTTGTCGCTGATGTTTAGAAGTCTCTGCGTGCGACAGTAAATCGCTTAGTTTGGCTTTTAACTTGCACATGCAGTACCTGCAATAGCTTCTGTCTTCGTCTCGAGTTCGGACGATCCAATCTTTTAAATTGGGGTGGTTTAGCCACACATTTCTAAATTTTTGAGGATATTGTTTCTTCATTGTTTGTTTTTTTTTTTTGCACTATTCCACTCGTAAATTCGTTTATCAGATTTATTTATTGACTGTGGACAAAACCTAGGTTGTCAGAATTTTGTTCTATGTAGAAAACACGCTAAAAGTTCGAATAGTTGGCATCACTGGATGAACAGGCATCTCGGAACAGTAATGCCATTTTTGTGTTTTTTCCGCTAAATTACATGACTACCAGTGGATATTGCAGTTGGCGGTAAATCTGGATTTTTTTTTCTCTATGTTTAGCTTTTCTTGGTCGATTTTTGAAGGAGAAACATAGAAAAGTTAAACATAGAAGAATCCAGTTTTACCCCAACACGAATATGGCATTACTGTTCAAGAAGGGGGCTCGTCCATCTGAGGTTCCAGGTTATTTAACTGCATTCAATTATGAACGAGCCCCCTTCTCTGAACAGTAATGCCATATTCGTGTTTTTTCCGCTAAATCTCATGCTACCAGTGGATATTGCAGTTGGGGGTAAAACTGGATTATTTTATGTCTAAATTTTTGCTTGTGATTTTTGAAAGTTTGAAGAACTTGCCCTTATGGAATATATGCAATTGCTACCCCAAATAGTCCCCTGGATGGATCCTCACTAAAGTATTAATATGTTCCATTCAACAATGCTCTTTTCCAATTAGAACAAAGAAGAACTGATCAGCAATTAGCTTCAAGGTCAGGCGAATACGATTGGAGAAATTGCATTATAAATTGTATCATATTCTGAAATAGCTCAAGTCTTTCCAAGAAGTAAACGATTTCATTCGCACTAATTTGCAACGTGAGGTCAATAAAAAATCAACAAACAATAAGCTAACCAAACAATAAACAAATAAAGTGATGTAAATTAACACAAGGCGATTGCGTTCTGGTCAATTGTGGGTGTGTTTGTATGTGTGTGATTGAGCCGGCAAATAGAACACTCGCCGATTGGGAACCGATCGAGGATAATTGGGAATAATTATGGACTCACCGTAGAATAGTTATTGATCGAAGTGGTGAATCCAAATCGTCCACTGAATACTCTGGATGGACAAAGGCCGACGACTGAGGAGCACTCAGATATCACTGGGCGATTGAGGAGCAACCTCGCGGTTTTCGAATAAGTATGGCCGATCGACGTTGTTGAAGAAATCAGCCGGTTATTGGTGTTGTTGTTGTATATATATTTACTTTGCAGCCGTGTCGGCAAAGGTGTTGCTTGCTGCCTGACCGTGCAGATGGCGCGACTGAAATTCATTTTTTGTTTGTTTTTTTTTTTTATTATTGTTAAAAATATGTACGTATGTCAACGACTGTTGGTTGCTCCCTTCGACTGCAGAGCGACGACGACGTGTGCCACTGTCACCAAGTTCAAAGAAATTGTTCGATTTTCAACTAAGTCATCTGAACATCATCTATTTCTGGACCTCTCTAGTTCACGCCCAGAACGGTCGGTCCAGCGATACTTATCACTCGCTGGTGATAAACTCTGTTTGACCTGTGTTCTGTTGTCGCTGATAAGGGTCTTGAGTCGCTTTCGTTTCTGTCTTCCTTGAACCATTGAAGGCAGTTTTGTAATTGATTACGTACGATGAAAGTGAAAGTCTTCGCCTCTATCTTTTTCGGTTCTCTATTTTCTGATGTTCACAAATAAAACTCTAAACCATTTTATTTATGTAACAAAATAAACCTCTCGCCCGCAAGTGATGCCAGCCTTTTATTCCTCTATATAATTCTCATATAAATGGCGCACAATTTAATCAAAGTATTTTATGTTGAGTAATTGTTTTTATTTAATTTTAAAATATTCACTGAAATGATACTGAGCAATAAGTCCAAGTATTATACCATAAAAAAAGAAAATTCAAGTATTTCAATAACTGTCGATATAGTAGTTCTTCGTGTACCGTCAGCTGGCAACGCTGTTTGGCTAGGTCCGAAACGTAAACAAAAAAATGTTGAATCAATCGCGAATTCCTGGCGAATGGGAAGTTTTTTCGGCACATTGGCGGCAACATGGATGACGAGGTGAATGATGATGGCATGACCATGATTATCGAGCCCGGTTACAAGTTGGAGCACCTGCGAAACTATCTGAAGGACACTTGCTATGCGGACGTTTGTGATTTCGTCAATGAAACGGACGATGTCGAGAAGATCTGCAAAGGTTTCCTGCAGATGTTCAAGTACGACATCAACCTGGACGAGATCACTACGATGTTTGTGGCCTCCAGTATGCTGTACTACATCGACGCCAGGGTGTCCAACACCGAGATACGCACATATCTCCTGCATAAGGCATTCTATTTTGTTGACACCTTACACCCGGTGCATGTGAGTTGATTCGTGAAAGTCGTCACTGCTTGGTTCATCAAACAAATCCGTTTTTCAGATTCATTTGGCCGCGAAACGTCTGTTCGAAGGTCTGAAGTTGCAGGACGGCGCCTTCGAGTTGAACATCATCTCGCTTTGTGCCCAGTTGTCTGTGGCCAGCGAGACAGGACGCGCCGTTGCGTTGTGTCTCAATTGGGCCATAATCTGCGAGTTTCTGGAAATTCCCAACGATATGTATAGTTTTCGTGAGGTGCTTTTCATCTTGAAACAATCTTCTTTCCTATTCTTCATGGATTATTTTTCCTTGCAGTTCGCCCAACTCATCATTTGGCTGGACGAGATCGACGATGATTTGGTCAAAATGGAGGATAACAGCCAGGCCGTTTACATACTCGTCCGCTGTATTGGCTTCCTCACAAATTCGATTGTTTTCGGTCAAAACGAAGACTTCAAGAAGGCCGGCTATCTGGCATATTTCACATACTCTGTTGAGGATCTAATAAAGCTCAGAGACTGGGCAGAGAAAGTCTGCGAGATGATGGAAAACTCCACGTCCAAGACGAAAAAGTTCTGGGATCTGCGAATGATGGTGAGTTTGCGTGATTTTTAATGCTATTCGAAATTTCGCCATATTCTTCTATTATAGATAAAAGAATATCTCCAAGCTGGAATATTGGCTGTTCTCCAAGACAAAATTTCGGATATAGAACCGCCAAAGTCATTCGAATAATTGGAGCAGGCATCCTAAGTTCATCATTATTTATTAAACTATTGTTATAGGCTGTAGGTTAAGTTTTCATAGAAGTTGAATATAAGAAAGAGTTTTCCATGTTAATAAAAATAAATAAAAGAAATAAAAATGCTGAAAACAATTTTTGAATTTTGGAGAACTGAACACGCCTCTACTCTGTTATCGACGAGTGGAGACATTTTTGCCGATTCCATGATTCTAATAAGAAATTTTTTATAACGTCCCCGTGAAACAGAAATCGTAGTGACTACTGCAGAAAATCGTAGCAAAAGTCGATTTTGCGTAGTAAATGGGAAAAAATTATACTACTAGCAAAAAGAAAAAAAACTGTCGTTTTTCAAACAAAAATACTTTCTGTGTTACATTTTTTCTAGTTATAAAATGTCTCAAAAATTTATACTTTCAATTGCAATTTCGGGGATTTCATTCATATTTAAAAATTTAGGACTGTTTTTCTGAGGCAAAAACACAAAATTTTTTATACAAAACTATTTTTAAAAATCGGAGCAAATCCAAATTTTTTTAAAAATCGTAGCAAATCGTGCTACGATCGTAGCAAAGTCCGAACCAGCGATGCCAACTACACGGATATTTCCGGGTTCTACGGAAATTTGACCCCTTGGCGGACACACGGAAGTTTGCGTTAAAATTGCGCACATATACGGATATGTCTATGTTTGATATTTTAAGAAATCCAAAGTATTTATTTTCTATGAAAGTGATCAAATTTTGTATTTTCTATAAAAATTTTCAAATTTTGAATTTTGTATGAAATTTTGAATTTCCTCTGAAATTTTTAATTTTGTATGAAATTTTAAATTTTGTATGAAATTTAAATTTTTCTAGAAAAATGATAAAATTTTTAACTTTCTCTGACATTTTGAAAATGATCAAATTTGCTCATCATATAGTTTTTTCAAATTTACTTCGCCTACTACGATTTTTGCCACTCTTTACTACGATTTCTGTTTCTTCAGGTCCAAACCCTGGGTCCAAACCCTGTCTGATGGAGAATATAAACAAGAGAGAGAGAGAGAACGAAACGTCAACAGAAAAAATACGGTTTTTTCTCTCGCGCGGGGTTTTTGTGTGAGAATTTTTATTCGTGCAACAACAACAACAACAAAATGACAGCATGAAGAAAAGCGAATTGAAAAACTGGTAGTAAAAGCGAAAGAAAGAAATGATTGGATTACGTGGGACAGGGAAGGAAGACTGAGAGAGCGCAAAAGAGATGCGAAATTCGAATTGGCAGCAGAGCGGATCGACTTGATTCGAGTCGACTTCAGTCGGTCTTTAACGGTACGTGGAGAAGGTTGGTTTTTGGCCAGCACGCTTCCAGAGCTTTTCGAGCCACTTTCAAAGAGGTTGGGAAAATTTATCACCGTTGTTTTTCAAATTTAAATCAAATTTATCGTCTTTATCAAGACCGATGTGTTTTTTCGATCAATAAAAATAAAACAGTTTTGTGCGAAAAATATAAGAAAGAAAGCAAAATGTGACAAAAGCAAACAAACAGTGAAAGAAATTACAGAAAAAACAAACACAATGAATTACAAATAAAAACAAACAGAAAACTGTGAAATTTAATTTTTAATCAGCAACAAAAACATTTGCCAAAAGGCAATAATGTAAAAATAAATTGAAAAAAGTGCATGAAAAACGATTACAATTAAAATCAAAAATAATATTCAACAACAACAATAACAACAGAAGCAATATCAACAATAAGTCGTTTCCGGGTTCGCCAACTTGCATTAAAATTTAAAATAAATATAAAAATATAAAAATAACAAAAATATTCGCGGGTGACAACGAAAGAGCAAAAAACGAGAAGAACAACAACAAAAAAGTTGAACGTAAAAAAGTTGCAGATTTATAAATAAATTAAGAGAGACCACACAACAACAACAACAACAATAACAAAAAAAATAATAACAACATACATATAACAATATAAGGAAGTGATTTGTTGTTGTTGTTGGTGCACCAACGATTCACCGAAACCATAAAAAGGTGAGTAATTTTATAAAAACAAAAATCTTCCTTGTATTTGATTCTTATCGAAGTTGTTGTTTTTGTTGTTGTTGGGGGGATATTTTGTCGAAATATCTGCGGAAAAAATCCAAAGGGTTTTTTTTTGAGTCACGATTTTATTTTCAGAAATCGGAAATATTCGCATCTGTTTTTTGTTTGTTTTTAATTTTGTCATTCATTCATTCACTTGGGAGAATTTATTCATTAGTCGATTTTCACTGCAATTATTTAGTCGTAAATTCATTAATTTTTGCCATGGAGTTGAAATTTGTGAGATTATAAATAATTTATTTTTTCGTTTTTTGTGTTTTTAATAAATTATTATCAATGAAATTAATTTTTAAATATGCTTTTTTTACCGTAAAAAGTTGTTGGAATATTTCTTCCACTAAATGTTGGCATAATAATGTTTCTTTATTTTGTTGCAATTATCATTATTTTTCCCACTTGCGTAATTCGAAATTATTCGCAAATCATTCGGCTAATTTCAATTCGTTTTCCCCTCCCTCCTCCGCCCCGCCCCGCTACTTGAATATTTTGTAAATTGAAATCCAATACGTTTTTCGATTGCGTTTTGTTTTCATTATCGTTATTCTCGCAGTGGCATTTGTTTAGTTGTTATTGTTGTGGTGGTTGTTGTTGTTGTTGTTGTTGCTGTTGATATTCACTCTCGACTGCACCACATGGTTTTTGTTTACAAAATACCTCGCTCATCCTCCCTCCTCCTCCCCCGCCGTCACCACGAGCCATCATCAACCACTCCTCCTCCTTCTCGCTCATTCGCACTTCTCACCCCCCTCCGCACCCGATGAACTTCCTCTTGGCTGCCTCTATGCGGCGCCTTCTATTGCTGTGTGCGGCTGTTTTGTTTTCTCGCCTCTTTCATTGGCCTTTTATTTTTATCCCGAAATTCGTTGCTTTTGCTTTTGGCCTAAAATTCAAGTTCATTGCCACGCGTTCGACGTCAACAGCGACAGCGACGTCGACTTCGGCTTCAGCGTCGTCGTTGCCCTCGCACTCGGCTTCTGTCTGTCGCAACCACTGTGGCTGTGGTGGCTGACGTTGTCAGTTGCATGACCTCTCTTCTGTTCGTGCTCTGGCTTCGGCCCTTGCTTGTTCTTCCTCTACTCTACTCTACGCCACCCACTCACTCTACTCTATGTCTCCCCCTCGCACGTTCTCTGCTTCTCTCTCTCTTTATCTCTCTCTCGTTTGCTCTGTGTGTCTCTGTGTCGGCTGGAGTTCGCATTCAACAGTTAAAATTCTCGCAATGTGCTCGCGGTTTAAATTCAAATTCAAATGCTAACCTAGCGCATTCTCTCTCTCTCTCTCTCTGTCTGTCTGTCTTTTTCTCTCTATTCTCTCGCTCTCGGTCTCTGCTTTTATCCCCCTCTATCCCCCAAATTCGCGATACGCACTCGTTTCCCCCTTCACTTCTCCCTAATCACGCTCTGCTGTTTGTCACTTTTTCTGCAATTAATTTCCGCTCTCTCATTCAGGTACGATCTCACCTTCTCTTTCTATCGCTGTTCAGTGTGTCTCTATCTCTATCTCTATCTCTCTCACTCTCAAATGCCATTAAAATGTCCATTACTATGCAACAACAAAAAGCAATGATGTGAACAATTTAATTAAATTTCTATATTTATTTATTCGAGACTTCTCTTCATTTTCGTATTATTTTTGCTCTTTTCGTGTTATCGACAATAAAAACAACAACAACAACAACCACCCACCCTTCCTCCTTATCTTTGGCTGATAAATTTCCACCAGGTCTATTTTTAAATATCCCATTATCACTTTTTAGAAATGTTATCCCATTACCTCAAATTCCTATATTGAAAATGTTTCCAATAATAAGCGTCTGATTCGGAGTTTGTTTTGCAATGTTTTGTTTTGGCTTTCATGATGATGTTGTTGTTTTTGACGTAATTAAATTATCAATGACTTCGAGAGTTGAGCGTTTCGATCGAGGATTTTCTTAAATTGCTCACAATTATTTAAATGACTTTTGAAAATTTCCACTAAAACCGGAAATGGTGTAAAACTGGTTTTTCCTTGAATTTTAATGAGTTTAAAAATATAAAAACAAAATAAGTCTCAGACTCGCGTCAATTGATTGTAAAAAAAATACAAGAAAAAAAAGAGAATAATAAAAAGTTGAAAATCAAATAAAAATGAAACAACAAATAAAAAAGAAATAGTAAAATGTTTGCAATTTCAATAAAATTTCAAAGAGAAAAACAAACAATAACAAAAAACAACACCTCTATTTTATTTATAAACCTCATAACAACAACAACAACAACAACGACAACGTCGAAACATTTTCTAAGCACTCACAATAACAGAATGGGAAAAAAAATCACCAACAATCACAACAAAAAATTAATAACTAAAAAATTAAGAAAAAAAGAAAAAGAAACATTACGGTTCAGAGGGGAAAAAACCGACAACAAACACAAAAGAGTACAACAACAACAAGATAAACAGACAACAACAACAAACGTCTGAAATCCCCTTGAGAAGTTGACAGCGAAAAAGTTTCGAAAAAACTATGCAATTATTTTAATGTGTAGAAAAACAACAAAAACAATAAAACCATCTACACCAACAGCACAAACAACAATAACAATAATAATAGGAACAATAAGATAATACAAAGCCAAGTCTAAATAGTTTTGCGTTAATATAATTGAAAATACAGTGGAAAAATCGTTTGTATTCCACACAGCGCGTGAAAGAAAGATGTGGCTACAAGATAGTTAGATACAAACAAACAAACAGGCAGATTATGATGGAGCTCCAGTTAGTTAGTTGGCTAAATAGAGAGATAGATAGATAGACGTCTGTTGAGATACGCCAATTAGGAGAATGTGTTACGGTCAGATACGTATGCGGATATTTATTGATTTTTTCTCCAGAAATTAAGTTGTAAATGTAATGAAAATGCAGCTGTAATTGCATAGATGAGTTTGATATCTATCAGTCAATGAAAATTTGACAGATACTCGAAAATATCTAGTTTTATCTCTGGAATACAAACTCCAGATATATGGCGAATTATAGAATTTATCGTTTGATTTTCGTCAACTGTGGTATTCAAAGTTATTTCAAGACTCTCGGAACTTTCCATATTATAATGAACGATATACTCATTTTAGACTATTTTAAAACGGATATTAAGATAATTTTCATATCAAACAATTTTCATATCGAACCGCATTCAGTTCAGAATCGAGATGGAAATTGTTAGAATAATTGGTATTCGGATCGATTGACTCGCATCGATCGATCGATCGAGACTTAAAGTAGTTGCTCAAGTTGTTTTTATTTACTGCTTTTTTCCTCATAAACTCGATAATAATAATAATAATAATAATAGCAACAACAACAATAATAATCACTACAGCCATAGCTGCAACAACAAATAACAACAATGATAATTTCTCTCACCTTGCGGTTTCGCGTTCGAATTAAAATTGAAAACGAAAACAACAACAATCACAACAATAAATAACAAAAACAACAACAGAAACAAAAAACTACAACAAAACAAAAAACTACAACAAAACTAAAAAACTACAACAAAACAGCAACAACAACAATAAAATATCAAAAACAACACAAAACCCAAATTGTATATAAAAACATCGAAAATATTCACATTAATTAGAAAACCGAAGAAACAACAAAAACTACAACAACAACAACAATGAGAAACGCTGCCAAATAAGAACAAAAGAAAAGCTCAAAAACTAAAATCAAATGAATCACAAAATTTCAAGACAACGACGACGGCCGCTATTTTTTTTTGTTTTTGTTGTATTCCTCATATTTCTTTTGATTATTTTTTATTGGCATTTTTGTTTTTCGTGTTTTTTTTCTCTTCTATTCGATTGGGGGAAATATTTTAGTGTGCAACAACAAAAACAGCAGCGACAGCAACAACAATGAGAAAGGCCATAACTTAAAGATAGCAACTACAACAGCGAGAGACTCAATAACGAAAATACGAAAACGAAAAATAACAAAACAAAAACAACCATTATGGCCAAAGACAAGGAACAAAAAACGAACGACACAGAAAAAAAAACCCAAATCAAAAAATAAAAATAAAAACACAATAAAAAATATTTTTTCATTCGAAGCAGAAATAAATATAATGGCAACAACAACAACACAAACAAAAGAAATTGATGTTGTAGTAGTAGTGGTTGTTGTTGTTGATATAGCAAAGTTGGCTGTTTTTCTCTCTCTCTCTCACTCGCTCGTTTATTTTCTTTCTCCCTTGATATTTGTTGAAAAATAATTTGTGAAAAAAACGTTGGTTGGAAAAAATTGGTAGAAAAAGCATATGGAAAGATACGGTTTGCAGATACATAGCTACGAACAGACAAAGGGAGAGAGAGGGAGAGAGGGAGACGTAAATAGCTTTGTATTCGAATACTATATCGAGATACGCACATAGATATTGACTGACGGTACGACAGCAACAGAGACTGCAATAACAACATCACAAACAGCAACAACAACATCACAAATAACAACAACAACAACATCATCACAACAAACAATAATAACAACAATTCCGTCGACAGCGAAAAATTTAACTGGCATGAAAATAAAATTGGAAAATTTGTAAAAACGCAAAAAAATGCAACAACCACTAGTACAATAACAATAATAAAAACAAAAAACAACAATAAAATTGCCAACAAACATCAGAAAAACTTCAAGGAAAGGTAATTGTTGTTGTGGTTATTGTTATCGTTGTTGTTATTGTTGTTGGGAGGGAAAAAAACAACAGCAGAGGCCGAGCAAAACAACAACAACGATACAAAAAAAAAACATCAGTGAGAAAAAACTCACTGCGAAAGGTGAGGAATATACAAAAACAACAATAACAATAACAACAACATGAACAATAAATGAAAAAACGACCAAAATAGAAGAAGAAGAAGAGAAGGAAGAAACACAAGGTGCAGAAAAATAGAAAAGAAAAACTCAAAGACGAACGAATGGGAAAAAAGCATCTCAAAGATATTATGAAGAATTCAACAACAACAACAACAAGAACAAGAATAAAAACTCGACTTCGAACGTCTCAGCTTTAGATGCAAGCGAGGGTCTCAGCTCCTTCTTCTTCTTCTTCCTCCTCGTTCTCCTCCTGCTCCACCGTCATCGACGACTTTTTCATTTTGTAGAAAATCTACGGAAAACAAAAAAAGTACGGGGAAAAAAACGGAAATGAAAAAACAGAAAACAAAAAAAAGGACGCAAAAAAATTTATATATATTTTTGTAGAAAAAAGGGAACGCTTGGCAAAGATGTAATGTACGAGGAGAAGAGGGGAGGGGACGAAGAACAGTGGGGGAGGCAGAGGCAGGGGATGACGAAGGCAAAGCGAGCGAGCGAGCGAAGAACGATTCGAGGGCAGCGGAAAAACATGCCAAGCAGTCGAACAAAACCAAAGGAGGTTGTCTGAGGACAGGGGGAGGCGGGGGCGCGGCGAGCTACGGTAGGAGTAGAAAAAAAGCCAAACAGAAAACCCAAAAGCAAAAGAAAAATAAAGAATGAAACTCGCAGCACACTCAGAGAAACGCACAAAAAGCAGCGACAAATTCTTGATGGATCGCCGACTGGTGGGGAGGCAGAAAGAGGGAGAGAGAGCTAGAGCGAAGTGGAGTGAGACAGTAAGGGGGAAAGAGAGGGATCTTCCAAAGCGAGTCTCCGAAGTTTCCAAAGCCCGCCCCCACCTCATCCAATCCCCTGTCGTTCACCTTCGACGTTCTTCTATCGGGTTTCTCTCGCTGGTTTTTTCCACTTTTCGCGAAGGACTTTGTGAGAATTTTTGCGTTTTCTTCGCGCTGAAGAAGTCGCTCGAAGGACACTCCCATCTGCATCCACGAAGACGCCCAACCTTGGTGGCAGTCATCATCATCATCATCATTATGATACCTTCCAATCTCTGGATGCAATAAAGCAGTCCTCGACACGCCCATTGACCGCCCTCGGTTCATCCCGCAGATATTGTCTCTATTGGCTTGTAAAACTGGGTTGGAGCGATTCTTGGAGGGCAATTGAAAACTCACTGTTGCGAATTTAATCTTATCCTTTGGAGATTTAAAATTTGAGGAAAATATTCCAAAGTATCATAAAGTAAAATAATATGAGTAATCTTCTAATCACTTGGGAAAACAATCAACCTTTAGATAGTTATGAGTTTAAAGTTATTGTTAAGGGCTTAAGAGAATTATTTGAAACAACAAATTTTAATTCCTATATATTGAAAGAAGTACATGCATAAAATGTTATACATACATATATATTTTTATATACAAAGTATAATAAAAATTGGCCACTAAAAACTAATTCGTGCAAAATAAACTAATACATACTGAAATATATTCTAAAACTCTCTTGAAGTTCGGAATTTACATATTTAAAAATCATCAAGCGTCAAAGTTTTCAATGATCTTAATTATGTTGTTGTTATAGACTTTTTCTCCACGTTAACGATCCTTCTTTCCTTCCTTTTAAAGTACAAATTCTCACCACTTATTTCTCTCGGTTATCTGAACCTTGTTCGAAATGTATCGCAATCATGTCTGCCGGTAACATCAACATACTACATATATATTTTCGCAAAGTTCACATCCATCGGAACGTTTATTCGTTGGATCGGGCAATCGATCGATCGATAGATGGACGAATAGATAGATCGACCGTTCGATCAATAAATCGTTGACACCGAACGCGAGTATCGCATTCCAGGCATCCTCTTTCAATCGCGCCCTCGTCTTCGTCGTCCTCTCGATTCGTTTCCCTCTCCTCCACCTCTTTCGCTTCCCCTTCATCGCTTCCTGGTACCTGCTCCTCTTCCCCACAGTCCTCTCTTTCTCTCTACCTACCTCCCTCTCTCCGTCTCCATCACCCCATGTCGTTCCCATTCTCTCGGTCTTCTATCTTTCATCTTCGCAATCTTCGCGAAATCTTTTCACATGTTCGTAAGAAATTTCTTTCTTTACCTTCTCTTCTCCTTCCCATCGTCCCTCGTCCTCCCCTTCGCCTCTTTTTTTGTCATGAACCATTCTTCGTGTCTAAGATACTATTTTCCTTTTTCTTCATGTTTTTATATTATTTTGTTCTTGTTCTTGTTGTTGTTGTTGTTCATTGTTGTTGTTCTTTGTTTTTATGTCGTTATCGTTTTTTGTTTTTGTTGTTATTTTTTCCCCCCATATTCAAAGAAATACAAATAATTCTGCGAACATTTGAAGTTTCTTTTCCCGCCTCCTCATCCTTCTTTTCCTCATCCTCATCCCTCCTTTTCTCCTCCTTCTTTACCTCCTCTGACTTTACCTCCTCCATCATTTCTTCCACCGCTGTCTCTTCCTTATTCCCTCCTCCTCCTTCTGCTCCTTCACCCCTTTCGGCTCCCTTCGTCTGGAGGACTGGACATTGGTCAGTGACGACGACGACGACGAAGACGACGCTTGTTGTTTTTATTGTTTTTGTTCCCATCATCGTTTTTGTTGTTACTCTTCTTCTTCTACAACTTCTTCGATTACTGAAAATTGTTAGATTCCTTGCAAAAACCAACAAAAAAAACAAAACAAAAACAAAAACGCAACAACGACAACGATATAAAGATAGATATAGATGAAGAAAGAATTAAGAGTGGAGGCTTCGACATGATAGAGGTTGAGGGTGGGGGTCGGGGGGTCTATCGGTTGTGAGAAGGAGGACAAAAAGTCGTTTAGCAAGCTTCACGCTCAGCTCCAGCCTCGCATTCGCATCGAGCTTCGCACGCTTTTCGTCCAGGCTACAGACGGACAGATGGAGAGACGACGGACGAACGTTTGGAGAGAAGACGGACGAACGTTTGGAGAGAAGACGGACGAACGTTTGGAGAGAAGACGGACGAACGTTTGGAGAGAAGACGGACGAACGTTTGGAGAGAAGACGGACGAACGTTTGGAGAGAAGACGGACGAACGTTTGGAGAGAAGACGGACGAACGTTTGGAGACAGAAGGTTGGGAACGGTGGTCGCAGAAATAGGAGGAGGAGGAGGATAGATGGAAGTGGACAGTGGTCGATGGACGACGGACGATAGGCGACAGACGATGGTCGACAGACGATGGTCGACAGACGATGGACGACAGACGATGGTCGACAGACGATGGTCGATGTTCGCTGGTCGACGGATGGCGGCTGAACTTCGCGAAGACGACGCGCCAGAAAATTGCATCAACAAATGTGACGCCGACGGCGACGTTGACGGCGGCAGCGAAGCTGTTGTCGGCAGAGACAAACGACAGCAACAGCAACAGGAGGAAGGATCGGAAAATCATCGCGTTTGTTGTGCGTGTATCTGGTCATTTTTATTGCTGTTGTTGTTGTTCATTTTTGTTGTTATCCATTTGTGTTGTTGTCAATTTTTGTTGTCTATTTTTATTTTCAACTATTTGTGTTTCATTTTTATTGTTGCTCCTTTCTCTTGGTTGTTGTTGTTAATTTTTGTTGTTCCTCATTTTTGTTATTGTCCATGTTGTTATTGTCCATGTTATTATTGTGGCTTTTGTTTTTCTCTCTTGTGGTTGTTGCTAATGTCATTGTTGTTGGCGGCTGCACTTGGCCTTATTTGCCATCGAACGAGCTCCACATGTATGGCAGCGTGCATGCGTGTGTATGTGTTTCTGTTCTGCGTGTGTGTGTGTGTGTATGTGTGTGCGACGAACACGCGGCTCTCGCATCGCACATGGCCTGCTGCAAGTTGTCTGAACTCTCGTCAGACGCGGCGAGGAGGAAGCGATGGATCCATCAAGTGGGTGGAGGAGGAGGAGGAGAGGGTGGTGAGGCGACCACGACGTTCTCTTGCCTAGGAATCCACCAAAGAAGCGACGACGAAGGCTGTTGCTTTTTCTGAGCTTCCCGCAGACTGCGACGAACGACGACAACAAAAACAACAACAACTTTTGTTGCCTTTCTTTTCCATCTGTCTTTCTTTCCCATCGGTCTTTCTATTCGTTGTTCTTTCTCCCCTTCGTTTCTTCTCTTTTTCTCCCCTTCGTTTCTTCTCTTTTTCTCCCCTTCGTTTCTTCTCCCCTTCGCCTGATCTCTTCTCCTCTTCTGTTCTACTATTCTACTATCTGTTTTTGTTCGCATTTATTTATTTGTTTTCGTGAACGTTTTCGGTTTTTGCAGAGTTGAAATTTTCAAAGAAATCGTTTTTCCTTCCTCTTCTTTCTTGCTCTATCATCTATATATCAACTATAATATATACATATATATTTCAGAGAAAATTCTCAGCTTTCTCAAGAGCAACAACAACAAAAACCACTTTTTTTTTTAACCCAAAGATAAAGAAGAGGAAAAACGAAAAGAGAAAAACAACTCAACGTTTTATTAATTTTTTATTCGAAAAATTAATTAAAAATTAGCTCTTGATGAGTTTTTGTGGATTGTGTTTTTTGTTCTTATTTTTTCTCGTTTCTCTTCTTCTCTCTGTGCAATTGCTGATTGTTGTTGACTTTTTTCTGAATGTCAATTGAAGTTCCGGAAATGAAAGAGATTTCAACTGAATAATGAACAAAATAAATATTAAAAATAATAATTTCAGCATATACAGATAAAAACTACTATTTATAAGAGGGAGAGAAGATATATTTTTTTTTATTCTCGATTTATTTGAACAATTTTCCATTCAACGAAAAATCGATTCTTCGAATTCTGTGAAACTAAAATTCCTGGACGGAGAAATGCGAACGAACGAAGAAAATGATATTGAAAAGCTGGGTGCAGAGACGCGCAGGTTTTTCGTGCAGTGTATTTGGAATAGTTTTCAAGAAATTTCATTAAAATAGAAGAGAAAGAAAGGATGAAGTAAGTTCAGTTTGCGATTGTGGGCGGGAATGGAGAGAGAGAGAGAGACAAAGATATTGGGGGAAAGATTACAGAGAAAATTTTCCATTAATTTCAGAGAAATTTACTTTTTTCTTCTGTTCTCAGTGTAATGAAAATAAATTCCTCGATCAATATGAATTCTTCAGAAATTACATAAAATTGATGAAGACATTAAAAAATAATCAAAACGAATTATTTCGTTCAGTGTATTTGGATATTTTCCTGAAAAATTCAATGGGAAATTCTCATAACTCAACAGGAATTTTATTTAATACCTGAAAAAAATGACAAACAAAATTTATATCGTTGTATATTTTTTGTTTTTTTTTGCCAGGGAAAGAATGCAAAATTATAGAGCGAGAAAGAGAGAAAAAATGAAAAATTATATTGTTGAAAAATAACAGACTTTCTAGGAACCACTTATTTATTTGCTTGTGTGTGTGTGTGTGTGTTCGTTGTTCCGAGAAATTCAATTAAAATTCTCTGGGCGGTTTGAAAAAGCTTTCTTCGAGAAGCCAGAACAACAACAAAAAACTCACGTTAACTCAAGCAAAAGCCAGGAAGTCTTGAATTCGATACTTTTATTGTTTTTGTCATGTAAATTATTCTTTTCTGTGTTCTAAAATTGAAATTTTTATTATCAGTTAATATTTATATATGTATATTAATTTTATTTTATTCCCATATTAATTCTTTTTTGTTTTTGTAAGATTAAAACCCCTTTTTGAATATATATTTTGACGTTTATGAATACATGGCTAAATAATAAATAAGGAAGAATACGAAAACGCGTGAGAAAGAGAGCGACCGAAGCTCGAATCCGAAGTCGAATCAATATCTCGCGTTCCAATTTTATCGATAGCGATCTTTGTTGCTGTGATTATTGCTATTTTTTGCTTTTCTTTGAATTTCTTTGTGTTTTTTTATCTTTTGTTGTTGTTGTTGTTTTTCTTGTTATTGTACCTTTTTTTTTCAATATTATTATTGTTGATGTTTTTGTTGCTGTGGTTTTTATTGATGGGATTTTTTGCCGTTTAAAATGATGGAAATTTTTGCGAGGCTTCGAATGTGTTTTTCTTTCGATTGCAACGTGAAAAAGGGAGTGATGAAGAGGAAGTGGTGGAAGGGGGGCGGCGAATGGTGGTAGGGGGGAGGAAGTAGGGGAAAAAAAGAGTGGAGAAGCGAAAAAAGTCGAATGAAAAAGTTAAGAAGACCATGGAAAAAATTCAAGTGAAAAAAGTTCAAAATAAACGTAGCGAAAATAGTTTCCAAAGTATTTTAAGACTGGAAAAAATAACAAGCAAATAAAATACAAAAGAAAATAAAAAATTGCGAACGGAAACACGCAGTATACAATAACAACAAAAGCTCTCAAGAGTTCTTACAATAACAACAATGAGAGCTCTTACAAAACCAACAAAATGTTAAAGGCAGCAAAAGAGAAAAATTATGGAAGGAATATAATATAAAGAAAATAAATCGAGAAGCAGGAACGACCGACCGAGAGACAGACAGACAGACGAATGGATGGACAGCAACGGTGACGACGACGACGACGTCGACAAAACGACTGTCGAGTGACGGATGAAAAAACAGTCCATAAAAAGCGCCAAAAGAATTCGTCGAAAACACAAACAAACGAACAAACGAAGAAAAGAACGAAACAAAAGGAAAAATGAAATCTATAAATAGAGGAAAAAACTGTAAAATTCGCCCGAATAAAAACCTAAGCTATTTACTTTATTTTTAGAGGTATTTCACGTTTTTGGGGTTTTAGTGCTTTGTAAAAATACTGTTAAAATTACACTATAGACGGTAAGAAAAGGTCTCATTCACAACAAAACGCTTCTGCTGCTTTTTTTGCGACCCAAAAAAAGAAAATATCAGCAAAAAGAGAAGCATGAAAATGCCAGCGAGAAGAATAGAATCAAAAGAATATAATAAAAGATTTATTCCAAATAACAAATTAGAAAAATAAACACTTTTGTTCCCAATTTTTTCGTTAGCATATAAATAAAAAACATATTCAAATATTTTATCATATTTGCCTAAATTATGTTCATGTAAATTGCGATTCCTGAACAAATCTATTATGTTTTAGTTTTCGTTGAATTTCAAAATTCGACGTTTATTTTTATTTTGAATTTTTCATATTCTGTTTTTTGTTTGTTGGTGGTTGAAAATATTCAGATTATTTTTACGGCTGTCGAAATTTGAATTTTCAATTAAAAAAACAAAAACCAAAGCATGAAACAATAACAACAACGAAAAATTATTCAAATTCTCTGCTCGACCAAAGCCCCTTCCTCCCCTCCATCCGCCTTCTGTGGTCCCACCCTCGTCCTGCCTGCCGTGTTTCCCGAATGTTTCGATTTCTAAACAATTTGTGGTATTTTTCGAAATAACTTTTCGCTTAAAACTGAGCAAAAATAGAAAAATACTATTTTATTTTGGTTTTTTCGTGAATTTGTTTTTATCAAAACTAAAATTTAAAATTGGAAACCAAACTGAATTTTCCGTTACTAAATGGGAAATTCTATTTGGTAGTCGTCGTCGTAACAGGTTGCGAATATCGCAAACTGAGAGCGACCGATGATATACGAGAGAGAGAGAGATGAAAAAAGTCGTAACCATCATTTAAAAGCAGCTGCCGTGTGTGGAACAGCCGAGTTTTTTCCACTGCACTGCCAAGTGCAATACGGCGACAGGGTGCGAACAGACAGAGAGAGAGACAGTTGAAGTTTGGGGAATTTTTTTCGTTTTCGTACTGGGATTTGGTTTTTTTTTTAATATTTTCCCCAAGAATATTTTTCCCATTTCGAAGTGATGTCATTTGTCATATGAGACCGTTGAATGTGAATCCAAAACGACTAAATTCAAGTTATAGGAAAGTTTTCAAATACTTAGTAGTTGATTTATTTCAAAGTATTGGAATAGGAGATTCAATAAACTTATGTGGATTTTTACTGAAAAGGTGAAAACGCAACTGAATTTAGTTATAAAAAATGTAATTAACCAAAAGGTAATTTGAATTATTATTATTAGTTATTTTATTATTTTCCATACAACATTGTTTTTTTCCAAAATCGGTATTTTCAAATTACAGCCTGATGCTTTGTTTTGTCTAATTGAATTTTGTGGCTATGCTTTAATGATGAGTTTTTTTATTATTTATAATTATTTTGTATTCTTCAATGATAAGTACTTTTGAAGTATCAAATTATTTTGATCTTCAATGACGAGTTGTTTTGAAGTGCAAAATTATCGTGAAGAAATTGTTTGCTGTTGCTTCACCTCACGATTATCAAGCCAGATATTTATCTATGGTCACGAAAGTGTGTTCGTCGCTGGTTTATGACACAAATTATTGGAAAACTTTGAGTTCGACTTAAAGCAAATGTAATTTGACTCATGCATGTGTTTGGAGGCAGCTGAATGTCATTTAAATTCATAAAATCGCTCAAATCTGCTTAATTTTTGAATCTTGTCAATATAGTTGAAGGCTGTTAGGTTGAAGTCCGTTGACATTTACATGACTTTTACACGTTTTGTCCCACTGTTCTGTTGTTTTTTGCTCCGTGGACTTTTTTCCCATTTGAGTTTTTGCATTGTTTTGTTTTCTGTTGCTTTTGCTTTTCTTCATCATCTCGGTTTTTATATGTGTGTATTTATTTATATGTTTCCTCTACTTTAACAGTATGTTGTTGGTGCCGTTGTTGTTGTTGTTGTCGCCGTATACGTAATTTAAAAGTTTTTTCAGCTTCTGCTTCATCTTTTCATATTTCAATTTTTTTTCTGTTCCGTTTACTGTCTGTTGTTGTTATTTACTGGAAGATTTTTATGTTTTTGTATTATGAAGAATTAAACAAAACAAAAAAAAACTTCATAATAAAAAAGTACGTTGATTCTTGTATTGTTTTTCCTACTCTGTTTCTTTTTCTTCTTATTATTATTATTTGCTGAAGTTTTTTTATCGTTGTTTTTGGTTACAATATTTTATGCGGTATTAAATACAGTTACGGGCCTCAAATGGCTCGTAGACCAAGTGCGTTGTAAAAAAAACCTCTTTGCAGAAGAGCCAGAGGAAGATTGGTTGGGCGGGTTGGGGCGTGGTGGGGTCGACGCCAAAGAGTAAATTGAATAAAAAACAGGCGCAAAATTAAACGTCATGCGTTGCAGCAGCGAGAACAGGACAGACAGACGGACAGCAGGACAGACAGACGGACAGCTGTCCACCAACTCCGACCGATCGAGGGACATACATTCTCGACACATTATATTCCCCACATAGTCGAGGGTGAGTTTTGTATAGTATATTTTTTGATTGAGGCAGATTTTTATAGGGATCTATAATGGAAATATTATATAGGGTTGTATTATAGGAATATATCGATCGATATTTATATGGACATATTCTTGATATTCTGCAGAACAATCCCCGAGGAATAAATTTACGGAAAGTGGTAAACATTATGGAGAAATATTGAAGTATATGTATTTATTTATTTTATTATTTATTCTCAGATATTTATTTTCCATGTGAACTTTTTCCTTCGAGCGAAATTCGTGAACCGGATATGTTTGTAATGGGAAAAATTATTAAGCAAATTTAAATCGTATCGCGGCGGGAATTTAAAGATCATTCGATCAGTACCTCTGTGAGCTTTTCTTTTTGCCATTATTTTAATTTTCTTTTTCATACGATTTTATCATGAAAAATACAACAGAAACAACAAATAAATACGAATACAACGAAGTGCAGGGTTTTTTTTTATTATTATGTTGTTGTTGTTTTTGTTTTCTCTTCGATGTTGTTTTCCAAGCGAAGACTGTAATTATGACATGAAGAAACATATACAAAATAAATACAACTACAGAAACAAAAACAACACAACAATAATAACTACACAACGCCAACATATGCAACAACAACAACAACATAAGCTACAGAAATAACAATAACAATGAAAACATCGACAACGAAAAACTGAAAAATAAATTATGATTGAAAAAATGCTTTTATTCGTTTCGTTAAAAAAACACAGTCAATGAAAAAGATGAAAGAATGAGAGAGAGGGAGGGTGAAAAGGGGAGAAAGCAAGATGGAGAGAGAGAGTGAAAAAATTACACACGAATTGCAATAAAATTATTGATATTTTCAATGGGGAATTTCATTTTCTCCCTCCGCCAGTCTGTCAGGCGGTCTGTTCGTCTGTCTGTCCATCTGTCTGTCTGTCCATCTGTCTGTCTGTCTGTCCTCCTGTTCACTGCAGTCCCAGGACCCACTCCTCCACGCCCTTCTCCCTTGGCCTTCACATGCCGTGCACTTTTATCGTTGCCTACATACATATGTATGATCGTCTGTTCCTCCTCCTCGCTGTCTCCTCTGGCAAATGTCTGTCCGTTGAATTTTCGGATATTCTAATCATTTTCTCTATCTCTATCGTTGCATATAATTAAATAGAACAAGCGAATGGAATGAACGTTCGATAATGAAATTCCGAAATTGATTTAATAATATTGAAAACAATAGAAAAAGAGAAAATCAATAATATGAAATGTGAAAATTAGTATTTTGAAAAAAATGCAAATTATTCTTAGTTTATTTGAAAAGGAAAATACGTTTTTATGGTCCTAAAATGATGGTGTTTTTTTTTTTAATGAATTTATGATCGTTTGGGATATTCTTTTATTTTTATTTTAGCTTTTAGTGGAAAATAATAATTATCTTTTGCAATGAACATTTTTTTTCGAATTTCTGTAAGGGATTTGAATTAATGGATATGATTGCTAATCTTCTTCTTTTTCATCTTCTTTGTATCCGCCTCCCTTCCTCTGTCTGTCCTTCCGGCCGTTCGCCCTTCAGTCCAGCGAACATTTCATCTATTTGTACGTTCGTCTGTCCGTCCGTCCGTCCATCGCTCCGTTTCTCAGTCATTCATTCATTCATTTCTTCGTGCGTTCGCATTTCGCGCGTTTTTCTCGCCGTTGTTGGCATTGTTTTTTATTATTATTGTTGTTTTTAATGTTGATGCCATTGCCGTAATTGTTGTTGTAGTTGTTACTTTTTTCCCCCCAATGGTTTCTTCTCATAACCATTGTTGTTGTTGTTTTGGTATTATTATTGTTGTACACATATTAAATGTAAAAAAGTAGCGAATGCTCGGCGAGAAAAAAATTTAAATTAAAAACAAAAAACAACAGAAAAAACAAAACAAAACGGAGAGATACGAAATACAAAAAAAAAAAAAAAACAAAACACTCACGAAAGGGAAGGAACGGGTAGAGAGAGAAAAAAAATTAAAACAAAATAAAAAACAAAACCGGGGAAAAAACCTGAAAAATGGAAAATATGTTTTTCTCCGCGTTTTTAATGAAAAATTAAAATACCTGTCGACATGTGCGTGTGTGAGTATCTGTGAATTTACGTTTGCGTGTACGTGTGTGTGTGTGTGAAACGTCTCTGAAACTCAAGCGGAATTTAAAGTACTTTTGTAGTTGTTATTTTTGTCGTTGTTATTGTTGTTGTTGTTACTGTTGTATTAATGCTCTTCAACATCGAAAACTTTATTTCTGTTTTTATTTATTTCTATTTTTTTTATATTTTTAAGAGTTTATCAAAGTGTTTTGTTTTTGTTTTTTAATTTTGTCATTATATTTTTTACGTTTGTTATTGTTGTAGTTGTTTGTATTTGGTAAATCGAGGTAATGAGGTTAATTTTTCATGATTTCAGCCTCAGTGCGCGCAACAACAACAACAACAACAACAACACAACTGGGGCTCTCCGAAATCGCTTTTTGCTATTGTAGTAGTGTTATTTCTGTGTTGTTTTTTTTTTCAATTATTATTATTATATTTTTTATAAAATAATTTATATACGTTTTTAAATTATATTTTTTTGCTCTGCTTATTTATTGTTCTTTATATTTTGAATATTTTTTCATTGGCGATAAAAACTTAATATATATTGCAATCAAACATTTATATTTATATATTTATAAATATTTTAAAGAATTTTTTACACATTTTCAACAATAACAAAAACTTTATTCACGAAGTCTTCGTTCAATGCGTGCGTGTGTGTGTGTGTTTGTGTGTACACGCACACATATATCATAGATAGATAGCCGAATGGACGAACAGACAAAAGAAGAAGTTTTTCATCGTTTTTATTTTATCGCAATATATTTCTATATTATAAAAAAGTTCTTTCCTTCTTCATCGAAATCGATCGATTTCGAATAAAAAAATACCGAAATAACAAAAAAAACAAAAACAAGAACCAGAACAAAAACAATAATAGAAGAACGAAAAATTCCACAACTTAAGAGATAAAAATAAAATTGCAAACGAAGAACGATGTGGGGAACGAGAAGGATGGGGAGGGAGGAAACAACAGAAAATGTCAAGAAAAAATTACAGCCGTAAAAATAAAAATGCTCGTTATGCTGTTTTTGTTGTTGCCATCGTCGTTCGTCGTTTCCGACGTTGTTGCTGTAATTCCCTTTTTTTTTTGTATTTCCCTTTCTCTCGCCCTTCTCCTTCTCCTCCTCCCACCTCCCTTCTGCTTCAACCACTCGTCCTTCATTTCTTCTTCTCAGAGAGAGAAATGAAAATGAAAACGAATAAAAAAAATGATGTTTGGAAAAGCGAAAAGAACGAAAATGAAACATGAAAATAAAGGGAGAAAAAAATCGCAAAATATTTTCCACATCCTCAGCTCGGCGATGGGTGGCCGGAAGCGCTTCGATGGGCGGCGGCGGGAGCGCGGAGGCAGCGGCACCGCAAGAATCAAAAGTCGTGCTTCGAAGCAGGAGGAGGACGAGGTGGAGGAGGAGGGTGGGAGGTGGCTTTTCGAGAGATGGTGGCGAGAAAAAAGGGAGGAAAATACAAAAAAATGTTCCCATTTTTATATTGTGTTTTTCTGTTCGTTGTCTTGTTGTCGTTTTGTTGCTGTGATTCAAAACGGAGGCAGGTAGGGCCGAGGGGAGGGTGCGAGGCAGGGGATCAAACGAAACCCTGGCGCAGCAAGTGGAGACGGTGGATCGGGGTGGGACGAACCAACGGACGATGGGTCGTCGCTCCTTGGGTCGGGTTGTTGGACGAAGGACGGGAGGGAGGGAGGTAAGGAAGGAAGAAGGAGATGAGTGAAAGTGGTAGAAGCGGAGCAGGGGGGGTCGACGTTGATGGGAGGGTCTTCCTAAGTATTTTTGTTTTTTTTTTGTATTTTATATTTCATTTTGAGATGTTGGAAATTTTCCCGTTTTATGTTATTTTCCATTTCTGTTGCCGAGCTTTTCAAAATTATACAACAACAACAAGAACAATGACGATGAAAACGCCCAACAACAAAATTTGAATAAGGAACTAAACTCAACGGAGAAAAGGATATAAAATATATTCGTAAAAACGAATATAAGAACAACAACAAAAACAAAATACTGAATAGGAAATATACCAAAAAAAAATGAAAAGGTGGAGAATGAGAAGAAGAAAAATGAATACACGACAAAGACGAAGGGTCTCCATTTCGAAGGATCCGGGATGAAGGATACCCTTAAATCCCCTCATCAACTGTATATGAATATATATGTGTGTAGTTGTCCTTTGGAAATTTATGCCTTCTCGTAATGGAGCTGACCGTTTCAACTCCGGAGCCCCCGTCTCTTCATCCCATTCTACAGCCGTTCCTAACTATCTTTCAGTCCGTCGGTCTTTCTGTCTGTCTGTCTGTCTGTCTATCCTTTTCTATTTCTGTAAGTGCCATCCATATAATTCTTTAGCCTGACTTCTTTTGTCGTATTTTCTTATTCCTTTCTTTAATTTTTATCATCGGATAATGTTTCATTAAGTTCGTCTATGGATCTCTTATTCGTCTTCTCCCTTGATTATCCGTCTCGATTATCCCTTCGCGCTCTTGATTATCTCTTGAATATCCCTTCATTATCCATGATTTCGTTTCCTCATCAGTTCATTCTTTCATCAGTTCATTCTTTCATCAGTTCATTTTTTCAACAGTTAATTTTTTCATCAATTTATTCCATCAATTTATTCCATCAGTTCCTTGACCAATTGCCATATTCTTCATTCGATCCATTGACCATCCATCCATATGTTCATATTATTAATTGATTAATAATTCCCTCCGTTATTCTGTCTATTATCATCTATCCATTCATTCATTATTCACCCATCAATCTATGCATCATCACATTCAGTTCGTTTCTTTCCATTTCTTCTCCACTTTTCTCTATTTATTATTTATTCAATCCGTGCTTTATCCGTTCAACACATTCCTTCATTATCTGCCACTTCATTCTTTCGCGCTCTCCTCATTCTCACTCTTCAACATCTCTTGTCGTGACTCTTGGTCGTCTGTCGATCCGTTCATCCATCCATCTATCTATCTATCCACCTATCTGTCCATTCGTTCGTTCTTCGATCTGTTTTTTCGTCCGTCCATCTGTCGACTCTTCTGAAGGACTTCTCTTCGTCCTTCTGTCTGTCGTCGTGTTCGTCGCTCTGACAGTCGTTCTGTCCTTTATTCCGCCGCCCCTTCGCTCTCTCCCTCTCAGTGCCCATCGTCCTTCGTCCGTCCCTTGAGTTCCTATATAAATTTACGGTCGTTTCGACTGTTTTCATTTCATTTTATTTTTATATGAATTTTTTCTCGCTCGTAAGTAAAATGCTTCGAAAAAACCCAAACGCTCCACAAAGACATAGAACGAATGAATGGGAAGGAATGGAGCAAAAACAAGCCAACCACCGTCGCCCAACCCAAACTCAAGCGAAACCCACCCCGACCCCTCCTCACTCCCTAGGACAACCCCCCGCCCCATCCACGCCAAGCATCACTCGAGTGCTAAAATTATGCATAAAAAACCAAAATGAAAATTTTCCCTCTGACATTTTTCCCATTTTCATTTCATGTGTTTTTTTGTTGTTGCTGCTGCTTTTTGTGTTTTTGTTTTTTTCCGAATATTTTTTTTATTTATTTATTTTTTGTTCATTCTTCATACTTTATTTTTAAACCATTGTTGTTGTAGTTGCTGGCTCTTTTTGGCCATATAATTTAAGCGCATATAAAAGCAAAAAGTATGCTTAAAAAAGAAGTCGTCGCCGTCGTTGTCGAAGCAGAGGAGGAAGAAGAAGAAGAATAAGAAGAGCAAGAGAACAAAGTATATGTATCGGGCATAAAAAATAAAAAATGTCGAAAATCATCATAAAAAAGACGTTGAAGAAAATGAGGACGAACGTCGTTCCTCTTCTTCTTATTCGTCTTTTCGGTTATGTTTTTTTTGTTGTCGGTTTGTTTGTTGTTGTTTTTGTCTCTGCTTTTTTCATTTTTATATATTTTTTGATGTTGTTTATTTTTAATGCGATTTTGCGTTCCTTTTGCTCTCGTTGCTGTCGTTTTATTATTAAAAAATATATGAGGAAAAAAACTTAAAATAAGGCAGAGAAAAATAAAAATACAAAACACGAAAAACAACAACGATGAAACAACCGAGCACCGAATAAATGAAAAAATTCAGAAAATTTTCACGTGAATTTAATTTAAAAATTCCTTTAAATCGACGTCGTCGCCGTTGTCGTCGTTCGGTGTTGATCTGGGCAGCTGTGTGAGTGCGTGCGTTTTGTGTGTGTGTGTTTGTGTGGGTGTGTATTTGTGTGTGTAAAAGTCCTTTTTTCATCATTAACACACAAAAGGCAGTAAAATTCCATTTATTTCCAATGCTTTCATTTCGCTCCGTTCCGCTTCGATCGGATACGAAATTTGTTCCTTTTTAATTTGTTCCTTTTTAATGTTCGCTTTAAATATTGTTAAAAAGAAATGAAATTAAAATTACAACAATAACAACGTGAAAAACAAAGGAAATTCATAAAAAGGTGCAACAACAATATCCTTTCATTCATTCTGTTCGCACACACGGCAAGCAAGAATTATTAAACATTTAAATACGGATAAAAAATATTTTTTATACATATATAAGAAGTAAAAACTGCATAACTGGTTGAAAAATGTGAATTATTTGTTTTTCTCTTCCATTCTATAGAAACATTTATGTCAATAATTTTTCTTTTGTCTTCTGATGAATTAAATATCACTTTTCCCCTTGTGAGTAATGATTACATATAGGTAGATTATTAATATTTTTTTATACAAAAATTGTGCGTAATAAATAAATAAAAATATTTAATAAAAAGTACAAACCAACTCTTTCCCATGTGTTACTTTCATGCCATACATATTTGCATAAACCACTTCATACTGAAGAATTCTTTGTATATATTTTCAATACATACATATTCCTCTCTTTAATCGATCTTAATTCCCCATTAAATTGTCACTCAGGTTTGGTTTTGGCTACCTTTGTAATATCATCATCAATTTATTTACTCGATAACAACAATGATTCATTCTATCGATATTCAATTATTTTTTGGCCAAAGTTTCCTGCACACGTTTTCTTTCCGTGTGCTTGGAATTCAATCTTATCTTTCCTTGACTTGATAATTTATAATAAAAATATAATCAATATTTTGGATTTTCAAACAATCATTTCTTTTTTTTTTCAAACTCAAATGAGTGATAAGATTTTGTTTTGTATTTATTGTTTTATCATTTTTCGATATAATTGTGGAATTTTGTTTTTGACAAAATTTCGTTTTCTTTCTGAGAACTGCCAGCTGATAATCCACATAGAAAACCCGTGCGCTCACTCTGCTCTCATTTCCTCGTTGAGCATCGAAATGAAATGATTCCCCACAAGAGGGCGAACATTTTGAGAGCACTATAAAATAAAATCCCCTGCAAGTATCCCGTCCATTTAACATTAGTTCACTACGTCTCCACAGCTCTATCACCTCATCCTCCTCCTGCTCCTCCCCGCTGCCACCCCGGTGTTCGTCAAAACTTAGCCGAGCGCTTCGAGCAACCCCATCGCTCGCTGGCCCCGTTCGGTGCCAACACCCGTCTCGAACGAAAGTCAACTTTTTCTTTTTAACCCACTCTCGGCGAGGGGTGACTTTGGCGGGATGACGTGGGTGGTGACCGGAGGTGAGGGGTGGGCAGGGTGTTTTTATAATATTTTTCACCTCGCTTTTTCCATTTCATTCCAGTCCTTTTCTCCGATTCACTTTTTTGAGGGTTTCTTATTATTTTTGGTTCAGCATTTTTTGTGTTTTTTATTTTTAGATTTTTTGGTTTTATTTTTGTGTTTTTTGTTTGAGTGTACTTATATTAAATTTTTCATTTCATTTTCCTTTTTAACGAGGGTTTTTCTTGGGTACCCTGCCACGCCCCCCTCCCGTCCCTTCTTCCGTTGTTTTCTTCTTCTTCTACTACATTCTACGTTCCTTGAGTTTTCTCTGATCTTGTTGTTGTTGTTTTCGTTTCCTCATTTCACGAAAATGTTAAAATGTTGAACGTGTAAAGAGCGATGTCGTCAGCACGGTCGGGGGGATGGGGGGAAGAAGGAAGAAGGAAGGAAGGACAGACGGATGGGTGGATGGAAGGACGGATTGAGCGGGATGGTGTTGTCCGGATGGTTTAGTCAAGGAGGTGGGCGGGGTAGTTTAGTCAAGCTTAGGGTGGGGTTGGTCATTTTGGCACAAGTACGAATTTTGAAATATTTTCTACAAAAGAGGGAAAATAACTCAATTCTTCGCTACGTCCTTCGTTTGTTCGTTCCTTCGGTCTTTCCTTCCCCTTCTTCTACTCTTTGATTTGTTTTTTTTTATCTCATCCGCCGTCCTTTTATACATTTTTTATGTAACCTTTTTCGAGGTTCTTGTGTGTGCTTCTTTCTTTTTGGAGAAATTCTCAAACCTTTTTTTCGACTTTTTCTTTCAATGTTTTGATGGCGATGGTGGGTGGTTGGGTGGACAAAACGGGTGATCCACCCAAGTTATGGGGTTGAGGAGGGGTGATGACTCTTGAGGGGGTGGAGGGCGGTGGTTGAGGAATTTTCGCCCTTTACTTTTGAAAGAGATTTTATTTACTTTTTTATGTTTTCGTTTTATCATTCTGATGTTTTTTGTTATTATTATTGATGTTGTTGTCGTTGTTGTTGTTATTATTGTTGTTCTGATAATGGAGATCATTGTTGTTGTTGTTTTTGTGATGATGAGGATATGTGTTCGGGTTGTTATTGTTGTTATTGTAATTCTTGGAAGAAGACGACCATTGCCCACATGTCATGTCGTTGGCTATCGTTGGGTTTCTTTCCAAACTCTCACTGATGGGTTGGATTATTGCAAGAAGAAGACGACGACGACGAGGACGACGAAGGAGATGAAGGGACATCTTTGCTCTTCTTCTTCTTTGGCTTGTTTTCGATTTTCCCTTTTCTCTTGAGAAGATTTTCAGGTTTTATTTTTGGGGTTCGGTCGGTTTTTGCTGGAAATTCAAAAACCCAAAAACAAACAAAAAAAATGGGAATCTAATGAAATTGGATTTCCACCTTCACCTCCCCTCAACGGAGTCTTGGGTCTCTTCTGTTTTTGTGTGCGAAAGCAACGGAGATGGAGACAAACTCTGAGCTATTTGAATTATCTTTGGAATAATATCATTTCGAGCTAATCTGTCGTAGCGAGAGGTGTGATAGCTGTCCCTTATCTTTCCTAGAGATATTAAATTACAGATGTAATGAACCTCCATAATGAATACATACTATATGGTATAGATGTTTCAGTTCTTACTATATTTTTGTATACATATGTGAAGCTATGAATTCTTAATGGTCTCAAAGTTTAATTTACTTCCTAAATTCAGTAGTAATTTATTAAAAATATATTTCTTTAACTTCACACTCATGCAATTCAACCCCATGTCTGACTCATGATCACTATTCTATCCATTCCTTTGGCAAGGTCTCACGATGTTGCCGCAACAATATTGCCTCCGGTGGAAATACCACCACAGCAACCTACAGACCATGTTCTCACAGCTGCTGGACCGCGGCTGCTTCTGCGACGTGACGCTGGCCTGCGAGGGCCAATTGATTCGGGCCCATCGCGTCGTGCTCTGCGCCTGCAGCACCTTCTTCGACACAGTCCTGACCAACTACGCCAGCGAACGGGATCCGATCATCATCATGAAGGACGTGACCTTCGCCGACGTCAAGTCCTTGATCGAATTCATGTACAAGGGCGAGATCAATGTGGAGCACGTAAGTGTTTCTTTTTTGTTGTTGTACAGGGCGAGGGCGGTGAGAACAAAAAATCCCATGTGAGAAGGGAGAATAATTTCCCGGTGTTTACTTTCAGGCGAACCTCGCATCGCTGCTGAAGACCGCCGACGATCTGAAGATCAAGGGCTTGGCCGAGGTCTCGTGGCGCGACGATGAAGATGGGGGTGGCGGGGCCGGTTCTGGTGGCGGAGGCGTCGGTGGCCTCCTGCCCACCTTCCCCGACGCCGAATTCCTCACACACCACTCGCCGCCACGCACACAAGACACCTATGGCGGCGGTCTCCACTCCGATCTCCGCGGCTCGCCCATCGCCGACGCCGAGCGCAGACACGCAGGCTCGCCGGCGCCCTCCGGCGGCAAGCAGGCGCTCTCCTCCAGCCGACTCCCGCTGCTCACACCCATTCCGCCGTCCAGTATTACCATCGCTGCCGCCGCCGCAGCCTCGGCCGACCACTACCTGGGGCCGAAACGCAAGCGCGGTCGTCCGCCACTCGACGACGCCTACGACGTCTTCAATGTGTAAGCTCCTTGAGCTCTTGATATTCCTTTAATTCTCTCTTAATAATCTTTCTCTTCTCTCTCTCTCCTCGGCAGACGAAAGTTGGCCCACTACGCTGGCCATCTGGAGGCGGCTCCATCGAGTCATCACGAGGCCGGACGTCTGCATGCCGAGGAGCAGCGGCGTCACTCGAGCTCTGCGTATCAGCAGCACATTCACCAACAGCAGCGGCGGCAACGGCTCAAGCACGAGCACCAGCAGCAGCAGCAACAACAACAGCTCCACCAACACCTTCACAGCCATCATCACCACCATCACCAACAACAACAACAACACGCAACGGACAGCGAAGACGCCGATGACTTGCAGACGGACCCCGAGTGGATCACCAGCAATCTGGAGGTGAACGTGGGCGAATGCGAGACGCCGGTGGTGGGGCTCGTACAAGCCGAGAACGGCGAGGAGTCGCTGGCGGATCCCGCCGAGCGCAAGCAGGAGCCGAACGAGGCCAAGGAGGCCAAGTCACCCGGCAGCGCCAGGGAGAAGACGCCCGAGTCGAAGGCGGGCGCCGCCGCCAATGAGAAGAGTTCGCCCAAGGTGGATCGGTCGAAGAAGCGAAGCATCCTGGAGAAGGCCAAGGAGCAGCGACAACGCGAGAGTCGTGAAAAGGAGCTTCGTGACGACGGCCTGGGCCAACATGACGACGATGAGCAGCAACAGCAACAGCGTCAGTCGGACCACGAGGACGACCAGGGGACGGTGCTGCCGCAGCCCGTGGAGGAGATCGAAAGTGTGCAGCAAGTGTTGCAGCAACAGGCGGCGGCAGCAGCAGCGGCAGCAACAACAACGGCGACCTCCTCCTCGGGGACGTCGTCGTCCTCGACAGCGGGCGATCTGCCGAGCACCCTGTCGCTGAGCCAGAGCGTGTCGGCGAAGTTGTCGTCGAACGCCTCGCACGCACACTCCTCCCATTCACACACACATTCGCACTCCCATTCCGCCCACTCGCACATCCCGCCGGCCCACAGCCACTTCGCCAAGTACGGAACGCCCGAAGGCGGCGGCTACATGCTGAACGAGCACGGCATGCTGATGACCCACGACTTCCCGCCCCACTCCGTCATGGCGGCCGCCAATGGGAGCAACAACAACGGCGGCGGCGGCGGCGATCAGGACTTTGTCGACATCAAGATGGAGGACTACGATGCGGCCGACCTGCGTCTGACCAGCGAGGAGATGTCGCAGTGGCAGGACGTGATCAAGATGGACGACTATCTGGCCAAGGGCAGGCGGCCGCAGTTCTGGGAGGAGCCGTTCACCAGAAGGGTAAGTGGGGTCTGACAACTGGAGGTGTATTACTGAAACTAATCTCAATTTTCACTGTGAAGGTTCTCGATGCCATCAAAAACAAGAGACTCGAAATGAAGAAGGCCGCCCGGATACTGGGCGTTTCCTATGGCACGTTGTATGGACGCTATCGCGAAGTCTACGGCTGCCTGAAGCATCCATACAGGTTGGTACAGAAGGGTTTTCCCAGTAAGTACGCCGAGTTATTCATCACTTCTTTCAGCTCAACCTTTCGTCCCTCCCAGTCCAGCCAGCTAGCGGCGGCAGTTCAGCCTCGCTTCGATATCGTGTGGCCCTCCCCGAAACGCGACTCGAGTCTGTTGTCGACTCCACTTGGTATGGCATTCGCTGCAATAGCAAAAACATTGTGTTTTTAAGAATATTTCGCTCTCTTACAGAAATCGGCAAAATACGCCCCAAGGATCTGAGCGAGCTGTGGGCGCGGCCGCAGATATGAAATAGACTTTTCACGCCCAGGCAACAACAACGTCTTTTGTAAATATTATTTCGTTATGTTTATGTTATTCATAAGCCGTTTATTTTCCTATGTATTCGTATATATGTCATTTATAGTATTTATTTGTTTTGTAACAACCTAAGGAAAAAGACAATTTAAAGACAGGTAGTTTTACGGTATAGCTATCTTATATCTGATCCTAAATAATTTACAGGGGAGCTTCGAAAAAGACAAAGTCTTCTTTTTTTGGTTTTTCCAATTCCGATCCGTGGATTTTTAGACATTTTTTGTCTCTTTGAGGTTCCGATAACACAAGTATAGGCTTTGGCTGGTGTATATTTATTTTGAATGAAAAACAAAACATTTGATCTTTATTAGGAATAACAAAATATTAGTTAAACCAATTTAGCAACGGTTCTTTAGTAGTAATTAGTATACAAATAATGTAAAAATATTAAAATTTCAATAGAGAAAATACCATAATGGATGATATTTAGAAATGGTTATTTATTTGAAAGGAATTACAACAAATTATATATATTTAAATATTCAAGTAGTGTTTGTCTAGTGTGTAAATATAAATATATATAATCGTTTATGGTCGTCATCGTAAACAACAACAAAATCAAGTACGAATGTCATTGAAAAGTATGATATAATTAATAGATAATCCATATTTGACTAAAATAAAATAAATATTTCTAAGTTAAACTGAATTGTTGTTTTTCTCGATGTAATTTTTAGAACAAATCAGGTGTGAGTGAGTATAATTCTGTGGATTTTTAACAAAACTTATATCTGATATTAAAATTCTTGAAGAGAGCGAATAATAAAAAATATAGTGTACAATAAACTTTATTTTTAAATATAAGAAAAAATATTATGTTATAGTAAAAATACGTGTCTTATTTTGATTTTTTCCAAATATTGTTCAATATTAATTTTAATATTAAAAAATAATATAAAAATTGAAAATGTTCATATATCGACTTAAGTTGTTCTGTCAAATGGTCTACATGATTTACTATTCGTGTTTATTTGTGATACAATTCTTCTTTGGGAACACCCTGTTCGTCTGTCAGAATCAGCTGTTCTGTGAGTGGTTGGTCGCGGTGTTTTTTTTAGAATAAACAAATTTTATAATTGTAAATATTAGTTTAAAATATGTGGAAACCAATAGAAATAGAGGGAAACTCCTTTTTTATAAACATTAAAATAGTTAAAAATGTGGTGATATTTATGCTGTATGATTTAAAAGAAAGCTGGTGCGAATCCATGAAGTTGATCCAGTTGATTCAGCGAGCGAAGGTTTGAATTGAAGAACTTTTTGTATCACTATTCATAAATATTCCCTCAGGATCTAAATAAACGCATTCAATACGACGACCGTACCATTGAGAATACAGTGACCACAGCAGACCCCGTAGAGGTTGTTTTCGTTTCCACCGATGGAGATTCCCACAAGGTTTTGAAGCTGAAGTATCGAGTGAATGGGCATCCCTTCCACTTCAAATGGCAACTGAAGGAGCAATCAGGCCAAGAGGTGAAAATTGCAAATAAGTCAAGAATGAATTAAAAATGAATACAATTTGCAGTTTCACGAAATGGTAACGTTTCCGCTCTTCCTTTCTGTCCACGGCATGCGGCAGCAAATTGAGCAGTTGCGCGAGGTAATTCGCAAGAAGGATATCGAGCTGAACCAATACAGAAATGAGGGATCCATCTTAAGAAGAAGTAATTACAGTGCATGATTACATTTTTTGAGTCCGAAATATATTTGAAGTTATTTAGCTACCGTCGCAACACAACCATTCGATGAGAAGCAATTCGATGAGAAGTATTCCATGCTCTGTAAAGATGTCGGTGGCTTACAAAAACTCGCGGAGCATATTTTGGCGCAGAAGGAAAGTGAAAGTGTTACAAAGGTCCCCTCAGAAGAGCCCCCCAAAGTGGAGGAAGAAAGTGTAACGGAATCAAAACCAATTCGACACGTGATCAAGAATGTTAAGCAGAAGAGTCCTCGCTTGAGGTAAAGCTTAACAAGTTTATTTTCTCTTGGATTTCTGCTATTATTGTTTTATTCCAACAGAAAACGCAAGGCTCTCGAGATGCAACAAAAACAAATGCTACGGAAATTAAATGCACGCAAACAGAAATTGGTGTACGAAAATAGTCAAAGTCAGAGCATGAGTGAATCGCTACCAGACGAGGACGAGAAGGTTCAAAGTCAAGAATTGGCGGCCATTCAGAGATCTCTGAGAATTCTTGAGAAACAGCGGTTGGACGATTTAGAGTTGCGTTCAATGAGCAACAGCTCTTAAACTGTGATATGTATTATAACAACGTTTTTAAATTATATCGTAATTCTTTGTATTAAAATGTCTTGTGAACTTGTTTTATATTTAAAATAAAAACTTTACAACTATTGTAATGTAGCAAAAAAGTATATATAGTATAGTATATAGTATATATATAATTATTGTTGTAGAAATCGATTCGATTTGGTATAAAATTCCCCATTTATTTCTGAATTTGGCATTGTCTTAAGAATATAAGTCAATTTTTGTTAAATTACTTCTTTCCCATTACGTTTTAATCCTCGAAAAAATTTCGATAAGATAAATACCTCGAGTTGAGTTGAAAACGAATATGTTAATTGATTTTTACGCTCCGTGCTGTTCGGACGAAGGTTTTGTCACATTGGCCAGGTTATTTTCCAAATATTTCGCAATGAAATGTTAAAGAAGTGGCTGCTGGTTGAAAATTATTAAATTCGGGTTGTGAAAATGTTGGCAAAGCTTTTCATTCTCCTGGTGATCATCGAAGGATTATCCCTTAATGAAGCAAGTGTGTTTTGTGTTTGTTGATTCAGATTGCGGATACATATTATCCTTTTCTTTGCAGTTCCTTCGGTGGAGCAGAACCCACTTCTGCTCGATGTGGATCCGAAGATAGTGGGCGGCTCCCCCATCGCGATTACGCAGGCGCCGTGGCAGGTCTCTGTGCGTCTCAAGGCCTACGACTCTATGAATTTCGGCTATGGCCACATATGCGGCGGTTCGGTGATATCGCAGCGCGTGATTCTGTCCGCCGCCCACTGTGTGGCCAAGTGAGTAAAACTCTGGTAAAAATAGTGAATAAAATCACAAATCACGAGTCGTCCTGCAGCACTGGAGTCACGCCGATGGTCTATCGCAGCGCCAGCGAGTTCACCCTGGTCATGGGTTCCATCTACTTGTACGAGGTGACCCAGTACACGCTGCAATACGACGTCCTGCAGGTGGTGCCCAATGCGGGCTTCAACATCACGACCCTGGTCGACGATGTGTCGCTGTTCTTCATCAACGGCTTCATACCGGAGGACTACCCGACGGTGCAGCCGATACCGCTGAACATGTGGCCAGTGGCGGCGGGCACCTATTGCTCCATCTCGGGCTGGGGCAAAACCGGGAGTGTGAGTGAAGAGGTTCAACTCTTGCTTCGATGGCAATGTATATTCTCGCCTCCTTCCCCCCTTAGGGCTACATCTCGTCGGTGCTGATGGGCGCCACTGTGCCGATCGTCAGCATCCCCGAGTGCTCGATCAACTATGGGAACATCAGCGCCGGGATGCTCTGCGCCGGCTACATGCAGTACGGCGGCGTCGACGCCTGCCAGGGCGACTCCGGCGGACCGCTCGTGTGCAACGGCTACCTGGCGGGCATCGTCTCGTGGGGCGACGGCTGCGCCCAGCCCGGCTACCCCGGGGTCTACACGAACGTCTCCTACTTCGACGCCTGGATCGTGTGGGCCAATTCGACACTCAACTACAACTACTACGTCTCGTACGGTGGGTCGGCGTCGGGTCTCTTCGCGTGGAGTTCGGCCTTCTTCGCGGCATGGTTTGGATCTTGGATGTTATTGTGGATATTGTTATTGTAATTGTAATTGAAATAAATACATACCAATAATTAATTGATGTTGAGCGAGTTCTTTATCGCATTCAAATTGTGTTTGTTTTGGAATTCACAATTTGCCTTACATTTGTTTTTGCATGAGAGACCATTCGTAAATCAAATGAGGGATTGATTTGGCCAAACGGTTGATAAGATAATAACAATTCCGTAATGTTGTGTATTTGGTTAACAATCGAATCGCGCCATCAGTTAACGAAGTGGCTCCGTTGGCTCTTGTTGCCTTGTTCTCGCCTCCTTCGACCTAATTTCCCTGCTGTGGTGAAAAAATTCAGGTTGTCTGTAAATTTCTTGACCAATATACAAGATGAATGTCCGTCATGGGAAGTCTGGGTCAGGTTTGCTGCTTTTAACGTGCATCGCGTGTTTGGGTTCAAGTGAGTTTTCATTGATTAGATTGGAAGATTTATAATAATAATAGTGTTTTCGTGAAAATATGACTAATGTTGTGTAGTGCATGTAAAGTGAAAAAATACTATGAAAAGGAATAATGAATCATCATTTATACATTTATCTAGAGACCTAGTATTAATACACAATTTTCGTTCCATAAAAAACATGATTACCTTTATTACTCAAGCATAAATTTAGATATCCAAATTGGTGGAAAAAAAACAAACCTAATAATATTTCATCGACACAATAACAACATGATTTGCCTTTATCACGATGAGGCATCGATTGATTAGAATTTCAGTGAATCCCCTCGATTGATTATATCGATATTTGTATGTGTGTGTGTTAAAAACAACATTATATAACATTTTAAATATGGTGAAGTACCGTTTTGGATATACTGAATCATGCCAGACACTCCCTACATATAAACGTATATACCACATTTGTAAGTTCGAAGCATTCACTTCATTGATAATCTCTAATTGTGATTTCATTATCTTTCGATCATCAATTTATTTCTGAATTGAATAGATAATCAGTTTGAGAGACCTGTTGAGTTTAATTAAAAATTCCGGTATAGAATTTAGTAAAACCCCAATTAGAAAAACGATTACTCATTGCAATTTTTTAGCAATGGTTCAGAATAGTTTTATTAACTTTTTAGAACCGATTATTTTGAATATTCGCGAAACGAATATACGAAAACCTTATACAAAACCATATCATAACAATTTCTGATCATAAAAACGGGTATTCTATAAACTTCTTCAACTCCACGTAGTCGCCGCAAACACTATTACTACCGAGATGCCACTCCAAGGAGAAACCAGGATCATAGGTGGCTATGCGATCGATATAACCGCTGCTCCATATCAAGTGTCGGTGCGTCTGAAGGCCTACGACTCACCAATCTATGGATACGGACACATCTGTGGTGGCATAGTAATATCACAGCGTGTGATCCTCAGCGCGGCCCACTGTGTCTTCAAGTGAGTTCCGTCGATATAAATCGATATACAACATGATCTCCTCTTGTTTCATAGTACTAACGACAACCCGCCGTCGTTACGAACGGCGAGCGAGTTCTCCGTGGTCATGGGCAGCAGCGGCCTCTACACGACCACCCCGAATACACAGCAATATGATGTACAACAACTGCGATACCACAGTCAGTTTAATATCACGAGCTTGGTGAATGACATCGGCGTCTTCTTCATTCGCGGTTACATCCCGTGGGATTCGCCGACTGTGAGCGCCGTGGCGCTGGCCATGCAGCCAGTGGCGGCCGGTGACATGTGTGTGGTCAGCGGCTTCGGGACGATGTCCAATGTGAGTGGATAATACGGACCATTATCTATCACTACTATCTTTATCAATAGTATATGAATGATTATTATCTTGATTATATCATGGTTACAGGGTAAGATATCGGCATATCTCCTCGCCGCTAATGTGCCGATCGTCAGTAACGAGGTGTGCTCCACAAAGTATGGGACCATTCCGAGTGAGATGATCTGTGCCGGCTACATGGAAGGTGGAGTGGATGCCTGCCAAGGTGACTCTGGCGGCCCATTGATTTGCAATAACTACCTCGCTGGTATTGTTTCCTGGGGCATAGGATGCGGCCAGAAGGATTATCCGGGTGTCTACACAAATGTCTCGGCCTACATTGATTGGATAACAGCGACGAATGCGACATTCAACTACACGGATTATAGTGGATCAGCGATCGGCTTGGCATCCGCGTCATCCCGATGTATAATTTTCGTGGGGACGGCGTTGATTGTGTTCCTAGGCATGTGATCTAAAATAACTAAATTAACTCAAAGGGAGTAATTTTTTAAGCGTGATTTTTGTAAATAAACTTTTTTGAAAAGCAATGATTTTGTTTCAATACAATACAATTTTTCTGAAGACGTTGAACTTGAAAAGCAATTGGTGATTATATCGAATGAGAAATTTGAAGATTACAAACAATTGCCAAATTACTAGACCGATAAGATAATTGAACTAAAGAGAACATAAAAATATTAGGTTGATATGCATGATAATGTATTATTGTCAAGTTATATCAGTCATACACTATAAGGATTTATTTGGGGGTTTCTAATTCTGAGTTTGCTATGGTGAGTCAGTTGGTTATGGAAAGTTATATGGATCGTACCTTAAGGCTGGCTTCGGCATGACATACAACGAAAGATATTGTATTCTATATCTAAGTTATTTCTCGTTCACACTGTAGTCGACTTCATCAAATCTTTTGGGCGCCAATGTGTCCATCATTAGCAACTCAGATTGCGCCCTCAACTATGGGACCATTCCACGGAGTATGATATGTGCTGGCAATATGACTGACGGTGGAGTGGGTGCCTGCAAGGGAGACGTTGGTCTGCAAAACCTATTGACGGGCATCACTTCCTGGGGCTCAGATTGTGGAAATGCTGGTTATCCGTCTGTCTACATGAATGTCTCCGACTACAGCGATTGGATCGAGCGAACCAATGCCACATTCGAAAGAAAGGAATCATTGTGAATCATTGGCTTTGACTGCACACTGACTTTGATTTGTCTAACTATACTGCCGAACCCTTCATTATACCCTTCAGAGAAACTGTTACAGGATGAGCGGCCGCTTTATTAATTGTGCACCAATGTTTTTACTGCTAGCATGGTTCTCATGTTTAGGCATAAGTGAGTTTGAGTTGATGCGATGATGAAAATTTACTAAAACCGGATTTCATTTTCCCAGTTGACGCCAGCAGCACTGGCAACTGCTTCGCTGTCGTAACAGGACAGCCCCATTGGGTAGTGCTCATGGGCACGGTACTTATGGTGATTCTTCGCTGTGCCTAACCGCATTGAAATCGTTGCAAATCCTGTAATAATAGAATAATCATGAAAATGTTTTAAGACCTGTTGTAGAACTTACAAAAAACATACTTTTGTAATATAATTTATCATTAAATAAATTTATTGAAGACGTCACTCCTTTGCTTATGAGAAGCAAACACACTTCATTATATCGTATTGAGTATTTTGAAGTATTGACAATTGTTCATTGATGGCCAACTTCTAGGCAGATTCGAAAAAATAACTGAACCGAACAAAGCAGATCACTGACTTACATATATCGAATTTCAATATTTATAATATTTTATATATTTTGGGCAAATTTCAATGCAGTTATGAAAATATATATCGCATTTCGTGGTTACTCATTCTTAGTTTGCTATTGGTTGGCTATTGAAAGTTCATCAGAGAATACGTCAAGATGAATTTCTTCATAAAGTGAGTAAAAACAAAAAAACTTAGTTATTTTAAAATTATTTAATAAAATTATTAAATTTAAAGGAAAATTTTGAGCTTTATTAGCTCATAAAAAGAAATACAGTATTAAAAGAATTGGTGGTAAAGTTACTAATTCGAGAATTTTATCATGTTTACAAGTCGTTACTACAATCGCAATTCAATTGATTTATGATAAGATAAAATTGCAACTGCAACGAGTTTCCCGTTGAAACATGGAGAAAGGAATCAGTTTGTGAATCGTTAGCTTTGACTGCAGACTGTTACAGGATGAGCTGCCGCTTTATTAATTGTGCACCCATGTTTTTACTGCTAGCATGGTTCTCATGTTTCGGCATAAGTGAGTTTAATATGATGCGATGATAAAATTTCATTAACACCTGCTTCTGTTTCTCCAGTTTCCGGCATTAGCATCCACAACGAGGCGCTGCTTCCAGATGAGTCCTATAAGGTTCTCGTACACTCGAAGGCCTTCGCCTATAACTCTACCCATGTCAATGGATCAACAATTCATGGGAGCTCGGTCCATGTATCATCGGGGTACAGCAACAAAGTCAACGTCACCACAAGCACTGGTACTGGACATGGGTCTGCTTCTGGTGGTACCTCGATTACCAACAACATCACCAATCACTATAATAATTCGGTGGCTGTCGCATCAGGACAGCCCCGTTGGGTAGTGCTCATGGGCATGGTACTTATGGTGATTCTTTGCTATGCCTAACACCATTGCAAATCCTATAATAATAAAATAAAAAACAGAACCTTTTGGTATAAACTTTTCAATAGTGTTTTAGTACTGTATATTTTTTTTAATAAATGATTAAAGCTGATATTATCGATCTATTGTAAATGGTACACCTTTGTTTACGAGAAGCAAACACACGTCATTATATCGAATGTATTATTTTTAAGTGTTTGCAAATAACTAAGCAGAACAAACCAGGTCACTGTCGTATATCGAATTTTAAGATGTTTATTGGGCAAAATTAAATGCTGATAAGAAAATGTTGCATTTCGTGGTTCCTAATTCTTAGTTTACTATTGGTTATTGCTTTGGTTATCAGTTGGCTAGAGACAGTTCAACAGAGAATACGCCAGGATGAATATACATACAGTGTATCAGCGACATTTCTGGCTGAATGATTGAAATAGCTTATGATTTGAAGTAATAACACTAAAATTATATATTTTCATTTCTTTTATATGTAAACTTTTGAAATATGATACAAAACAAACAAGTTTCTTGGTAATAACAATATAATTAATAAATGGTTCGATTTCATATCACAAAAGTAAGTATGCAGTTCATAAAAATCGGTATTATGACTGAAGCTATGAAGTCAGGCGGACAATTAATATTTTGTTTGATAGCCCTGGTCCTTATTAACTGATTTCAACCATCATGGCATTGATGCGATATGATTTGGGGAACCGAACGTGTAATTTTATTCCACTGCTCAATTAATGCAACTTTAAGAGTACCTTTACTTGTAATGTTATGAGATCTTATATTTTTTCGAGATAATCCCACAAATGTTTAATTGGGTTTAAGTCAGGTGATTGGGAGCTTTTAATTGTTTTGGCGTTTTATACAAAAGCCATTACCTAACAAAATGGGCTGTATGTTTAGGATCATTGTCTATTTGGAATACAAATGATCCTGTTAGTCCCAATTTAGCTGCACTCTGATGTAAGTTATTTTTTAAAATGTTCAAATAAACCGTCTTATCCATTCGAACTATGAAAAGAAATGAAAATATATAATTTTAGTGTTATTCTTCAAAGTATTCAATCAAAGTATTCGTGATTCGTAAAGTGAGTCAAAAAAAAAATCAAATGCAGCTTAAGGATTATTAATTAGAATAACGTGTGTTTTTTATCCAATAATAATGATAATATGATCATGATAAATCATAATTTACGGAATGCAACGGAACATCATGTTTTTATTTTTATTGTATTCAGTTCTTTAATTTATTTTGCAACCAAAACGAAAACTTAAACGCCTCTCAAGACAAAATCGTGCGGCTTAATCTAATATTTATCTAAACCAATGGTACCATTTTCTCCATAGCGTGGTAGGAAATCGTATCGTACCCATTTCGGTTAAATACACAACATTCTTACCAAGTATTTACCCAAATGGGCAAAAATATGGATATTTATAAAGAATGGCTTATCGTACCCAGAAAAAATGAAGATCTCATCTTTCCTTTAGATGAAATATTGAATGAATTATGTAATTTTCGAAAATTTAGAGGTCGTCACGAATTTACGTCCTTTTGGCGAAATAACGCGTATTTACGGAGATATGAACGATTTAAGATTTCCATGAAAAATTGCCTGAAATATGAAATTTTCGAAAATTTAGAGGTCGTCACGAATTTACGTCCTTTTGGCGAAATAACGCGTATTTACGGAGATATGAACGATTTAAGATTTCCATGAAAAATTGCCTGAAATATGAAATTTTCGAAAATTTAGAGGTCGTCACGAATTACGTCCTTTTGGCGAAATAACGCGTATTTACGGAGATATGAACGATTTAAGTTTTCCATGAAAAATTGCCTGAAATATGAAATTTTCGAAAATTTAGAGGTCGTCACGAATTACGTCCTTTTGGCGAAATAACGCGTATTTACGGAGATATGAACGATTTAAGATTTCCATGAAAAATTGCCTGAAATATGAAATTTTCGAAAATTTAGAGGTCGTCATGAATTAACGTCCTTTTGGCGAAATAACGCGTATTTACGGAGATATGAACGATTTAAGATTTCCATGAAAAATTGCCTGAAATATGAAATTTTCGAAAATTTAGAGGTCGTCACGAATTAACGTCCTTTTGGCGAAATAACGCGTATTTACGGAGATATGAACGATTTAAGATTTCCATGAAAAATTGCCTGAAATATGAAATTTTCGAAAATTTAGAGGTCGTCACTGAATTAACGTCCTTTTGGCGAAATAACGCGTATTTACGGAGATATGAACGATTTAAGATTTCCATGAAAAATTGCCTGAAATATGAAATTTTCGAAAATTTAGAGGTCGTCACGAATTAACGTCCTTTTGGCGAAATAACGCGTATTTACGGAGATATGAACGATTTAAGATTTCCATGAAAAATTGCCTGAAATATGAAATTTTCGAAAATTTAGAGGTCGTCACGAATTAACGTCCTTTTGGCGAAATAACGCGTATTTACGGAGATATGAACGATTTAAGATTTCCATGAAAAATTGCCTGAAATATGAAATTTTCGAAAATTTAGAGGTCGTCACGAATTTACGTCCTTTTGGCGAAATAACGCGTATTTACGGAGATATGAACGATTTAAGATTTCCATGAAAAATTGCCTGAAATATGAAATTTTCGAAAATTTAGAGGTCGTCACGAATTAACGTCCTTTTGGCGAAATAACGCGTATTTACGGAGATATGAACGATTTAAGATTTCCATGAAAAATTGCCTGAAATATGAAATTTTCGAAAATTTAGAGGTCGTCACGAATTTACGTCCTTTTGGCGAAATAACGCGTATTTACGGAGATATGAACGATTTAAGATTTCCATGAAAAATTGCCTGAAATATGAAATTTTCGAAAATTTAGAGGTCGTCACTGAATTAACGTCCTTTTGGCGAAATAACGCGTATTTACGGAGATATGAACGATTTAAGATTTCCATGAAAAATTGCCTGAAATATGAAATTTTCGAAAATTTAGAGGTCGTCACGAATTAACGTCCTTTTGGCGAAATAACGCGTATTTACGGAGATATGAACGATTTAAGATTTCCATGAAAAATTGCCTGAAATATGAAATTTTCGAAAATTTAGAGGTCGTCACGAATTAACGTCCTTTTGGCGAAATAACGCGTATTTACGGAGATATGAACGATTTAAGATTTCCATGAAAAATTGCCTGAAATATGAAATTTTCGAAAATTTAGAGGTCGTCACGAATTAACGTCCTTTTCGGCGAAATAACGCGTATTTACGGAGATATGAACGATTTAAGATTTCCATGAAAAATTGCCTGAAATATGAAATTTTCGAAAATTTAGAGGTCGTCACGAATTAACGTCCTTTTGGCGAAATAACGCGTATTTACGGAGATATGAACGATTTAAGATTTCCATGAAAAATTGCCTGAAATATGAAATTTTCGAAAATTTAGAGGTCGTCACGAATTAACGTCCTTTTGGCGAAATAACGCGTATTTACGGAGATATGAACGATTTAAGATTTCCATGAAAAATTGCCTGAAATATGAAATTTTCGAAAATTTAGAGGTCGTCACGAATTAACGTCCTTTTGGCGAAATAACGCGTATTTACGGAGATATGAACGATTTAAGATTTCCATGAAAAATTGCCTGAATTATGAAATTTTCGAAAATTTAGAGGTCGTCACGAATTAACGTCCTTTTGGCGAAATAACGCGTATTTACGGAGATATGAACGATTTAAGATTTCCATGAAAAATTGCCTGAATATGAAATTTTCGAAAATTTAGAGGTCGTCACGAATTAACGTCCTTTTGGCGAAATAACGCGTATTTACGGAGATATGAACGATTTAAGATTTCCATGAAAAATTGCCTGAATTATGAAATTTTCGAAAATTTAGAGGTCGTCACGAATTAACGTCCTTTTGGCGAAATAACGCGTATTTACGGAGATATGAACGATTTAAGATTTCCATGAAAAATTGCCTGAATTATGAAATTTTCGAAAATTTAGAGGTCGTCACGAATTAACGTCCTTTTGGCGAAATAACGCGTATTTACGGAGATATGAACGATTTAAGATTTCCATGAAAAATTGCCTGAATTATGAAATTTTCGAAAATTTAGAGGTCGTCACGAATTAACGTCCTTTTGGCGAAATAACGCGTATTTACGGAGATATGAACGATTTAAGATTTCCATGAAAAATTGCCTGAATTATGAAATTTTCGAAAATTTAGAGGTCGTCACGAATTAACGTCCTTTTGGCGAAATAACGCGTATTTACGGAGATATGAACGATTTAAGATTTCCATGAAAAATTGCCTGAATTATGAAATTTTCGAAAATTTAGAGGTCGTCACGAATTAACGTCCTTTTGGCGAAATAACGCGTATTTACGGAGATATGAACGATTTAAGATTTCCATGAAAAATTGCCTGAAATATGAAATTTTCGAAAATTTAGAGGTCGTCACGAATTAACGTCCTTTTGGCGAAATAACGCGTATTTACGGAGATATGAACGATTTAAGATTTCCATGAAAAATTGCCTGAATATGAAATTTTCGAAAATTTAGAGGTCGTCACGAATTAACGTCCTTTTGGCGAAATAACGCGTATTTACGGAGATATGAACGATTTAAGATTTCCATGAAAAATTGCCTGAATTATGAAATTTTCGAAAATTTAGAGGTCGTCACGAATTAACGTCCTTTTGGCGAAATAACGCGTATTTACGGAGATATGAACGATTTAAGATTTCCATGAAAAATTGCCTGAATTATGAAATTTTCGAAAATTTAGAGGTCGTCACGAATTAACGTCCTTTTGGCGAAATAACGCGTATTTACGGAGATATGAACGATTTAAGATTTCCATGAAAAATTGCCTGAAATATGAAATTTTCGAAAATTTAGAGGTCGTCACGAATTAACGTCCTTTTGGCGAAATAACGCGTATTTACGGAGATATGAACGATTTAAGATTTCCATGAAAAATTGCCTGAATTATGAAATTTTCGAAAATTTAGAGGTCGTCACGAATTAACGTCCTTTTGGCGAAATAACGCGTATTTACGGAGATATGAACGATTTAAGATTTCCATGAAAAATTGCCTGAATTATGAAATTTTCGAAAATTTAGAGGTCGTCACGAATTAACGTCCTTTTGGCGAAATAACGCGTATTTACGGAGATATGAACGATTTAAGATTTCCATGAAAAATTGCCTGAATTATGAAATTTTCGAAAATTTAGAGGTCGTCACGAATTAACGTCCTTTTGGCGAAATAACGCGTATTTACGGAGATATGAACGATTTAAGATTTCCATGAAAAATTGCCTGAATTATGAAATTTTCGAAAATTTAGAGGTCGTCACGAATTAACGTCCTTTTGGCGAAATAACGCGTATTTACGGAGATATGAACGATTTAAGATTTCCATGAAAAATTGCCTGAAATTATGAAATTTTCGAAAATTTAGAGGTCGTCACGAATTAACGTCCTTTTGGCGAAATAACGCGTATTTACGGAGATATGAACGATTTAAGATTTCCATGAAAAATTGCCTGAATTATGAAATTTTCGAAAATTTAGAGGTCGTCACGAATTAACGTCCTTTTGGCGAAATAACGCGTATTTACGGAGATATGAACGATTTAAGATTTCCATGAAAAATTGCCTGAATTATGAAATTTTCGAAAATTTAGAGGTCGTCACGAATTAACGTCCTTTTGGCGAAATAACGCGTATTTACGGAGATATGAACGATTTAAGATTTCCATGAAAAATTGCCTGAATTATGAAATTTTCGAAAATTTAGAGGTCGTCACGAATTAACGTCCTTTTGGCGAAATAACGCGTATTTACGGAGATATGAACGATTTAAGATTTCCATGAAAAATTGCCTGAATTATGAAATTTTCGAAAATTTAGAGGTCGTCACGAATTAACGTCCTTTTGGCGAAATAACGCGTATTTACGGAGATATGAACGATTTAAGATTTCCATGAAAAATTGCCTGAATTATGAAATTTTCGAAAATTTAGAGGTCGTCACGAATTAACGTCCTTTTGGCGAAATAACGCGTATTTACGGAGATATGAACGATTTAAGATTTCCATGAAAAATTGCCTGAATATGAAATTTTCGAAAATTTAGAGGTCGTCACGAATTAACGTCCTTTTGGCGAAATAACGCGTATTTACGGAGATATGAACGATTTAAGATTTCCATGAAAAATTGCCTGAATTATGAAATTTTCGAAAATTTAGAGGTCGTCACGAACTTTTATAACGCGATTTAAGATATGAATGAAAAATTGCCTGAAATGAAATTTTCGAAAATTTAGAGGTCGTCACGAATTAACGTCCTTTTGGCGAAATAACGCGTATTTACGGAGATATGAACGATTTAAGATTTCCATGAAAAATTGCCTGAATTATGAAATTTTCGAAAATTTAGAGGTCGTCACGAATTAACGTCCTTTTGGCGAAATAACGCGTATTTACGGAGATATGAACGATTTAAGATTTCCATGAAAAATTGCCTGAATTATGAAATTTTCGAAAATTTAGAGGTCGTCACGAATTAACGTCCTTTTGGCGAAATAACGCGTATTTACGGAGATATGAACGATTTAAGATTTCCATGAAAAATTGCCTGAATTATGAAATTTTCGAAAATTTAGAGGTCGTCACGAATTAACGTCCTTTTGGCGAAATAACGCGTATTTACGGAGATATGAACGATTTAAGATTTCCATGAAAAATTGCCTGAATTATGAAATTTTCGAAAATTTAGAGGTCGTCACGAATTAACGTCCTTTTGGCGAAATAACGCGTATTTACGGAGATATGAACGATTTAAGATTTCCATGAAAAATTGCCTGAATTATGAAATTTTCGAAAATTTAGAGGTCGTCACGAATTAACGTCCTTTTGGCGAAATAACGCGTATTTACGGAGATATGAACGATTTAAGATTTCCATGAAAAATTGCCTGAATTATGAAATTTTCGAAAATTTAGAGGTCGTCACGAATTAACGTCCTTTTGGCGAAATAACGCGTATTTACGGAGATATGAACGATTTAAGATTTCCATGAAAAATTGCCTGAATTATGAAATTTTCGAAAATTTAGAGGTCGTCACGAATTAACGTCCTTTTGGCGAAATAACGCGTATTTACGGAGATATGAACGATTTAAGATTTCCATGAAAAATTGCCTGAATTATGAAATTTTCGAAAATTTAGAGGTCGTCACGAATTAACGTCCTTTTGGCGAAATAACGCGTATTTACGGAGATATGAACGATTTAAGATTTCCATGAAAAATTGCCTGAATTATGAAATTTTCGAAAATTTAGAGGTCGTCACGAATTAACGTCCTTTTGGCGAAATAACGCGTATTTACGGAGATATGAACGATTTAAGATTTCCATGAAAAATTGCCTGAATTATGAAATTTTCGAAAATTTAGAGGTCGTCACGAATTAACGTCCTTTTGGCGAAATAACGCGTATTTACGGAGATATGAACGATTTAAGATTTCCATGAAAAATTGCCTGAATTATGAAATTTTCGAAAATTTAGAGGTCGTCACGAATTAACGTCCTTTTGGCGAAATAACGCGTATTTACGGAGATATGAACGATTTAAGATTTCCATGAAAAATTGCCTGAATTATGAAATTTTCGAAAATTTAGAGGTCGTCACGAATTAACGTCCTTTTGGCGAAATAACGCGTATTTACGGAGATATGAACGATTTAAGATTTCCATGAAAAATTGCCTGAATTATGAAATTTTCGAAAATTTAGAGGTCGTCACGAATTAACGTCCTTTTGGCGAAATAACGCGTATTTACGGAGATATGAACGATTTAAGATTTCCATGAAAAATTGCCTGAATTATGAAATTTTCGAAAATTTAGAGGTCGTCACGAATTAACGTCCTTTTGGCGAAATAACGCGTATTTACGGAGATATGAACGATTTAAGATTTCCATGAAAAATTGCCTGAATTATGAAATTTTCGAAAATTTAGAGGTCGTCACGAATTAACGTCCTTTTGGCGAAATAACGCGTATTTACGGAGATATGAACGATTTAAGATTTCCATGAAAAATTGCCTGAATTATGAAATTTTCGAAAATTTAGAGGTCGTCACGAATTAACGTCCTTTTGGCGAAATAACGCGTATTTACGGAGATATGAACGATTTAAGATTTCCATGAAAAATTGCCTGAATTATGAAATTTTCGAAAATTTAGAGGTCGTCACGAATTAACGTCCTTTTGGCGAAATAACGCGTATTTACGGAGATATGAACGATTTAAGATTTCCATGAAAAATTGCCTGAATTATGAAATTTTCGAAAATTTAGAGGTCGTCACGAATTAACGTCCTTTTGGCGAAATAACGCGTATTTACGGAGATATGAACGATTTAAGATTTCCATGAAAAATTGCCTGAATTATGAAATTTTCGAAAATTTAGAGGTCGTCACGAATTAACGTCCTTTTGGCGAAATAACGCGTATTTACGGAGATATGAACGATTTAAGATTTCCATGAAAAATTGCCTGAATTATGAAATTTTCGAAAATTTAGAGGTCGTCACGAATTAACGTCCTTTTGGCGAAATAACGCGTATTTACGGAGATATGAACGATTTAAGATTTCCATGAAAAATTGCCTGAATTATGAAATTTTCGAAAATTTAGAGGTCGTCACGAATTAACGTCCTTTTGGCGAAATAACGCGTATTTACGGAGATATGAACGATTTAAGATTTCCATGAAAAATTGCCTGAATTATGAAATTTTCGAAAATTTAGAGGTCGTCACGAATTAACGTCCTTTTGGCGAAATAACGCGTATTTACGGAGATATGAACGATTTAAGATTTCCATGAAAAATTGCCTGAATTATGAAATTTTCGAAAATTTAGAGGTCGTCACGAATTAACGTCCTTTTGGCGAAATAACGCGTATTTACGGAGATATGAACGATTTAAGATTTCCATGAAAAATTGCCTGAATTATGAAATTTTCGAAAATTTAGAGGTCGTCACGAATTAACGTCCTTTTGGCGAAATAACGCGTATTTACGGAGATATGAACGATTTAAGATTTCCATGAAAAATTGCCTGAATTATGAAATTTTCGAAAATTTAGAGGTCGTCACGAATTAACGTCCTTTTGGCGAAATAACGCGTATTTACGGAGATATGAACGATTTAAGATTTCCATGAAAAATTGCCTGAATTATGAAATTTTCGAAAATTTAGAGGTCGTCACGAATTAACGTCCTTTTGGCGAAATAACGCGTATTTACGGAGATATGAACGATTTAAGATTTCCATGAAAAATTGCCTGAATTATGAAATTTTCGAAAATTTAGAGGTCGTCACGAATTAACGTCCTTTTGGCGAAATAACGCGTATTTACGGAGATATGAACGATTTAAGATTTCCATGAAAAATTGCCTGAATTATGAAATTTTCGAAAATTTAGAGGTCGTCACGAATTAACGTCCTTTTGGCGAAATAACGCGTATTTACGGAGATATGAACGATTTAAGATTTCCATGAAAAATTGCCTGAATTATGAAATTTTCGAAAATTTAGAGGTCGTCACGAATTAACGTCCTTTTGGCGAAATAACGCGTATTTACGGAGATATGAACGATTTAAGATTTCCATGAAAAATTGCCTGAATTATGAAATTTTCGAAAATTTAGAGGTCGTCACGAATTAACGTCCTTTTGGCGAAATAACGCGTATTTACGGAGATATGAACGATTTAAGATTTCCATGAAAAATTGCCTGAATTATGAAATTTTCGAAAATTTAGAGGTCGTCACGAATTAACGTCCTTTTGGCGAAATAACGCGTATTTACGGAGATATGAACGATTTAAGATTTCCATGAAAAATTGCCTGAATTATGAAATTTTCGAAAATTTAGAGGTCGTCACGAATTAAGTCCTTTTGGCGAAATAACGCGTATTTACGGAGATATGAACGATTTAAGATTTCCATGAAAAATTGCCTGAATTAATGAATTTTCGAAAATTTAGAGGTCGTCACGAATTAAAGTCCTTTTGGCGAAATAACGCGTATTACGGAGATATTGAACGATTTAAGTTTCCATGAAAATGCCTGAATTATGAAATTTCGAAATTTAGAGGTCGTCACGATTAAAGTCTTTTGCGAATAACGCGTATTTAAGGAGATTTACGATTAAGTTTCATGAAAATTTGCCTGAATATGAAATTTTCGAAAATTTAGAGGTCGTCACGAATTAAAGTCCTTTTGGCGAAATAACGCGTATTTACGGAGATATGAACGATTTAAGATTTCCATGAAAATTGCCTGAATATGAATTTTCGAAATTTTAGAGGTCGTCACGAATTAACGTCCTTTTGGCGAAATAACGCGTATTTACGGAGATATGAACGATTTAAGATTTCCATGAAAAATTGCCTGAATTATGAAATTTTCGAAAATTTAGAGGTCGTCACGAATTAACGTCCTTTTGGCGAAATAACGCGTATTTACGGAGATATGAACGATTTAAGATTTCCATGAAAAATTGCCTGAATTATGAAATTTTCGAAAATTTAGAGGTCGTCACGAATTAACGTCCTTTTGGCGAAATAACGCGTATTTACGGAGATATGAACGATTTAAGATTTCCATGAAAAATTGCCTGAATTATGAAATTTTCGAAAATTTAGAGGTCGTCACGAATTAACGTCCTTTTGGCGAAATAACGCGTATTTACGGAGATATGAACGATTTAAGATTTCCATGAAAAATTGCCTGAAATATGAAATTTTCGAAAATTTAGAGGTCGTCACGAATTAACGTCCTTTTGGCGAAATAACGCGTATTTACGGAGATATGAACGATTTAAGATTTCCATGAAAAATTGCCTGAATTATGAAATTTTCGAAAATTTAGAGGTCGTCACGAATTAACGTCCTTTTGGCGAAATAACGCGTATTTACGGAGATATGAACGATTTAAGATTTCCATGAAAAATTGCCTGAATTATGAAATTTTCGAAAATTTAGAGGTCGTCACGAATTAACGTCCTTTTGGCGAAATAACGCGTATTTACGGAGATATGAACGATTTAAGATTTCCATGAAAAATTGCCTGAATTATGAAATTTTCGAAAATTTAGAGGTCGTCACGAATTAACGTCCTTTTGGCGAAATAACGCGTATTTACGGAGATATGAACGATTTAAGATTTCCATGAAAAATTGCCTGAATTATGAAATTTTCGAAAATTTAGAGGTCGTCACGAATTAACGTCCTTTTGGCGAAATAACGCGTATTTACGGAGATATGAACGATTTAAGATTTCCATGAAAAATTGCCTGAATTATGAAATTTTCGAAAATTTAGAGGTCGTCACGAATTAACGTCCTTTTGGCGAAATAACGCGTATTTACGGAGATATGAACGATTTAAGATTTCCATGAAAAATTGCCTGAATTATGAAATTTTCGAAAATTTAGAGGTCGT
>CM029564.1:8598048-8693691 GCA_017309665.1 Coelopa frigida | reverse complement strand
TAAAACCTTTATCTGCATTGGCAGATTGGACAAACCCGAGTCACATAGATTATTAATAAGAATTTTGGCAGCAACAACAGGAACAGCAACAATATCAATATTAATAAGAATAACAACAACAGGAACGACAAAGGCGACAAAAAAGAAAGATCAAACAAAAAGCGAAAAATCAAAAACAAATATTTCGCACTTTCATTGTTTATACGAATTCATTTTCCAACGGACGCTACGAGAAAACGGTTCTACCGCGATTCAACTGGAAGCACGCTCAGCTCCATACACGGTCCTTGCCTTTGTCGAAAAAGTGCAAATAAATTCGGTTTCATAAATTTCCCACACAATACGCATATTTCGTATATACAATTTCGAGACAAAAGAGAAAGGTGAACAAATCATGCACAGAAACGAGAATTTCCGGAAAATCGCCAGAATTTTCATTGTTGCCTTCCTATGCAGCGAGATGAAGTCGAGTAAGTATTGGCCAAAGGGCACTACCCTATGAACCCTCATTAAAGTGTGTTAAAGTGGACGAGAAAATGTGATCGGAGAGGAAAACGTATTTTTAGACGTTACAGAATTTGAAAAATTAGTTGATCAAACTATTTCATAGGACGGACTTCTTCATGCATAAAGTCTCGTGATTTTATATATTCTAGTAATACCGATATCACCCTACTAGGGTTTTCCGACCCCGTTCTTTGATGATAATAAATATGTATATACAATACAATTACTCTGATATCGCCTAATCTAGTCTAGTCTGGGGTTGTAAAACCCTTGAACAGGCTATATCGGTAACCCTATCAGTGGCAAAATCGATGCAGTTGCCAATTGAAAGTTAATAACCACAGCAATAATAATAAATGTATATATATATAAACAAATGGAAAAAATAAGAGAATAACGGATGTCTAAAAAAAATATCGATAAGCAAATCGAACCAGAACGAGATCTATCGAAAAAAAAACGTCTTTAATTGTTCCCTATGTCTATATATATTATGATCATGGGCTCTCTGCGTGATACCTGGTACCATGAACTCCGTACTTGTTACCATACGGTTTGAAAATATTTATTTATAGAAGAGGGAAAAAATAAAAATTGGTAGGCTTAAAAACAAGTCAAATTGACTCATTTATCGTCACGATTGTTGCCAAGTGACGTTGGGGGATCGAAAATTGGGAAATAGATTTCCTTTATCGGGACGGACAGCACAGCAGAAGAGAGATAACTTGTGGTTTACGTGCAATTGTTGAGGTAGCGAAATTTTTCCATCGACTGGTATAGAACCGTGGAAGTAATCGGTAAACGTTTCTTTTGAAAGCAATTGGTAACCGTTTCTCCTTGAAATTAATCGGTAAACATTTCTCTTCGGAAAGTAATCGGTAGTCGTTTCTCCCCGAACAGGTTTCACCCAACAGGACTCCTCCGAAAACATATCCAAGAGCTTCATCAGCCTCAATGGTACCGATGTGGCCACGATGGAGAGCAGCAAGTACCAGGCCTCGATACGGCTGACCCATCGTGACTCCGTCTTCGGCGAGGGTCATATCTGCAGCGGGGCCCTGATCGCGCCCTCGGTGGTCCTCACCGCGGCCAGCTGTCTCTACAAGTGAGTCCGACTAACTCCCTACCCCTGTGATCGATGATAATAACTATGATTATGTGTGTATTTATGTGTAGTTATCGCAGCGAATCGAAGCGCCATCCGTCGGAATTCCGAGTGGTTCTCGGCTCGTTGGATCGTTATCGACGCAACGTACACACTCTGGTCTACGGCGTCACGCACGCCTTCCACCCGACCACCTTCGACCCGCTGACGTTGCGTGACGACATCGCGCTGCTGTGGCTCGAGCGCGACATACCCGAGCAGCATCCGGCCGTGCAGCCAATTCCATTGGCAACCCTTACAATCGATCCTTCCAATTCCATCGACAGCTTTACCCAGACCAGTTGGGATCGAGTGGAAAAGGTAAGATGTCATTTGAAAAAGTCAAGAACTCGGTAATCATCCTATCATTCATTCATTCATTGTTTCACAGGGCCTTCCATCGAACGCTCTCCTCCGGAGCAACATCACCCAGTTGCCTCTGGAGCGCTGCACCCAAGCCTACGGCAAGCACTTGGCCCGCGGACTCCTCTGTGCTGATCTGACGACGCTGACCTCGACGGAGGGGTGTCTGCATGGCGATGTCGGCGCCCCCCTGCTGCAGAACAACAAATTACTGGGCATCGCTAGTCGTGGCACCCGTCGCTGTGCGGCCGCCCAGCGTCAGCCGGCCGTCTACACGGATGTGGCGTTCCATGCGAAATGGATCCGCGACAACGTGGGCGCCGGCACCAACCAGAACAGCTCAATATGGGGCACCCTGGGATTTTTGACATTCACCCTGGTCACTCTGAAATCAGCCCACATCGGAAAGTGTTAGAAGTTGAGAGTGTTGGAGGGGTGCTTTTTTGGGGCGGGGTCGGGGGTTGACTGGAAGAACTCGAAGACTTAGGAAATCCTACAGGGAGGCCCAAAAATTTATGTACATAAAGAATATTTATAGAGATATAGATGTGATCTGGTTTCTTAGTGTAGATGCCATATTTATTATGTTTAAATTAGAGATTAGGAGTTTCAACAGCGACATTGTGATATATGTATATGAAGATATACATATGTATCAGACCTTTATATATCAGTAACGTAAATAATTTGTGAAAATGAGAAACGATCAGCAAAAGTTTCTGAGGAAATCAAGGATTAAACTGAATGCGATAATTGTTTTTATTGATTTGATACACTTATGAAAATGTTATTAGAATAAATGATTTATTTATATATTTTTTAATGTACTCGAAAAATTTCGAAGTGTTGCGTTTCATTTTAAAATTTTGTTATATTTTTTTTTTGCTTTTTTAATCGTTTTTCTACTAACTAAATAACTTTCAATTCATCCTTTTTTTGGTGACAATTGATTTTATTTTTTGAATTCTTTTTGTGTACAAACTTTGTGTTAAAATTGTTTTATTTATTGTGTGCAATATAACAATTGTGTTGAATTTTAATTATTTCTTGAGTGCAATATTTTTTTTCAGAAAAATTTAAATTTTAAGTGAATTTTGAAATCAATTACGTATCATAAAATAATTTAGCGTGGTCTTAACTCCAAATTTATCTTTGGCACCGCGGCCTTCTCATTCTCCTCTACTCTTCGTCTCAGTGCCGACTGTAAGGTAGAGAGATATAGAGTGAAGTACCATGGGGCATCTGAGGCTCACCTGGTCTCTTCGGAAGGCGCACACAAGCCGCAGTGTCGCATAGTAGAGAAGTTCCACGAATGTCATGATACTGATGCCCATAAAAAGACCGGCGATGCCACCGAAAGAAACTATGGATGGAGAGAGAAACGATTGATTAATGGAATACAGTGGTTATATTTTTATAGTGTACCCAACAACTCCAACCATCCGAAGACGACGGTGGCGCGATAGTTGAATTGTGGCCAATGTCAGAGATCGAAGACGATCTGGTGAAACGTATGATTGTCGTAGATCTTTGCTTCTGACGTCATTTCTGTATGAATGTCTGATGACATCGTATTAATGTACCTAAATAGATTTGAAACAATAGTTAATGTACTATCGGTATCTATCTATTTTTATCAATATTATTGCGATCAGTTTGATCGATAAATTTTGTTTAATATTTTAGCAAAAAGATGAATTTTTAACATGATTTCAAATTTTATAAAAAAAATTAATACAAAAACTAATTGGAGAAAAATATTAACAGAAAATTCTTTAAAAAAATAATCGGAAAAATATCTACAACAAAATTTATGAAAAAATGTATTAATCAGAAAAAAGTTGATAACAAAATAATTTGTATACATGAATTTTAGTATAAAACTCACTGTTCTAGTGAATCCTGTTCTACGATATAGTCTGTAAAATTGCAATCCTTCAGGCATTCGGGGCAATCGTTCTGGCCCACGATCTTATGGTTCTCAGAGTAACAAATCTGATCGCTAATATTGCAGTTGGGATATTGCAAATCTATGAGATGAGGAAGGATGAGCTCGGTGACTAGGGTTAGTTGGGGAGAACTCACTGGGAAAGATCCGCATATAGTTGTGAAAGACGCAGCCACAACGTTGATAGAAATCGCGCGTGTGGCACAAGTAGATGCAGGTGTCCCGATTGTAGTGCCTGAGATGGGCATCGGGATTTTCATTGGGAAAGTAGCAGCGGCGTTGACTATTCAAGATAGAGAGTCTTATTCAGGTTGTAGGAACTCAATTGCGAAATATAATTCTCTGACCTGACACTCAGGGAACGCAATGAGTCCGGATAAAACGTCTCCACGTTGATAAATTTAATATAAACTCCTGCATAATGATCCCACTCGACATTGGGGCGATCCTGCAGCGTCACCAAACTCTGTGGACTTCTCACGAAGATCTGTAGAGAAGGAGAATTAATCGAATCCGTTCGAATGACACGAGATCATCTCGAGAACTTGCCAAGGTTTTGCCCTGTAGTTGCCTCATACTGAATTTCAAACTCCAATCTGGATCATATTCGTTCAATCGACCGATTTTGAATTTTTTGAAGAAGGAGCTTTTGCTACATCAATGAAAGGTGAATATCGAGGGAATGATTTTTTGATTGGTAGAACTCACGTCTTCTTGTAGATCCTGGCCAAGATGGCGTTGTTGGAAACGAAACAAATGCCCTGCTCGCTGAAGAAAAGATCGAAAAGAGTGGAACACGATACTCGCTCTCCCTTCCAAACGCAGTCCTGAAACATGGAGTCCATCGGGTGAAGAGCCTGAATGTGGAAACGATAGAGAGAACGATTGATGTCAAGACCCAAGTATTTTCTCAACTGACCCGAAATATCTGAAATATTATATCGTGCTGGTCAATCTTCTTCATCGCTCTTCTCCTACAATACTCGGGGTGCTTGTGATTTGGACGTCCCAATAGTTGTAGGCTCGATATACACTTGGCCAATTCATCGGGCTTGATTGCCAAGTTACTCTTCCCAACTCTTCGAGAGAAATACAACCATTATGATTAGAACTATTCAGGTCTAACTGACTCACACTTTCGCCGTGATCCGACGGAGCATCTCGAAATCGTAGATATCTTCGGGACAAACGAATATCGAGGGGTACTCCATATTCGCCTTTGGTCTCTCCAAGCTGATGACTAAGTGAAGATTATCTATACTAACTGGAAATTATTGTACAGTAACCTACCATTAATGATTGGTTTCTTTTGGAATTTGTCCCATAAATTGATGATGATCATGAGTGTGGCCACCATGAGGGAGCCGATGATCAGGTGCCAGACGATACGGGTGCATTTGTTCTCAGACCTCCGTAGAAAACGGTGGCCAGCGACGCCGGAGTGTTGCAGGAACGTGTTGTACTGAATCGATACATTCGCACCGAATAGTTTCAAATGATACAATAATCTTCTGCCTTTTCCCTGAACAGACTGTATCATCTTCTGAAGGTCTTTGTCACAATTTACTCCATGCAGTCGATGCACTTGACTTTATGGAGCTTTTATAGGGCTTTTGTGAATATGGGATTCATTAGATTTTGCTATTGTGATAGGGCTCTTGAAAGCTTTTACAATTAATTTCAGTGTCCAATTATTGCTATCGATGGTGAGGGAGAGTGGTATCGATATTGATTGAGTGCGAGGCGTTGTGATTGCTCGATACAGGCCAATAAATAGGTCATGGTAGGTCAGTCGAGAGAGAAGAGAAATCGTATAAAATATCGATATTTATCATACTCATTGAAATCGAATATGTAATCCTAATAATCCATATAATCCTAATAAATCATTGGAAATTGGTAGTAAATTTGGACTCAAGGTCTTTCAAGTAGTGTGAGCTTAAAGAAAAGCCTTCGAATGCCTGTCAGTGGTATTTCAACATTTCCAAAGAAAATAATGAAATGTTCAGAGAACAGTTCTATTTGGCGCCAAAAAATAAGAAAGAAAAATAGATCCAAGAAAAATACATCGAAAAATTGATTTATTTTAGAGCCAGCCACTGTGTCAATTCCAAATGAAAACAATACATAAAATTAACATTCTGAAACCTCGAACATGCCACAGAAACAGAAACGCAGAAAAACAAAACATGACATTCATGACATGGGTCCTGATGCGGACCCTTCGAGTGCTCGAGGCCGAGATTGACATATGTAAATATTATGTACATAGCACATAAATACATATGTATGTAATCGATGGGTTTCGTCAGTGGGATTGGGTTTTTCAAGATCGATATCTCAATATTTCATTTTAAAAATCATACCTCTTGCACTTGAACAAACCTTTGATCTTTTCGATATATACTAGATTCGGTAAAAAGGTGGAATATATCGTATTTTGAAATAAGGTGTACCAATAAAGCCAAAAGTTCGAGTTCCCGTATTTCTTTCATGTGACAGTTGCCTTTGACCTCCTCCAACTTTTGACTTCAATACTATATCTTGTATACATCTTTTCCTGGGTTGTATATCAGACATCTTGATGGTTATTGCGGAAATTTATGGACTCGCTCTCTCTCTCTGTTTCGTGCGCCCCCTACCTCAAGTTGTTTCCTCTGCCAACCTCCCCTCATGACGCCCACTGCGACGGATGCAAATGTGTGGGTGTCTTCGATTCGTCGACGACTTCTTCACCCTGATCCAGTTGTTGTTGTAGTTGATACTAATGTTATTGATATTATTGTTGTTGTTTTTATTGTTGTTGTTTTTATTGTTGTTGTTTTTATTGGTTTTGTTGTTGATGAAGAAGGAAGCCTACTTGGACTTTTGGCGCTTGTGTGAGATATTTTTTTTTTGTTGTTCTCCTTCATTTTTGGGCATTTAATGGAATACTTTGATTTATGTTCTGATGTATGTCTGTTCATGGTGGAAGCTCAATGGAGAGATTAAGAGAAAGAGAGAGAGAGAGAGAGAGAGAGAGAGAGAGAGAGAGAGAGAAGGAGACAGTGAGATAGATGTATGAGATAGATGTATGCTCCCTTGTATTTCATTTTATCGATATCGAAGAATGTGAGCTCGTCTTATTCTTCTACTTCGGACTCCACACCCCGTGTCGATCCATCATCGATAATCATTAGCGAAATCGTTAAAAATAAATTGCTTCGCCATTAAAATCACCCTCGGATACAACGTTACAACAATAACAACAATTTCTACAATAATAAAAACAAAAAATTACAATAAAATAAAAACTAAAATAACAACAAAAAATTACAACAACAATAAAGAGAACAACAATTAAAGAACTCCACCACTCAACGCTCTTGTAAAGGTATTTCTCAGCAATTCGAGGCTTTTTAATGACTTTTCCGAGGGCTTTCGATGGACATTTCGCTCTTCGGGTGGGGTGTGGTGTGGTGTGATGAGGAGTGGTGAAGTAAGGTGAGGTGAGGAGTGGTGGGAAGGAGAGGGGGTGAATTTTGTCTGAAATTAAACTCATTCACGCAAAACAATCATCAGGCCCGGAAAACGTCTTCGAAGTTTGAATAACAACAACAAGAAACACACCCACACTCAGACTATCCGAAGGGAGACAGGGAGAGAGAGAGAGAGTGAGAGAAAAAAAACAGGCATAGATAGAGACAGGAGACAAACAGACAGACAGACAGAGAGAGAGAGAGAGGAAGACAGGGATATAGAAGAGAAGACAGAAGAAATAAAATTTAACGAACAAACATTGAGAGAGAAAACAACTGATTGACATAGAACAGAGACTCTCCCATGGACAGACAGCTAGACAGACAGACATATAGGCAGTCACTCTGAACGACAGTCGACACGATATCTGTCGATATCTATCCAACTTACAACCATCAAGAAAACAAATTTGGAAAAACATGAAAACTTTTAGAGGAAAAAATAGAAACAAAATATTACGATAAAATAAAAGCAAGAATTCAGGAAAAAACAGAAGAAAATAAAATATTACTGCAACATGTTTTACAAGTTGCCGCTGACAGCAACAACAATAAGTTAAACATCAATAAAAACAACAACAACAAACACCATCATCAACAACACCATCAACGTCTCCATTGAAAAACTTTTTATTGACCAGAGCGGCGTCTGTGGAAAACGTATGGAAAAATCATGTAAAAATTGGTTCTTTTTTGTTGCAACAACTACATTTTGTCAAGAGGTCATCGACGGTAGCCAATGTTATTGCTGTTGTTGCACAGCAAGTGTTGGCCAACGTTTATGGCCATTTGTACATTTGTGGCTTAATTAACTGTCGTCGGATGGTGTTTGTCGGATCGTGTTGGTCGTGTCGTGTTCGGGTCGGGGTCGAGGTGTTGATTAAGGAAACTTGCTAATTATCTGATGACATTAATTTCGGGCGAGTTATTGTTGTTGTTATTTGGTATTTTATTTGCATGTGTTGATTTGTCGCAATTAATTTAAGAGATTAATTCATTCACCGAAGGTCGTTGGATGGAGCCATCTGTTGGTTATTGGTGGGTTTAGGGAGAATCTGACCTGACAAAGGGTCTAAGGGTTTCTAAGATGCAGCAACGGTAATTGAAACGTATTTTTTGAAACTGACATTCAAATTCCACTTTGATGCCTTCGAAATTCTGAAGAAAACTCATCCAAATACCACGTGCAGTTTTATGTCCTATTCTCTAAGGGAAGTTCTTAATTACAAAATAAACATTTTCTTTTCTCCAGAGAAGGATCCATATCATATCATATCAGTCCCTTTAATCAATCTTTCTTCCTTCTCCTCTGATATCCCCATCGAGCGATGTTTCGCAACATCATGCAACATGAGTCTGACCGCACCATGCAGCGTGGTGAGTTTTTTTTTCACCCCACAACGAAACCACTGCGGCAACATATGGTCGCACACAAGCAACACCGCCCCGACCCCAACGTGGAGGGAATCGAGAGCAACAACACTTGGTGGCGAACCGCGCTCGAGGTCGCAAGCGATTTTCCTCATGTTGCCGAGCATTCGAAACGCCGATACAGATACAAATGTACCACCACGACAGATACACAGATAGAGAGATACATTTTCTTCACCACGGAGAGAAGAGCAGAATACGAAGAAGAAGAAGAAGAGGACACGCGATTCGCGTGCGTTTGGGAGCCGTCGAGACGACGACGGCATCGACGCGATTCACTTTTCATTGTGCAATTTCGTCTCGTTCGGAACGGATGTATCCGCCAGATACTTGTGGATACTTAGTGAATTGGTGAAGAACTTTTGGGCTCGACTGAAAATCGTTGTTGTTGTTGTTTTTGTTCTTGGATTTCATACAGAAACCATCGAGCGGAACGCGCAGTGAGAGTGAGAGTGAAAGACGGCAAAACGAAGAGGAGAAAGACGGAGACGAGGAGAGGAAGAAGAGAAAAAGAAGAAGAAAAAGAACACGCTTAGAGGAAAAGCGAGTATCTGTCAGATACATTTGTCGCAACTACAGATACAGTAGCTGCTAGAGCAGAAGCGTGCGGATACGTGTGCGCGTTTAGGTTCGTGTGTTCTTATGCTTCTTGTTGTTGTTGTAGTAGCTGCGTACGCAGAATTTTCCGACGAAGCGAAGAAGTCGTCGTCGCCGCGTTGACAACAACAAATATAAAACAACAACAAGACCGACCGATCGCTCGTCTGTGCGTCGCGTTTCCGCTTAAAAATAGCCGCGAAAAATAAAAGCCAACAAAAAGGAAGAGGACGACGAAGGAGAAGAAGAAGTAGAGGAGGAGGAAAACGTACTTAACGCTTCAGCAAAATTCATCGTCATCGTGGTCGTCGTCGTCTTCGGACTCGCGAAATGAGGGAAACCGAGAAAATCGCGTAAAATTCACCGAGACGAAACAAATAAAATGTGAAAGAAAATTGAAAAAATATATAAAACCAAAAAAAATTTGTATTTACAATTCTCAAAAATTATTAAAATTTAATTTTATATTTTTTTCAAAAACAAAAATATATAATTCCCAAATAAAAAAATTAATAAAAATTTAATTTTCAAAAAATACAAGAAATCTCAGGTGAAAAATTGCCAAAAATCCGATGAAAAATGTTAGTACAAAGAAATAAACAAAGTTGAGTTCAGCGAAATTCTGAAAGGAATAGAAGAGAGTGAAAGAGAGAGAAGGATCAAGTAATCGAGAGGGAGAGGTTTTAAATCGTTGTGGATTTTGGTGAAAAGATGAAACTTTGGAAGGCGAAGAAACCGATCAGCTGCGTCCCTGGCAAAACGAAAAGCGAGGATAAGCACGAAGTCAATGGGATCGCTTTAGGGCCGATGCTTTCCGGTGAGTCCCAACCCTCAACTCCCAATCATCAATGATCAACCCCTTCCCCCCATCATCCGGTTCTGTCTTTGGGCCTTCATTTCCTCTCAGCATTTACACAATTTCGCTCACATAACCTCAAAGTAACTTTTGCAATACCAACAAAAATAACAACACCGCGATGTTGAAAGAGCGAAATTTATTTCCGAATTTTTTGTTCTTGATTTTTGTTGTGTATTGTGATTATTTTTTGGTTTTCCTTTCGTTTATGTTGAATTTTTTCGTCTTTCGTTGATGTTGTATTTTGAGTTCATCCGTTGTTGTTGTTATTATTACATATGTATGTAGTTGTTGTTGTTATTGTACTTGTTGTCATTTTTCATACTCAAGGAAAGTGAACGAAACGGATCGTTTGGACATTTTCAATTAAAAAGAATTAAACTTGTCGACTTTCGGACTCGGCCTCTCGTTTCAATTAAATTTCGCGTGATTTTTCTTCTCTTTTTGTCTTCTTCTTTAATGCTGTATCTCATAGATGCATTCTGGTAAACATTACGAGAACCCTAAAAAAAAATACATTTATGTTTCCCCAACAATTGTCCCACACATTCGTCTTCATCTTTTACGTTTACACAATTTGAAGTCTTCACTTTTATTTGCCTCTTAAAATGATTTACGTTCCGAATCAGTTGGAGTATCTATGAGATACTATTTTTAGTGTTTTTTCTATCCGTTTGTTGTTGACAAATTCTTAACGATTCTACGCGTACTCATTAAAAATTACAGTCCAATAAAATACGTGTATTGAGGATCCTTTGACATTTGACACCAGAACAAATTTCACTCCACAGATACTCATGGAATCTAAAAGTCACAGATACTCACAGTCTCAGATGCTGAAAGTACTTATCTCTGCTCAAGAGGTTCTTCACTCTATTGTTTTCACCCTTGTCACAGCAGACGGACATCTGGCCATCGATTGCGGGCACTAATTTTGACGACTTTATGATGAATCCTTTGAGTGTTTCTCCTCAGCCTCATCGAACCGAATATCCTGCAATCTCAGTGTTTCCCTTTCATCGCTGTAGATTTTGCGATGGTGTGTTGGAACCCCAGCTTCCTGGTGCCCTTATGACGACGACGAATTACTCTTCAACACCGTCCTCTATTATTTTTGTCCTCAGTCACTTGTCAACAATTGACATCTGGCCCCTCCACTAATCCACTTAACCATATCTGCCCCGAACGACTGTCTGTCCGACCATCCCTCTCTCTCTCTACTTCTCCAGGCCGCCCTCTCTCTCTCTCTCTCTTCTTCTTATCTCTCGTTCCCATACATTTTTTTATCGATCTTGTTCTAATTCTCATTACTTATCGTCGATCGATCGATCGATCGCTGTCGTTTTTCTGCTCTCTTTTCCGCATCAATTGAATAAGATCGCCGTGATCGACAATTTTTTCCACCAGCTCTCGTTGATCGGTGTTGCTTCCTACGCTCGTGTTGCTCATTGATTGATTGATCGGTGGATGGATGGATGAATGAATGGATGGATCGTGAAGTTTCTTCAGAAAAGTATCGATCCAATGATTACCCATTGACATGGTTTCCATGAAATTATCAAAAAGAGAGAGAATGTCCAAAGGGAGAATGAGAGGAAAATGGGAGAGCGAGAGGCCAGAGCGATGATCCATCAGAGTGAGAGAGATGGCGCGATGATGAGTGAGTTGTGATCGAGGCTTATCAAATGATCATCTGATCCGATGATCTTCTCATCAATCCCATCCAAATGTCCTCAAATTTTCATTTGCAAAGTGCGAGATTTAAAATATAAACTACAAAAACAACAACACTAAAAATACTACAATAATAGATGTGCACAGAAGCAAAGAGGTGAACAAGAAGATGAAGAAGAAGACGAAAATGGAGAATAATTATTAAAAGAACAACAACAACAAGAGCTGACATGGTGAATGTAAAATGCAATTAGAAGCCAACTAATTATATCTGTCATTAAATTTTGCATATCTCATTGTTGTTGGTAGTTGTTGCTTTTATTGTTGTTTTTACTATTGTTGCAGTTGTTGTTTTTATTGTTGTTGCAGTTGTTGTTTTTATTATTGTTGCATTATGTTGTTTTATTGTTGTTATGTTGCAGTTATATTTGATTGTTGTTGGCAAAGTTTTTGTTTTATTTTTTTCTTCTAAATCTGTTGTTATTGCAATTGTTGCTATTGTTGTTGTTGTTGTCATTATTGCTGCCAAGGACCGCATCGCATGGCCCGACTGTCACGCTTTTCTCCCTCTCTTTCCTTCTCTGTCTCTCTCTCTCTTTATTTTCCCTCTTCCATTCCTCGTCCACGAGTTCAATGATCATCGTGAATTTTCGTTAATTAACACGTGTCCAAAACGCTGATGGCGACAATAATAATCTCGTCTCTCTTCCCTTCCCTTCACTTTATACCTCTCCCTTTCTCTCCCCACCTCACCTCACCTTCCCTCTCTACCCGAGGTCCCTCGCTGCAAATTAATCCAAGCATTGTTGCTGTTGTTCTTGTTGTTGCAACTGCATTTATGACGTGGAGGGGAATCGGGATCGTAGACTGATATATTTTTAGAAATTTTCCAATATCATCTCGACGACACGACGACGACGGATGACGGGGAGACAGACGGAGGATTTTGAATATTATTTTCTTATTCCAGAGTGTTATTTTTATGCTTTTATTTCCTTTCCGTTTCTTTGCAACGCTTCATCCTCAACTTCCTCCTCTTCTCATTTGATTGCTTTAACTTGGTTCTTCTCATTTGGTTCCTCTCCCTTCGTTTCTCTCACTTGGCTCCTCTCACTCGGCTCCACTCATTTGGTTCCTTCCACTCATTTGGCTCCTTCTCTCATGGATTTTGTGTGCGATGCACTTCTTCTTCCTTCCCCCACTGATTAGTTTTCCCTTTGTTTTTCTTTGCACTTCTCCGACTCTCTCACACACTCCCTCTCTCTCTCTCACTCCCCTTGTCGATCGTCGCAGTCTCTTTGGTAAACAGTTCGGCTGCAGCCGTCGTGGCTGGGCCGAATGACATTTAAAATGTTATGACATTTGTGGAAGAGGAAGCCGAGTAATCCATGATGATGATTCCGATGTTGTTCTTGTGCTTGTTCATGTTATTCTTCTTTCTCTTCTTGTTGTTATTGTTGTTGTTGGCAGTATTGTTTTTGTTTACTCGTCCAGGGAGGCGTCGCCCGATCGTTCCACGTTTGTCCAGACGCCGCTCCAGCTCCAGAAGCCAGTGACTGAGGTCTTTGTCTTCCTCTTGGCCGAAGGGTCCCAAAGGATTTTTGTTTGTTTTTATTTCTGTTGTTATGATTATTATTCCCTTCCTCTTCCCTTTCCCTACTTTTTCTCCACCCCTTCTTCTTTATTGATGTTGGAAAATCTTAAATTTCACATTTGCCCAAAGTGGAGAGATTTTCATGTTGTGTTTTTATGATGTGTGAAATTCCTCCCTCCTTCTGTCATTGTTTACTCATTCGCAAAGGGTTTTTCTTCCCCCCTCCCACTACTCCATACTTCCCAAGGGGTGGGGGACGCCGGGAGGTTGTCGTCTAGAGTTACGAGACCCATGGGGCACCAGAAATTAAAAGCACACATTGGGAAGGGTTTTTTTTTGTCTTGTCTCCTTCGCTTTCTTTCAATGATCAAGGGAACGTTAAAAGTTAATAGTTGAGGAGAAAGAGAAAGAGAGAGAGCGAGATAGAGTAATTTTAATTCCTGGTCTTCCTTTTCAAATGTCTGGATTCCTCTGATGAATTTCTTCGGTTTTCTTCCACTTATTGGTCCCTTACCAGACCCTCATCCGAATGATATGGAAATCAAACTACTTTTTATTAGTTCTTTGGGAATCTCTCTTCTCCCACTCGACTTCTCTTTCGCCTTTCTCACGTATGCCCTTCATCAATTCCCAATAGACCAGCCCTTGTACAATTCACAATGAAATCCAATCCACGATAAATCCCAGAGCACACGATCGTAAGATGGTAATTAAATTAAGATCCGGGAATTGTAGTAAGAGCGAGGCTGAGGATTATAGAAAGAGGGAGAGAGAGATAGAGCGAGAGAGGAATATAGGGAGAGTGATGATATGAGGTCTTTGATCGAATTAGCAGAAATTACACTGAAACTCATAAACCTCCCACCAACGAATGAACGAACAGAAGAATGTTCTGAAAGTTTCCCGATGTGAATTTGCAGATGAGGTTGCCAGACTGATCGATTAAACTCGTTTATTATTGGAGTTCTCAGTGGTGAGAATAAGAACAAGCACGAAACACTGTGGAGAGATCGATAATCGTGTCTTGGAAGGAAAGAGAAACCACTTTCCTCATTCTAACTTTTATTTTCACTCATGCTTTTTTCCCGTTCCTTTTCTTTCCCTTTTCGTCTTCTTCTTTTGCTCCTTTTTTTTGGTTTTCCATGGAGTTTCAACGTAGGTGGTGGAGACCTCTGGAGGCTCGAAGTCGAGGTTGGAGTCTGAGTTGCAGTGGTTCTTGTACACTGAAAGAAATTTTAGATAAAAAAATAGGATTTAAATAAAAAATTAAACTTAATCATATTTTGAAAAATATTACTAAAAAAATGTATACAAAAAAAAAAAAGAAACAAAAAAAAAATATATCAAAAAAATACAAAAAGAAATACATAAAATAGAAAAAGAAATGCAATATTTTTTCAGATATTTTTAAGTGCATTAGACGCGTGCAGATCAAGCATCCAGATCTGGCAACGCTCTGTCTTTATCAATTTACGGCTACGGCTAATTAACAATTTAATTAAATTTTGTTTCTTTTGCTGCGTTTCTTTCAATGAAATTCCGTTGTTTTTCTTTTTTATTTGTTTTACAGTTGCATTTTCATCGTGTTCTTGTTGTTGGTGTTATAACAATTTTATTTGGATTTGTTGGTGTTTACTTATTGTTCTTGTTTTTGTTGTTGCTATTGTTGGTGTTGTTGCAGAAATTCTTTCAACGGTCTGACGTCTGCGGCGAATGCGGAAAATCATTTGCTCGCCGATCCATCGTGGAGCAGCCGGCGGCGGACAACAACAACAACAATAACACCCATAACAACAACATTGTTACAAAAACAACAATAGAAAAATAGAAACAACAATAGCAGAACAACAACAATAACAAAAGAAAAAACATCAATCTGCAACATTGTTGCAGGCGACAAGATTTTCATTAATCTTTTGCATTTTTGTTTTCGTCTGAGAAATTCGCTGAAATTTAATAATTTTTCACAAACAAAAAACAAAATAAAATAAAAAGAAGAATCATAAACAAAACATTTATAGAAAAAATAACAATTTTATAGATCTCTGCCGGTGAAATTCATATTTTGAACAAAAAAAATGCATAAAGTTTCCAAAAATAAAATAATAATAAATGAATACATTAATTAACGTAAACCCAATTTATACCAAGAAACAAAGAAAATTGAACAAAAATAAATAAAATTAACAAAAATAAAGAAAATGACAACTTTTTTCTATTCGGAAAGAAATTCGTATCACCTCGAAGAATTCCAACTTCCTTCACCTCATCACCATGAGTTGCTTTGATTTCTTTATAATTTCAGTATTTTTAAAAAGCATCTCTGGATGTTCCCACATATCTCGATAATTCGCTCTCACCCTCTCTCTTAGTCCATTCTTCTCCTCCCCCCTCCAAGGAGTTCCCACCTTCCACTTCTTCCGCGACCCCACTGTTGCCCTCACAAGTGCGATAAAACTCTTATCGAACTCTTAAAATTTCGAATTCTCCCTTCCCTTCTCAATTGGAAATCCTAAAAAAAAAAAAAACAACAACTCTAAACTCCCTCCACTTTCGATGTGGCAACCCTGGAACGTGCAGTGTGTGCAACGCCACGGATTCGTTATGCGCAATTTAATTTTTGGGGGATTTTCTCGCAGCCATTGCTTTTGTTGTTGTTCCTTTATTATTGCATCCGAGTGAAATCGTTGGAAAACAATTAAAATGTGTGAGAAATGAAAATGAGTAGGCGGGGAGATCGAGGGAAGGAGGTGGGGGAGGATCAGAGTGAATGGGGGGCGGGGTCAAAAGACGCCCCTCTGGGCAAAGAGTCAGCGATAAGAGCAGGCGATAATTGTGGAGGAGGAGGCCGAGTCGATCTGATGGAAATCGAGGATAACATTTTCGAAGCGAAAAGACAGAAGAAGAAAATTTAAAATAATGTGATTTTAATTGAGAAAACATAAATTTATTGATTTTCCTCTCCTCAGATATGTTTAGTTCATGTTTTCCAAACATGGGAGCTCAACTGCATTTTTCTCCCTTCTCTTGAGGATGCATGTGTATTTGTAATCTATGCCCTTTTCACCTCCCTCGCGACCCAGCCGTCTCACCCTTTGTACAAGTGTCAACAATTCATTATTTCACATTTATTGCAATTTGCGTGTTTCAAAGACTTCGCCGGCCGTCGAAGGCGAGCTCGAATTTCCATGCGCCATGCGCGGGACCTCTCGACATTCACTGTATCGCCTTCTCACCCTCTCTTTCACCCTCTCGTTTTTGCCCCTCGCTCGCTCGCATTTCATTCTTTCTTTCCTTCATTCAGTCGTCCCTTCCGTCAACTCGTTAAAAAGCGCCATAAATCAATTTCAATTTCAAAATATGATCCTAGTGACGCGGTTGGTGGGGAGTCTGCAACCAATCCTCAACAATGGCAACACTGTGCATTGTGCGTGTGCAGTGTTGCCAACGTTTTATGAGTATGAAATTCCTTAATTTTTCATCCCACTGCATTTGGTCTCCCTCGGCTCCATCGCTCTTGACTGGATGGCTGTCTCGCCTTTCACTCCTGTCTCATTCACTCGTTCTTTTTCTTTTCTCTTCTTTATCCACGCTTCCTCTCTAATCTCTCTTTTTCTCTATCCTCACTTCTATCCTCCTTGCTGCCACTCATCTCTTCTCTTTGGTTTCTGATCCTTGGGGTCGCTCAGTCATTCAATTCCGTTGACACGAGGCTTTTATTTCTACTACTCTTTTATATATTTTTTTCTCATTTTTTTCATAATCTTTATTTTTTCATATATTTTTAAGTTTTTTTTTTTTGTTTTTTAAAATTTTTGTATTTTTATTTTTTGCATTTTTGTATTCTTTTTCTCTTATTTTATATTTTTCCATTTTTATACCCTACACCCTGTGGGTAAGGGTATATTCATTTTGTCCTTCCGTTTGTAACGCATTAAAGGAGAGGTCGTAGGTATGGAAAAGTATATATATTCTTGATCAGCGTCACCTCCTGAATCGATTTAGCTATGTCCGTCTGTCTGTCTGTCTGTCTGTCCGTCTGTCTGTCTGTGTGTCTGTGTGTCTGTCTGTGGAAATAGATTTTGTGAAGAAACGGTAAGAGATACTGACTTGAAATTTTGGATTTAGTATTTCTATATTAATAAGCTACTTGTATGTAAAAATGGACGTAATCGGTCAACGGACACGCCCACCTCCCATATAAAGCAAAAGGTTTATATGGGATATCTGGTGAACTATGGTATATATCGAGATGAAATTTTGTGTGTGATCATGTTCCACTGATACGAGTTTAAAAGACAAAAATGGAAAACATCGCCCATCGGACACGCCCACCTCCCATATAAAGCAAAAGGTTTATATGGGATATCTGGTGAACTATGGTATATATCGAGATGAAATTTTGTGTGTAATCATGTTCCACTGATACGAGTTTAAAAGGCAAAAATGGAAAACATCGCCCATCGGACACGCCCACCTCCCATATAAAGCAAAAGGTTTATATGGGATATCTGGTGAACTATGGTATATATCGAGATAAAGTTTTGTGTGTGGTCATGTTCCACTCATACGAGTTTACAAGTCAAAAATGGATAACATCGCCCTCCCATATAACGCAAAAGTTGAATATGGTATATATGATAAACTATGGTATATATAGAGATGAATTTTTGCGTCTGATCATGTACCACCGATACCAGTTTACATACTAAAAATTGACAAGCTACAGCTCAAAAGCTACAGCTCAATGTTGGATATGGTAAACCATATAGACAGTTATTAGATTAAATATTGCTACTAAGAGTTCCCAAGAATCAAATGGAAAATATCTCTTATAGGACACGAGCACCTTCCATACAAAATCGTAGATCTACAAGAAATCCAACTACTTTATGGATGTTATTAGCTGATGAAAGGTGGGAGTGAATCCAAGAAGAAAGAGACCACATCCAACTGAACCTCAATGGACGCCCATAAAAATTGATTATATCTTTTCAATATAAACGTAATGAGCAGGTGACGATTGAGAGAATACAATCCCTGCTGATGGGATCACAATCCACAAAAGTCAGGGAGCTACATATTTCCAAATGGCTGTTCATCTTCAAAGTGGAATCAATCACGCGGCACTATATGTTGCTTATAGTAGCGCAGCAAGTACTTCTGGACTTTATATTGTTGAAAATTTCTACCCTCCCAAGTCTGTTGTTGAATCAGATTTTGTCTGCATTGAAATGAACATCTAAAATAGGAAAAGCAACTAAAGGCACATTATGATTTTATGGCACACAAAAAATCATCGATTCAATTATTCTTCCATAAATTGCTGAGCTTTTATTCGCACTTTCAAGATATTAGCAATGGCACAATGCTGCAAACACCAGAACTACTTCGTTTTGTAGAAACATGGGCCCCTATAAGATTCCTAACTTCACTCTTATTCATAGATTAGACAATCGACACAAAAAGGGTATAATCGTGTTTGGAATACGAAAATAGCTTCAAATATATAATTTCTCTTTGAAAGAGGCCACAGTTGTGAAAATCGCACAATGGAGTTAATAGCATTGAAGTGTAATGATGCATTTTCACTAATTATTGATAGAAATTCACTCTTTTTCCTTTAATAAACGTTGTATGCAGGGTGTAGGGTATGTAAACTTCGGCCTGGCCGAAGTTAACAGATTTTGCCTGGGTGGACCAGGCAAACCGGGGGAGCGAAGCGACCCCGGTGCGCTAGTTTTATATTATTGCTGTTCCCTTTTCCTCTCTCTCTAATACTTTTTTCTCTCGGTTCAGTCGCGACTTCCACGCTAAATGCGCGCCACGATAATAAATTATGGCGACCGCATTGAATATGGAAGAAGTCGTTCCCCAGTGGATGCACTTGAAAAGAGTCCGCGGAGTCCTGCCTCCGTCTTCCCCTTCAACGTCCCTCGCGACTTGGGTTCGTTCTGGTTTTTTTTCGCGGATCCACAGCTGAGTTAATTTAATTGGTTTTTTCTGCCGAAGCGGGTCGCGGGTCGTCTCCGGATCACCCAGCATTTTCTATGTCGCTGACTTTCGTTCATTCAAGTGGCTCGATTTGTTTGATATGCATTTCACATATTAAGGGCATATTTACGGCCCTTTAAAGGAGGTCTAGCCAGCACAACCCAATGTTAAAAATCGGAATTTTTTATAATTATCTTCTCAAATCGAATATTTAGCGAAAATATTTTCTCTCAATGTTATCTCTTTATGTTTATGCATGTTGTAAAAGTGTTGTTTGTTTATCATCAACAACACCGACCGTCCATCTGCAGATCGGGGGTCTGCAGATCGGGGGAGATTTTCAATAAACTCGTAAAGATGTTGTTGTTCTCATTGATGTTGTTGTTGGTGGGCTGGCGAAAGCATCCCATCATTTTGCAATCGGTTTGGCGAAATCTTTGATGTGTTTGTTTGGGTGGGAAAATGCCGACGCACAACAATAAACACGTTGTCAACATTGGCCACCAACGGACGAAATAGAAGAAGGAACAACAACAACAACTAATGGAGGCGAGAAGGCAACACTTAAGTGTTGTCTATTTTGAAAATAAATGCTGCATAGAGGGAAAGCGAATGCTGCGAATCCAAAGGCATCAAATTCTTTAAAGTAAATGAACCAAAAATGGCAGCAAACGAACGTCGAATGATAGCAACAACAAAAAACATCAAATAGAAATACAACAACCAAAAGAACAATTTCAACAATAACACTAACAAAAAATACAGTTTGTATTAAAAGAAAAAGAGAAACTTTTTATAAACATTAAACAACATGTCGTTTTCTGTGAGTTGGCAACACTTTGATTCGCCTTCCCTCTTTCTCTTTCTATCTTCCACTGTCTTTGTCGATCATTTGGCCCGCGAAGTGATCTGTTTAATTGCAAGGATTTCGCATGACAGACCGACAGACAGACAGATGGATGGACGAATAGACAAACAGACAGAAAGAGAAACATGCAAATAGACATATGGAAAGCGAAAGTTAGGGGTCTTTTTACGATGGGATTTTGACGAACACTTGTGAGGTCCTTGAGTTTAGTTGTTGTTGTTGTTGTTCTCCTTGCTGTTGTTGTTACTGTGGTTGGCAACGCAATTTCCGCACAACTGTTTTCCATAAATTTGAGTCGCTTCATTGGCATCCAATGAAACGTGTCCGAAACGAAGAATTTTTTATTTTTATTCTAGTTCACTCAATACATATTTTGAAATTTCATTTCTTATTTTTATTTTTCATTTCTGAATTTTCCCAATTAGTTTTACAAATTTTTTTCAATAAATTGTTTTATTTGTTTTCCAATTAAATTTTTTTTATTTTTTTCCAATATTTTGTTTTTATTTTTTTATTTGAATTTTGTAAATCTAATATTTGAATTTCGATTTTGTTCCACTTTTACCAACCAACTCAATTTCCCACGATGTTTTCATCAATTGCCGCATGTCGAACTTCGACAACTGATGGAATACACCGAAAAAAGTGTAAACGCCGAAATATCAAATCGAGTGGAATAAATCTCCAATCCACATGACGGCCGTGCATCGTCCACATGTCCGCCCCATCCTCTGTAGATCTTCATCATCGACTTCCATCCATCAGTCTCATCAACTTCTCTATCACTTTCCCCGATCTATATATATATACACTCCTATATAGGCTCGATCCCTATCCGCTATCTTCCAGCTCATCGCGAGTTACGCCGTCAATTTGTTGCTTCCTGGCGTAACTCATAAATTACGCCAATTTATGGCGGCTCCTCGGGCCGAATAAAAAGCTTCTGCTACTTCTGGCTGTTGTCTATTTTAATTTACCCTCTTGTTATTGTTGTTGTTTTACTTTTGCTCCTCACTGTCCTCATCATCATCGTCGTCTTTGTTGTTGTTGGTGGTATTTGAGGCACATCAAAGCAAACATCGATTCGCGCCGCCCGCGCTTCGAACGCAAAACCGCATAAATGCATAAAAATATATCGAGCAACGGCTTCGTTTTTTGTTTGGTTCGTCACCGTGCGGTTGACTTTTGGTCCGGTGGCGGAGAAGGTGGAAGAGGGGAACGAGAGGTGGAGAGTGAGGAAAACGATAGATTAGTTTGTTGATTCATGCCAGGGCAGAAGAAGTTCAACACTTACCATTCATCGATGTGTGGCAGTAGATCCGGAGATAATATTTATGTAGGACAGATGGGAAGGAGTCACAAGTGATCGTGAGGCAAATGTCAAAATTTCAAATATGGACAATGGTTTTCTATGGGCCCTTCAATGGGGGTTTCTTTGGTCTTTTCTATGGATGTTTTTTTGGCCTTTTCTATCGGGGGTTCTTTTGGGATCTCTCATAGTTCCTTCTCCAACCCTTTGGTCGTTTCTTCTTTGCTGGTCACCACCATCATCAACCGATTCGATAGACCAAAGTCCCATTGTCACCTCTTCGTCTTCTTCTCGATCTCAGAATCCCTCAAAGTCTTCTCCTACTCCTCCGACGCAGTCCTCGACACGGTGGTCGTCGCCTCCGTCTCTTCTCGTCTCGAGATCAAAGGCTGCTCCGATTTGCATTGGAGACGCGTGAAAAGAGAGCCGACGTCGCGGTCCATGACCAAAGCATAATTCACAGAACGATAAGCAAATCTCTCACTCTCGAGACATAAGGACGGGCACGACGATGGACAGACAGATGGAAACACACTAACAGAAGGACAGACAGACATGCAGAAGGACAGACGAACTGAGATCTGGACCGCAGTAAATTGGAAGTCGTCCGTGGAGCTCCCAGAATCGGCAGCGTCCACCTCAAAAGCGATTTGCGATGGAAAAAATATGGCGATGACAGCTTCCGAAATAAATCTTTCATTATTTGCGGCCATATTTGAGGCATTCTCCTCCATCGTGTTGTTATTGTTATTGCAACGAATTGGCAACACTGCTGAAAGGCTAGCGAATGCAAAACTCATGGCTGAGAGACGTCGACTGTAGGAAGAGGGAGAAGAAGGGTTTGGGGTGAGCTGATGGAGGCTCTTAATTGCCTTCAATTAGGAGCGGATGAGGCGCCGGGAAGTTGGAAAGAAAAGCAGAAACTCTGCCGATAGCAAAATAAATCAAACTCAGCGCAAGAAATCCAATAGAAAATCTCATAAAACTCAATTAAGGGGTTTCAAGAGATTTGCAAATGGAATAAAAAAATTACAAAAAATTATTATTGTTTCCTGAGAAGGAACAGAGCCCCAAATGACCTTGGACAAGCATTAATAAAAACATCAATAAAAACGACCTAAATTAAGACTTTCGACATAAAGAGAATTTATATTTTCAATGCGATTCTTAAAACCAGAGGAATTAAAAGTTTAAAATGGAATTTGGAATTATATAAACATGATATAAAATCGGGAAAATTCGAAAAATTTTGAATGAAATGGAAAAAAGAAAAAAAAAACCATTGAAAAATCACACAAAAAGCCATAAACTTTACCAAACATATGAGAATAATTAGGGAAATAGGAAGATGCTTACGTCACTTGAACAGAAATTAAATAAACAAATAGTTTACACGCAAGAAGTTGGGAAAACTCAAGTATGGATGGGTAGCGGTGGAAGATGAGATCGAAATGGAGGTCGAATTCTCAAGAGGTTCATGAGGTAGGCCGATTGTGGTGAAGGTAAGTGGAAGAATATGATGAGAGTGTGAAGCGAAAGATTTGGTAATTGATAAAGAAAGAATCTGAAGTACTTGAAAATGTACAATTCGAAAGATGAGGATAGCTTAAAAAAGAAGGACAAATCGAAAACATTACAAAAACATATCAGCTAATGCAGAATCACATAAGAGGAAAAGTGAACATTTATTTTGTTCATAGAAATAGTTATTCAAATTTGAAGATTGATTGATTTTTTTAAGTGTGTTTTAAAAACCCGCTTTTTATTTCTTGTTAAAATATTTTCCAATGTCTTCGGTTTTTGTGTTTCCAAAAACTAATGTAGCGTAACAACTACTACTAATATAAGAACAACAACAAAAACGGATATAAGAACAAAAAGTCAACGAATATAGGAACAAGAGCAAAGAATATAGGAACCAGAGCAACAACAAAAACAACAACAGCATGAATTCCAAAACCAAACCGCGTGCTTTTCGCTTCATTTCAATTTCCGTTCGGATGTCTTTATTTTCTATGTTCTTCTCCCCTCCCATTTGGCTCTGCCTTTGATTTTCTTATCTCTCACTTCTCTCGTTCGCCACTGTGGTCTTGATTTTCAATTGCTGCCGCCTCGTTCTCATTATGGAAAACGCACTTTTCGAAAATATTATTAATCTGGATCTTGTTTCCGAAACAATGAATTTTACACTCGAAGTAAAAATCGTTGTTCTGTTTTAACATTTCTAAACCATATCAATTATTATCTTTATCATTGTTAATAAATTAATAAGAAATTTTGTGGTAAAAAATATTTTAATTTAAAAAAAAAACGAATTATGTATAATTTTTCAAAAATTAATTTTTTTTTCAAAAATTATTATGATTTAATTTTATACATTAAAAAACTAAAGAAACTATACAAAATTCCGTCAAAACATATGTTCATCCCCAAAAATGTATATTAATTTTTTCTTTTTTAGGTTTTAATGCAATTTTTAATGATAACTAATTTTTTCTTTGAGTGTGTAAATGGGAATATTTCGAATTAAAGCTGCACCGCATATTTTATGCGTGGTTTTTTATTGTAATGAAACGACAATAAATCGAGCTCCGAATTGTCGGAATCTCTCGTTCTTTTCTCTCTCTTCCCCCTCTTTGTCGCTCTCGTTTCTCCCCCCTCTTTGTCTTTCTCGATATCTGTCTCGCTCACTCATTGATGAAGGATTCCTCGCCAGACGTCGAACATTTTTCCATGCAATAAACGAAACATTCCTCAGAGCTCATCTCGTTGGCAATGTGGAGATGGGGATGAGGAGAAGAGAAGTTCATGAAGATGGAGGCGTAAAAGGGGAAGAAGAAGAATGAGATGCAGAAGAAGTGGTGGACGAGGTGCTGAGGGGGCAGGGGGGATAAGTAATAAAACCGTCGCCTGCGATGGCTTTCGGAAAGAATCAGAGAAAAATGTGTTAACGATCGGCTGTCCGCCATCGACCTCAGGAAGAGAAGTGGAGGAGGGTATTTTGAATTGAAGGCGATTTTTTGCGAAATACAAAAACCATTAGTTTGTTTACATTCCCGATATAAACAATAAGAACAACAACAACAATTCTAGAAATATCAATTTTAAATTTAGATCGATTTCTATTTCGAAATACTAAACATAATTTTGTTATTTCTATTATACATAATTTTAGAACTTTTATTATATATAATTTTTTTTTGTTGGTATATATTTATAGCATTTTTAATATGTATATATAATTTTACTATTTAAATTTTTTAATAACTAAAATCAAAAGATATTTTAGTTTGAATTCTATTTCGATTTTATTTTTAGTATCCATAATTTGACTATTTCTATTATACATAATACATACCCTTGATATCCTTTTGATTTTGTTCCTCATTTTCTCTCCTTTTAATTTGATAATTATGATATTTCTATATTACTCAGCTTTTAATGTTGTGTCTCTTTTTCTCATTGCAGTCGATCGCGCCATGAGTCCGGCACAGTCAGAGGACAGCGGGTTGGCGCCGGAGCGCGGTACCACCTACGCCACGATAACTTTGCCCCGCGACAACGCCCTCAACATGGGCATCACATTCGCAGGTAACGGTCAAAGACCACATGATACCCTCAGTCCCACAACCGTTCCCTTATTTCCTCAGTCCTCATCCCTTCCCAACCCTTCCCTAATCCTCTTTCCTCATTCTTTTTCTTCTCTTCTCTCATTCTTTTCCTTCCTCTCATTCTTTTCCTTCTTCTCATTCTTTTCCTTCCACTTCTCTCCCACCACTCGTGCCAATCTCCCTCGCCCGAAATACCCAAGTGACCCACTTGATGCCTAATGGGCTTTTAATTAACATTTTCAATCGATCTCGAATTCCTCCCCCCAACCTCTTCACCACCCTCCTCCTACCGTACCTTCACCCCCTTTGAGTTTGTGGAATTTTCCATTGAGTTCCCTTAATTTCGATAATTATGATTGAAGTGATTTTTTTTCTCTCTCTCTCTTTATCTCCCGTAAGGTGCGGGGGAAATTTTGACAGCTTCAAGTAAAGCCACGCGTCAGGCCACGTGTTCGTGCCTGGGAAGGAATCAGGAAATCACGACCGGAAGATTTCGGCGCCCGCATCTGTCGCTCCGGCTCTCGATGTGTCTGTCCATCGATCAGTACATTCGCTTCTGTCTGACGATCTCCTCCCCGCTCGACTGTCGGTCCTGTCGGAGGATCTCGATTTTCGGAACTGGATCTTGGACCAAAGGCAACAACCACCTATCTGTCTGACTGTCTGTCTGTCCATTCATTTGTCCGAGATCTTTGTTTCATCCTTGCCTTTCACTCGATCTGTGAACACTTCCTGTGTCTGTCAAACGTTAACCCTTGATGTGTTGTTGCCTTTTGTACTTCTTTTCAAGTGTCCTTCCACACGTTCGTCCAACTTTCTGTCTGTCTGTCTCTCTGTGCGTCTGTCTCTCGTCCATTCCATCTGTTCGTCTCAGTCATCGACGAGGTCGTCCTCGGCACTCAGCAAGATCGACGAAGATTTCATTCAGAAAGATCTCATTTTAAAAATAATCAAAGTGAAAGAGAATCCGTCTTTTCCTCCATGTTTTTCCCCGTTTTCAAATTGAATTCTGCGAAATCTTCGAATTTCCATTTCGTTTACTCGTCGCTCGCTTTCGTTCCAATAACTCGTGTTGAAAGGCGCTGATCATTTACGCTTCGATCGTTTACCCTCGTCCCTTCGTCCCGCCCACCACTCGGCCCAGCCCCTTCATCACATTCTGTCGACAGTGTTGTTTACGCTTCGATGGAAATTCTTCGAACAAATTTTGAAAAGGCCAAAAATTACAATTTTTGACAGTTGACAGGGTTTTTGAGTTAGTACTTATTTTTGAAATCAATACTGGTTTTCTATCTCCCTCGCTCTAGTATTGTTATACGAAAATTTAAACAATTTCTTTTTTTTCTCAAAATCGATTTATTATTTTCTAATTGAAAGTATTTCTTTTTTTATTCGGATCAAATAATTTTTTGTTCAGCATTTTTCGCAAGTTATTTTTGTTCGAGAAATTTATTTCGAAATATAAACATTTCAATTTGAAACAAAGCGATTTTTTATTTTGGTAATTATTTGCAATTTACATATACATATGTATACAATGTATATATTATTATCGATTTATTCGAAGTTCGATTTTATCAAATTGATAAAATTGATAAACATTTTTATTTCAACTTATCCCCAAACATTTTCTGGTTATTTATAATTTAATAATAAGAAAGAGTCCATCGAATACTCACAAGTTAAACTATTTTTTGAATAGAAATTATTAGTTTTTAGAAATTTTTTATTCTAATTTGAAAATGTTATTTTTATTCCAAACATCATCGAGTATTATGAAAGAGATAATGTTTTCTCATCCAATTAATTTCCTATAATTCATGAATGAGTTCATAAACTGTGGAAGAAATAAAAAATGTTGTATTTATGGTTGTTGTTGTTGGTTTGGATCATCAAATTGAGTCATTTCCATAACGATCCGCAAATAAATGTCGTCTAATGAGGCGTGTGCGAAAAACATCGTCAGAATGAGTTCTTCGAAAACGAAGATCGAAATAAATTAATTAAAATCTGAGGACAACGGATGATGAATGAGATAAAAAATATAAAAAAAAAAAACATCTTATACTCTTAGGATATATAATTTTAATATATACATTTACTCTGCAAAATTTTTAATTGAGCAAAATTCACTTCAATTCCCATTGATTTAGTGGCGAAACACCCTGTATACCACTATATACTATGTTGTCGTCTTCATTGGAGCTTTCACACGACCGGAAATGCGAATTGAATGTTTTCCAATTACGATACACGAAGAACCTTTTTGGCTCGACCTCTCATTCATTGAGGAAAACTCTGAAAATGTTCATCTTTCCAATGGGCGCGTTGCCAACTTGAAGGAAGGGGACAAATGGCCGCAACAACAACAACTACAGCAATAACTAAAACTACAACAACACCATAACAACAATAACAACAACAACAAATAAATCATGCAAAAATACACGCCGGTGTTCGAAACCATTTGAAACTAGTCCAAAGTTGTCATTGTCGCGTTTTTTCTATTATTTTTATTATTATTACTATTGAAATAAGCGAGAGAGATGAAATGCGAAAATGAAAGAAAATAAAAAAGAAAATCAACGAAATCCGTTCAGCCGGCGATTGTTGGCCATGTGTTCGGGCCAAATGCCGCATGAACATAGACATGGACATGGCTTTCAAGACGTCTAGACAGGCGGCGTTCAGGAAGTTCAAAAAGAAACAAAAACCCGAAGACGACTAGTTAAATAACAATAAAAGATAAATATAGCAAAAACTAAAAAAACAACATCTGATAATATTCAGATATTAATCCGCAGATTATATGTTGCGTGAACCAGTATCGGATTTTCCTATAGACATCGTTCTGTCTCTCGGTCTTAATATTAATTTCAAAATTAGTATTTTTTGTTTGGTATTTCTAAGGGAGGCGCACGATGATTTACGACGGGACGTGCGACCTCCTCCCTCGCCGAAAAATATGAAAATCAAATGGAGACCAAGTTGTAAAAAATAAGACAATAAAAAAACGAAACGCATTTCTAAATAAATCTTCAAAGAATTATGATCCATGATTTTTGGTTCTTGCTGGTATGAATGTTGTTATTTTGAGTATCACGAATATATAATTGATATAGTATATCTGTCTCGGTTGCGAAGTCGCTGGCGTCCAGTTGGCATTGATTAATGCGAAAGACAGACCGATTTCTTGATTGGAGGATGGGGAGTGCGAGTGGTGAGCCGGGAATTCCCGTTGAACTACTTAACATTTTCTACAATACAGGGTTCTTGGTATTGAAAAGGAAAAAAATTATACATAAGTTCATCATAATTCACTTTACATAATAACAAAATATTGTGGTAAAAAATGTAATTAACTTCATGCTGAAAAAATTCTATCACGGATTCCAATCATTCCATCATCGTGGTGAACATCATGTTAGGCATAAATTTCCGATCGTCCATCACTTTCCATCGAAGAGGTCTTCAATCACTTCCATCAAGTACAAGCAATAACATTTTGTTTAAGACCCGGAATTCCATGAATATTTCCATCGATGAAGGGATGGAAATATTCATATTTCTTCAATATTTTCCTCCCCTCATGTCCAAGTCCTTCCTTCAACTCATTGCATTTGATTTACATTTCGATTGATTGTTTATTTATTCAACTCCTTCTTCTTTCTCTCCCCGCACGGATCCAGAACGCAACGACCTTTCGTATCCACCTGTTGTCGGCTCGCTCAGTCCACTGGGTCATGCGGCCGACTTCCTAGCGCCCGGCGATCGGATCCACCAGATCGACGGCATCTCGACAATTGGGTTAACCAATCAACACATCATGAGCATGTTGTGCCACGGCGCTGGTGGCGGCGTCGGTGGAGGCGGCGATGGAGCAGCAGCTGTTGTCGAAATCGAGTATTCCCTGCCCGAGTACAGTGAGTATCGAACGTGAGAGAGAAACAGTGAGAGACAGGGAAAGATAACAAACAGCGACAGATAACAAACCGTGAGAGAGATGGGTCAACGGAGAGAACGAAGAGAGCGAAACTGAGAACACACTTCGGCTGCTGACAAGATGTTTATAAACAACTACAACAAATGTTTATAAACACTCGAGAGAGTGTGCGAGCAGCTGTTAAAAACACAAACACAAACACCCGACTCGGCAGAAAGGGACAGATAGAGGACCGATCGGCAGTGTTGCCAATTTGAGGAATTTCTTTGTTCCTCTTCTTCGGAAAGAGGAAATGAAGGAAGTTTGTTGCTTCTTGATTTCGAATAAATAATTGAATAAATTGGATAATCGAAAGTCGTTCACCTCGTGGACATTTGAATCTCAAGATCTTCCGATGTCCATCTCGCTCTCTCGTTGTTCTTCTCACTCTCTCTTTGTCCATCGCCCTTTCTTGTTGTCCACATCGCTTTGTTTCATATTTATTGATTCAATAATTTTTTCCGTTTATTTTTCTTTTCACGTCCCTCTTGACGATCATCAACAATGAAAATAATCACAACAACGACGATTCCATTCACCTCAAATCGATTGATCGATCGCCCCACGATCTCCGCCATACGCCGCCCATCATCATCAATATCGATCGTCCTCAACAAAACAGTCTCCCAAAATAGTCTCTGCGTTACGTCGAAGCTGGCGCAGATCACCGTCGAGCGCGAAAGCGGCTGCCTCGGGCTGACGCTGCGCGGCGGCGGCGACTTCCCCCTGATCGTGACCCATGTGCGCCCGCACGGACCCGTCTACAAAACGGGCCGCATCAAGCCCGGCGATCGGCTGCTTCGCGTCGACAACGTGAGTATAAACAACAGAGAGTGCGAAAGGGAAAATGCGGAAAAGAGAGAGAAAGAATTCTGTGAAATTCGATGAAATGCACCTGTTGCATCCATCCACTGATTCCGTCTCTTCCGCCTCCTTCTCTTTCTTCAACCTCCTTCCCATTCTTCCGCCTCCTTCACCTTCTCCCCACTGAACACAACCCATCCATCAATCATTCGACACTTTCTCAAGAATTCCACTTTCCATTTTCGGTTGCTGCTGTTCTTCCTGTTGATGATGTTGGTGCTGCTATTGTTATTGTTGCTGTTGTTGCTATTGTTATTGTTGCTGTTTTGCTATTGTTATTGTTGCTGTTGCCCCCGGTTGCTGTTCATGTTATGATGGAAAACGCAGATCTCTCTGATTGGCAAAACTCTCGCGGAAGCCCAACAAATCATCAAATGTGGCGGCCACATTTCCGGCTACACCAATCTCACCATCGAATACGACGTCTCGGTGGTCCAGAGCGTCGAATTCTCCATGGGTCCCCTGCTGATCGAGATCGAGCGCCCGATGAACGACAAATTGGGTCTCGTGCTCTGCAATTTCTCATCGGCACCGGGACCGACGACGTCGTCATCGACATCATCCTCGTTGCCGTCATCAGCGTCGGGCGCGTCGTCGGCGACGCACGATCACTCAAAAATCGACGAAGTCAGTCCGGCTGGAGTCTATATAGCGAGCATACTCCCAGCAAGCATAGCGGATAGGTGAGTTCCCGATCTTGATACCGAAATATTATATCGTGTCCTAAATACCCGAAGCCTCTAATGGTATTTGATAGCTGTTCATTTACTTGAATTTGCTTTAAAAAATTATCGATTTTCTTCGAAGAAGATTACAGATTATTCGAAATGGGTTTCTTAGTATAGTCTATTGATATATTGTTTTCTTGAACTAGGGATATACTTTTAGTTTAGTGCAGAGATATTTGGTGTTATTCATTAGAAAAGATAATCTCTTTTTTTAATGTTCAAATAAAAACCAGAATATATTATTACTAAAGAAATGATGAATTCTCGACAAAGAGTTTCTCAAATTCCTCGTACTCCTTGGCCATAACGACTTGTGCCGTTTGTCTGTCTGTCCGTACATTTGTCTGTCCCCATCGCCTGACAAATCCGAAACAACCAAGCGCTTTGTCGTCATTATTCGTGGTTAATTAAAAGTCTGCTAGACGCGAGACACCATCGTCCTCCTCCATCTCCTTCCCTCAGATCCTCGGTTAATCCTCAAGCGAACAGATTCAAGAACCCGATCTGCCGGTCGTCATAGGAAGAAGTAGATAAAGAGAGAAGTGAAAGGAAAACAAAATAGTGATAATAAAAAATAATGATCATAAAAAGTAATATAAAAATAATTGCAAAAATGAATTCTACATACTGAGATGAGATGTGTGAAAAATTGATTTATTTCAGATGCGGAGCGCTGTCTGTCGGCGATCAAGTCCTCTCCATAGACGAGACCATCGTCGAGAACTCGGCCTACAGCCCGGATGAGGTGATGACACTGCTGGATACGTGCACAGGACGCGGCTACACACAGATGCAGATACTCCCCGCACACGCCCTGGCACGAAGAGGTGAGTTCGGCGGTGAAAAAGGGACTCGGGTCGAGGGCGAACGATGGATCGTTTGGTTGCCAGGGATCAACAGAAATGATGTTGGTGTTGTTGTTGTTGTGGAGAGGGAAATTTGCATATTTTGACCAGTTTACATGCCGAGATTTCGTCATGTTGTCCCCTGCCTCCGGCCCCGGGGGGCGTTCTTGGTGGGCGTGGATGAGTTAGCGACGCCGCACTGGATGTTGACAGAGACAGCGACAGACAGACAGACAGAGTCATGAGTTGGCGTATGTGGACATGTGGAGCATGTTGGGGCGGGCGTCTATATGTGTGTGTGTGTTTGGCGTCTGCAGGGCCGACAGCGAACAAATAACGCGGCTTGCGAAAACAACACCGATGGCTACAAGAACAACATCATCCGGACAGGCGTCTAACGGGACTGCCAGGGACGCCTTCACTAGACAATGATGAGGGCGATTATGATGATCGTGTTGATGATGATGATATTTATGATTTAGATGATGTTTATTATGATGATGATAGTGGTGATGATGATGATTGGAAAGACACGAACTCCCCGGGGGACCCCATCATTAATGAGTTTTCCATGTCGTCCCTTCGTCGACTGAAGAAACATCTTCTTCTAGGCGTTGGGGGGTGATGGGCGGTGAGGTGGAGGGGTCGTGAGACATATCATGAGTTTTGGTGTCACCGATCGAAGGTCTTCGTTTTGTGTAGAGAAACGACAACGGGCCATTATAACAATAAAAATAACTATAGAAATAAAGTTATTTCATTATGGATTTTTGCATGCAGTTTCTCATAAATCTCTGCAACAACTATAACAAAAACAACAACTATAACATTGACTATAACAACAACTACAACAACAATCGCCTCCCTCGACTCTTCTCGAACCAAGGCGATCGTTGCGATTTTCGTCGGCGCTGACAACCGAAGCGAATGAATGCGTCCATTTGTTGTATCTGGCCTTGTTGCTATTGATGTTGTTGTTGTTGTTCTCATTGTTGTTTATATGTTTGTTGTTGATACCGTCTCTAGACTTATGTCAATATCATTTGTGACATGTGGCGATCATAAAACATAAATATCAACAACAACGATGATAATCGTGATTTGCTGTACGGAATAATTTTTAATTAAATTAATTGGATGAAGAAAAATATGAAGCTTTACCAATAATAAAGTAGAAGAAGATGAAGGTGGGAGAAATTAATAAATAAACTTCTTTGTTTTGTGAAAAAGTCTGGTTTTCGACAAGATCCTAAAAATTAAATGATCGACATTTTATTTTCGCCTTTTCATATAATGGGACAACCTGAGGAGCATTCATTAATCCCATGGTATTCGAAGCGTCGACAACGCTTTTCCACTCCTCGTTCTCCTCCAGGTCGAAAAACCCATTTGTCCTCCTCAACTTCACATCACCAGGCCACTCAGCGCCGACGAAAACCTCTCCGTCTCCAAGACCCAAGGCACAAATAGATGGGGATCATCCTGTCATGGGGACGAGATCACCTCCATTTTCCTCTCCTCACTTCCGTCCGCAACCGGTTGACACGATGACATGCTCATTAATTTCATACCCCAATAAGGCATGGATCACGGCGCACGGTTCAACGTGCTCCGAGGATCCCCAAATGGGGCAGAGAAACTCCGACGAGGAGCCTGATCTAATGGAGGCCAATCGTCTGGAGTCTGGGGAGGATTTTTATTGAAGTATTTATTGGAGTGCCTCGTGCTGGAGAAGTACTTCTCCAATTTGGCAACCCCCTCCCATCACTCGCTGTCTCCCCCTCGCGTTGGGGCGACTCAGTCATCGGGCCCCAAACTCATCAGGGCCGCCGTCAAACGCACATAAATTGTATGGGTTCCAGGCGGCATTTAATTTCCATTAAAATCGAAATCCCGAAATAGACGCCCATTTCTCATCGACTATGGTTGGACTATTTTCAGGTCACACAACGCTCGGCAGCCCGAAGTACGGTTTCAGCACCTTGGAGTCCCGCAAGTCGCGTCAACGCCAGCGGTTCGTGCGCAAGAGTTCGCTTCCCCTGGACGGCGGCGGTGGTGGAGGAGGCAGCGGCAGTGGCAGCAGCGGCGGCAGCGCCAGCAGCGGAGGCAGCGCCGCGGGCACTTCCGGCCCAGGGATGGCCAGCAGCACGATCGGCACGATGATGCACCACTCGACCAGCCTCGGTCTGTGTCGCTCGGAGACGTTCCCCGTGCTGCTCGACTGCAGCCAGGGCTCCGGCCTCATCCTGGGCAGTGGGGCGGCGGGAGCGGGGGGCCGTGGCGTGTTGATCGCTCAGGTGATCGGCGACTCGGTGGCCGACCGCAGTGGCTGCATCCAGAAGGGCGACCGCATCGTGGCCATCAACAAGATGTACAACCTGGAGGCGAGCACGATGCGCCAGCTGCTCGGCGACATGGGGACGACGCGGTCGCACGGCGGCAGCGGCGCCGCCAACTGGCTGGAGCTGGAGATCGAGTTCGACCTGGCCGACACGGTGGTGCCCTCGAGCGGCGTCTTCAACGTGAAGCTGCTGCGTCCGCCGGGTCGGGCGGGCGGCGCCGGCCTCGGGATCAGCGTGAACGGCTCGAGCCACGGCGGCTTCGTTATCGCCGACGTGAAGCCCGGTAGCCCCGCCCACCGGACGGGCACGTTGCGCCCGGGCGACATCCTCCTGGCCGTCGACAACCACCCGGTGCAGCACTTCAACGTCGACGCCCTGCTCAAGGAGGGCGGCGGCAGCAGCGCCAAGGGCGACTTCACCACGCTCACGATCAAGCGCAACATGCTGCCGGACTTCCTGTTCGACGCCCAGCAGAAGATCGCCGGCCCCATCTACAGCAACTGCCCGGCCCCCGGTCCCGGCGGGGTGGAGCACGACCTCTACAGCAGCGCCTACGTTTCGGCCAAGTACGGCGAGGTCAAGTACAACGACTGCGTCTCGCTCAAGTCGACGACGCCCCAGCCCGAGTATTTCCGATCGGACGGCGATCAGACGACGACGACCTCGACGTCATCATCGTCGGTGCAGATACGCCACCATCCGGCGGGCGTGGCCAACTGGGGCCAGACGCCGACGATGGGCCGCTCCTACGCCGCGCAGAACACGCAGAGCCTGACCACGGAGCTGCCGGACGATGACAACGCCTACAATGACTTCGGACCCTACGACCTGGAGCGCTATGCGAGGTACGACGATGTCTCTAAAAATGCTCCATACTCTTATTTTGAACATATATGTTTTTTCTTTCTCTTCCAGCACCGATTGCACCACGCTGCCTCCGCCGATGGAGAACAAGGTGTACGGGTCGGCGGCCAGCTCGAGCAGCTCCAAGAGCAGTGGGAACAGCAGCCTCCACCAGATCATCTTCACGGTGCGGCTGGAGCCGATGGGCGGGCTGCTCGGTATCACCCTGGCCGGCAGCGAGGACATCAGCAAGGCGATCACGATCAGCGGCATCGTGGAAGGTATCGGCAATTGACAAAAAATCCGTTAAGTTCGTTGAGTTTCAACCGCTTTCCTCTGACCGACAGGTGGCATCGCTCACAAGAACGGCCAGATCCAGGTGGGCGACCAGCTGCTGGCCATCAACGAGGACTCCGTCCAGGGGATGCCGCTCTCGCACGCCACCAGCATCCTGCAGAACCTCGGCGACATCGTTGACCTGAAGATCCTGCGTGGCCACGATGTCGGGTCCCATCCTTTTGGCTCCCATCTGGACGCGTCGAATATGCCGCAGCCTCAGGCGATCTACGCCAAGGTGCAGCGACGGCCCCGCAGTCCCACCGCCTCCTCGTCGTCGAACAACGACGCCGCCTCGTGCAGCGGCAAAGACTCGAAACCGCGCGTCTTCCACGTGACCCTGTACAAGGATAAGGTCTACGACGACTACGGGTTCTCCGTGTCCGACGGCCTCTACGAGCGGGGCGTCTTCATCAACCGCATCCGCTCTGGGGGCCCGGCCGACATGTGCGGCATGCTGAAGCCCTTCGATCGCATCATGCAGGTGAGTCGAGTGATCAAGAGAGAAGATTATATTCGATGAAGAACTTCAAAAATTCTACTAATCTTTCTTCCATCCCCGATTGCAGGTGAATGAAATGAAGACCCAGGACTTCGACTGCTGTCTGACGGTGCCGTTGATCGCGGCCGCTGGCGACAAGATCGAGATGATCATCCAGCGCACTGAGTAGTCTCCACCGATGCTGCCTCCCAGTGCCTTCCCGAGAGACCAGAGACCAAAGGATGTTTCCAGCTCTACTCAAACCAAATACTAATTTAGTAATACTCTTAATACTCTAAGTTTGCAATCTTTTTATATACATATAAACATAATATTCTAATTCTAATATGCCAAAAACAAAAATACTTAAAACGGATTTATAATTAACGCTAGGTTCGCCATAACATGTCATAGACGTACATATGTAGTTTAACTAAGGATACTTAGATGCCCAAAGGGTCTTTTCCACAACAACAACAAAATGTTTTTTCTTTCTAATTCAAATCATCCACATTTTGCTTTTTATCATATAATTTAGTTAGTAACTTTTGTAATAATATTGGTGCATATTTTTTTTATAGTGTACCGATTTTTCTGCAATAATTATATACACATGCACATAATGCCAAATTTTATATATTTATCGATGCTATAATGATGACAATATTGACAGCTATTTACGATTTATACACTATATATAGAAATCATTTAATGCCATGCGAAGAACTATATGCCATATAACTATATATTATATATAAACATTTATTATATATACCAATATAATATATAACCATATACCATATACAACAATATGAGATATATGTATAATTATGAACTAATATTTTCATATGTTAAATAAAATATTTGTAAATACAATGAAGATTGTTTTGATCGTGAAATGGAAATTTTTAATATAAAATGATATATCATTCTCACTAACCTGAGTCCATTATCGATTCACTGATGATCGCCAAATGATCTCTGGATAGATTGTTTCCAAATCTTCTAATTTCTACCTACGTCACGATGATGGACTTTTAAACCCATCCGCGAGGTAAACAACAACATGTTGACATGCATCGTGTCTATTGTATTGTTTATTATGCCCCAATGATCAAGCGCAACTCTCGAAATGAGTGCTGTAAGTGCGGAAAACATTGCACTTTGAGTCCGGCGTCATTGGTTCCTGATAACATTTGCTCTCCTCGATGTCTTTGACGTGCAAATACTGGAAATATTCCCAACCGGATCTGCGCGATATGGTAAATACGGACCTCTTGACTCAAAGAGGACTCAAAGTACACTTACATAGGAGGGAGATTATCTAGTACTTGGGGTATGTATGGCGAGTTCTTGAAGGCAGCTTCAGTAGACCTCTTTCTCATATCATCCCAGTCCAAGATCGGTGTGAACCCGGTGCAAGATCGGTTCTCAACCCGGTGCATAATCGGTTATGAACCCGGTAGAACCCCACTGTTGACCGTCCCCCAGACACGTCGGGCCTACATTCAGACAAGATGGCTATCGATAAGGATCGCTCAGACCCCCAACAATTGACGTCAACGATCCCATATATACACATGTCTGTAAATATCTGGACGGAGGATCATTAAATAATACTTAATTGCGAAAAGAGCTTGTGAACACAGGTCAGACGATGTGACCGCCATTGGAATGGACTTTGGAGTCGCATGCGAAGTCAAGTCGACTTGAAATTTTTCTGATAAGCTTTTTGTGGGAACCGTGAACGTGAACGATCGGTGCTTCATTCGGGACTAAAGTCAAGCTTCTCATGAGAAAATAGGAAAAAATATCACAGTTTTCTCTGGGGAGTATTTTTACGTTCGACTAAAATTAGATCGGTTCTAAAACCTCGATGTCGACGTAGTGCTGACACAATTCGCGAATAAGATTAATTACAAGGTTTCACGATCAATAGACAGTAGAGGAGATTTTTGAAAGACCTTCTTGGAACCACTTATGGTAGACTCAGTAGACGATATTTCAGAACTCTTTTCGCTTTCTGTCTCGCCCGGTTCGATGGACCGTGAACAGTTGATTTCGTTGTCTATCGCAAGAGGTCGCCGCCGATCATGTGGCGATGTCATTAAGAGTGAAGGAGCCCATGTAGATCTCTGATAAACTGACCGCAAGACCAAAAGAGGTAGAAGGGGAGATGGAGTGCGAGAGAGAGAGAGGACGGAGTTGATGTGTTTCATCAATGTCGGGAGGTTTGATGTCATTAATTTTTTCTTAGTTTTTATCGTCCCGTCGCATCACAGCTGATCTGAGCTGATGGCAAGGGGTTTGTGGTGGCCTCTTCCAGACGGTTCTGTTGATTGCATTTTCTCATATGGTATTCTTCGAACGACTTTTTATACCCTACACCCTGTGGGTAAGGGTATATTCATTTTGTCCTTCCGTTTGTAACGCATTAAAGGAGAGGTCGTAGGTATGGAAAAGTATATATATTCTTGATCAGCGTCACCTCCTGAATCGATTTAGCTATGTCCGTCTGTCTGTCTGTCTGTCTGTCTGTCCGTCTGTCTGTCTGTCTGTGTGTCTGTGTGTCTGTCTGTGGAAATAGATTTTGTGAAGAAACGGTAAGAGATACTGACTTGAAATTTTGGATTTAGTATTTCTATATTAATAAGCTACTTGTATGTAAAAATGGACGTAATCGGTCAACGGACACGCCCACCTCCCATGTAAAGCAAAAGGTTTATATGGGATATCTGGTGAACTATGGTATATATCGAGATGAAATTTTGTGTGTGATCATGTTCCACTGATACGAGTTTAAAAGACAAAAATGGAAAACATCGCCCATCGGACACGCCCACCTCCCATATAAAGCAAAAGGTTTATATGGGATATCTGGTGAACTATGGTATATATCGAGATGAAATTTTGTGTGTAATCATGTTCCACTGATACGAGTTTAAAAGGCAAAAATGGAAAACATCGCCCATCGGACACGCCCACCTCCCATATAAAGCAAAAGGTTTATATGGGATATCTGGTGAACTATGGTATATATCGAGATAAAGTTTTGTGTGTGGTCATGTTCCACTCATACGAGTTTACAAGTCAAAAATGGATAACATCGCCCTCCCATATAACGCAAAAGTTGAATATGGTATATATGATAAACTATGGTATATATAGAGATGAATTTTTGCGTCTGATCATGTACCACCGATACCAGTTTACATACTAAAAATTGACAAGCTACAGCTCAAAAGCTACAGCTCAATGTTGGATATGGTAAACCATATAGACAGTTATTAGATTAAATATTGCTACTAAGAGTTCCCAAGAATCAAATGGAAAATATCTCTTATAGGACACGAGCACCTTCCATACAAAATCGTAGATCTACAAGAAATCCAACTACTTTATGGATGTTATTAGCTGATGAAAGGTGGGAGTGAATCCAAGAAGAAAGAGACCACATCCAACTGAACCTCAATGGACGCCCATAAAAATTGATTATATCTTTTCAATATAAACGTAATGAGCAGGTGACGATTGAGAGAATACAATCCCTGCTGATGGGATCACAATCCACAAAAGTCAGGGAGCTACATATTTCCAAATGGCTGTTCATCTTCAAAGTGGAATCAATCACGCGGCACTATATGTTGCTTATAGTAGCGCAGCAAGTACTTCTGGACTTTATATTGTTGAAAATTTCTACCCTCCCAAGTCTGTTGTTGAATCAGATTTTGTCTGCATTGAAATGAACATCTAAAATAGGAAAAGCAACTAAAGGCACATTATGATTTTATGGCACACAAAAAATCATCGATTCAATTATTCTTCCATAAATTGCTGAGCTTTTATTCGCACTTTCAAGATATTAGCAATGGCACAATGCTGCAAACACCAGAACTACTTCGTTTTGTAGAAACATGGGCCCCTATAAGATTCCTAACTTCACTCTTATTCATAGATTAGACAATCGACACAAAAAGGGTATAATCGTGTTTGGAATACGAAAATAGCTTCAAATATATAATTTCTCTTTGAAAGAGGCCACAGTTGTGAAAATCGCACAATGGAGTTAATAGCATTGAAGTGTAATGATGCATTTTCACTAATTATTGATAGAAATTCACTCTTTTTCCTTTAATAAACGTTGTATGCAGGGTGTAGGGTATGTAAACTTCGGCCTGGCCGAAGTTAACAGATTTTGCCTGGGTGGACCAGGCAAACCGGGGGAGCGAAGCGACCCCGGTGCTCTAGTTCTTCTTCATTATATTCTTCTTCTCCCTCTTGTTCTTTAATTTTTTCGATTTGCCATTGCATGGTAGTGCCTGGTATATGTTGTTGTTGTTGGTAGTATTGGGATTGTGTAAAGAGACGTCGACGACGACGATGGGTTTGTGGTTGCAGTCAATGTTGTTATTGTTGTTGGTCATTTTGCAGTTTCGATGAACAATAAACCGACTACCGATTGCAACGGTTTCATTATTCCATGCGACGGGTACACTGAGAATAATGAAAGCATTTGTTCTAATTGAGTTTTACTATTCTGAAAAAAATATTACTTTGGTTTAAATATGTTTACCTTTAACCTAAATTCATAACTTAATTTACTTCAAAAATTCAACTAAATACTTTGGTATTATTCTAATGGGGTTTTCCTTGATTTATCCGTAATTTCCACTGATAATTCCCTCTTGTCTTTATGACATTATTTAACAATGGATTTTGGTATTTCCACCACATTGTCTCTTCTAGTGTTATCCGGTGATATGCCTTAATGATAACTGGACAATTGAATATAATGATTTATTTTGGATTATATGGAGATTGTATTCGCAATTGTTGCCCATGTCTTCTCTGTCGCAAAATTTCTCTCAGTGTACTCCGGATGGATGTGCGTGAATGCAGCGCCGACAAAACGTGAAAAACACGGAGAGGCGACAGAAGATCAAAGTTCTGTGCGTCTCTTCGACTGATATCAAGATCGGAGCCGAGCTCGTGGCATCCGAACCCATTCCCTGTCTTCCCGTTTTACACCAGCCCCACTTGAGCATAGTTTCTTCTGATCGTTTTTTTTAATTAAAGTTTTATTTTTGTTTATTTAATTTTCTATTTTATTTTTATCTCTATTTTCTTTTTCCATTTTATTTCTATTTGTTTTTAACTTTATTTTTATTTCTTTTTTATTTTTAATTTTTTTTTCTTCTTTTTTTTGTTGATTCTTTTAGTAGTACGATCGGAGACGATCGATCGATGATCGGCTTTGGGCTGGACGACGAGACGGAATGAATAAAATTGCCTGCTCGGAGCCGAATCAATTTAGTCTGTCGACGATTTCCAACAAGACAGTCTCGAGGTCTGCATTCGCGAAGAACAAAAAACCCCAAACGAAATATTCGAAAAGGAATACAAAATAATTCGCGAGCGATAAGATTAGACACGCAAGAACAAATAAAATTAATCCAGAAAAACTGAAACAAGTGAATAGGAACTAAATAACTTAATAACTAAAAGGACAGAACAATATTTTATAATAATCTGGCTGATCGATCAATAGAACAATATTCCAAGGTGTGAATTATTAGGAAGTGCTGATCGAGTGCCAGGAAGAACCTTCGATCGTTGATTGTTTAGTGATCCGGCGGTGCTTGGGTGATCCCAACCGATCCACGATGTACGTGGCCAACACCACGGGCGGCCTGATGCTGCAGACGATGCTGTATTTGGCCAACCAGACCAGTCGGGCGGCGGTCAACACGCTGGTCGATCTGCCGCCAGCTCCTAAGAGCGGTAAGTCTGCTGTCAATTGTCGGCCAATTGTGTCTCCTGGATGGATTGGGTTTGTCCATCTGATCGCCTACCGCCCTAACTCCCTCCCTCTCTCTTCAACAACATTCACAACAGCCATGTGTTGCAAGACAACGTGCCAAGTTAAGTGGCATGTGGTTTGAGCTTCCAGAAGATTTTGTTTACCAAGTCTGGGTTTTGTCTTCTGAGGTTTCAAAACTGTGTTCAAAGACATCAAAGCTACTAATTGCCGGTAGTTTGGAAACCTGAAGTCGGAGCAATTGTTGCAGCCCACTTGGCGCTGGCACATGTAGTCGAAATTATTAGCAATTAGTCGTAGGTTTCCAAATATGAATATTATTACATCTCGTTCGGGAAGTCCATCATGTGAATATTTTTTAATATTTCACGAGGGAGAACTTTTCCATATTTTACTATGAAGTCGGTTGGTAATTAAAAATCATCCACTATCACGTGTAGTAAATGACTATCTGTATAATCATGGGTATAAAAGGCGAGCAGGGGGCCGAGTTCGGCATGGGGTTAAGCCCAGCTTATCGCTCCTTGGACAACGCGTCACGTAGTGTAGTCCACATGATCCATTAATGAGGTACAATGTAGTTCACAAGCAGATAAGAGGGCTAACAAGCTGATTGAGCGATCTGTGCTTTTCGCAGTTTGCGAAAACCTACACCAAGGTTCCTAACCAAGAGACTTGAGGGAATCTTTTATAACATCTTGTTCTCTTTTTCGTTTTCTAAAATCATTTTCTCATTTTCCTTGCAGACATCAACGAGGTGAAATGCTACGGTGTCTACGGCTGCTTCCCCCTGAATGGACCCTGGACGACGGTGACCCGCCAGATCAACGTCCACCCACAGAAGCCCTCACAAATCGATCCCCACTTCACGTTATACACGTCGCGAGCCTTCGATAACCCGCAGTTCATCGATCTCAACGATCCCGAAAGCGTTCCGATGCTGGGCATCAACCCGAATGGGAAGATCTACGTGCTGGCCCACGGGTACCTCGAGTCAGGCATCATGCCATGGGTAGGTTTCGACCGCTCTTCCTTGTCTCTCTCATATTAACTGAGAGCATCTTCTTGTTTTTGTCCCTCCTCCAGATGATCGATATGGGCAAAACGCTGCTGAAGCACGAGCCCGAGGGCGAGACGGCCGTCATCCTCATCGACTGGGGCGGCGGCTCGAGTCCGCCCTACGTCCAGGCCGTGGCTAACATCCGCCTGGTCGGAGCCATCACGGCCCATGTCATCCACATGCTCTACGTAAGGAATCCCTCACAAACTTCTACTGGGAAGGATTTTTATTTTATTTTGCTCTGTTTTATACTTTGGTTTCCAGGAGGAGCTCGGCCTGCCCGACCTGAGCAACGTCCACATCATCGGCCACTCGCTGGGCGCCCATCTCTCCGGTTACGCCGGGTACCACCTGCAGCGGGACTTTGGCCTGAAGGTCGCTCGCATCTCGGGCCTCGATCCGGCCGCCCCCCTCTTCACCGAAACCGATGCAATCGTTCGGCTCGACCGCTCGGACGCTCACTTCGTCGACATCATCCACACGGACTCGAATCCGCTGATGAAGGGCGGACTCGGGATCTATCAGCGCATCGGGCATGTGGACTTCTATCCGAACGGCGGCTTCGACAACCCCGGCTGCGACGTTCGGCTGCAGGAGTACATGAAGAACCGCCAGAACTCGCTGCTGGCCACGATGCAGCAGTTCCTCGGCTGCAACCACATCCGCAGCTACCAATACTTCCAGGAGAGCATCGTCAGCAAGTGTCCCTTCATGGGCGTCACCTGCGACTCCTTCGAGGTGGGTCGACTTTACCCTGGTTCCAAGTTGGAAGTTGTCCTAATCTCTTCTCTCTCCCTTTGTAGAGCTTCCGTGAGGGCCAGTGTTCGCGGTGTGGGGAGGACGGCAGCCAGTGTTTGCGGATGGGCTACCACAGCCTGGAGGACTACGAGCGCCTGAAGAAGGCCGGCAAGGTGGACCTCAGGAAGCCGCCCGTGCTGTACCTGATGACCGGCGACCGGAAGCCCTTCTGCCGTGAGTCTCCTTGTCCTCCTCCGAGTGGGAATAGTTATTGAATGATCGTTCTCTCCCTCTCTCCAGGAGTTCACTACAAGTTGAGCGTGCGCGTGTCGAGCAACGACGAGAGCACGATGCACGGCGGCGAGATCGGCACGTTGTCGGTGCGACTCCACGGACACGGGAAGAAGGCCACCGAGCGGATGAACTTCTCGCCGAAGCCGATGTATTTCGAGCCGGGCTTTGAGTATAGTTCGTTGGTGCCGGGTCGGGATTTGCGAGAGCCTCAGTACGCCACCGTCTTCTGGGAGTACCAGACGAACCTGCTGAATCCGCTGACGTGGCGCATCCTGTCGTCGCCACGGATCTTCCTCGACTACGTCCTGGTCGAGTCGCTGGAGCACGAGATCTACCTGAAGCTGTGTCCGCTCGATGGGGGTGCGATTATTTCTGGGAACGAGAACGTGCTGCAGTTCAAGTTCTGTCAAGACTAACGGAGGCGAAGACGTCGGTGATGGCATCGATGAGGTAGACGTAAGCGAACGAAGCTGAGACACAAATCATAGGTTGTTGTCTTATCTGCTGGAAAACGAAAGAAAGATAATTCTGTTCTCTTCTCACAATATGTGAGCAGCTGTTCTCTCGTCATCAACTGTACTCATATCAGCAACTGTTCTCATGTCAGCAACTGTTTCCATGACAACAACCGATCCCATCTCAGCTCCTGTTCCCAACCCCAGCACAACTCAACGTTAGCAAAGACACAAACCACATTCACTCGATGATGACCAACGAAATGAACACATCCACTCACCAACACCAACACTCACCCATTCAAACAATCAATGCAATTGTTTTATTTACGCGGATGTCGTAAATAATCCCTAATTTATTCATTTGTAAATACTTCACTTTAATTTATTGATAAATTACAATTAATTAACACTTAGAATTAACATTAATAATTAATGAATTATACGTATGCAAATATGATAAAAAACTGGAGTTTTATTTTCTTCAGAAATATGTGAGAGTTTTTATGAGCTAAATCTCCAAAACTGAAGTTTGGGGAATACCTCTCTACAGAGTCCTTAAAATATATCCTTAAAAAATCGTCCCCAATAAAAGTCCTCCGTTCAACATTAAAATTCTTTAATCAGATTGATATTAGTAAATATTGAAATTTTCGAAATGTGCATATTAATTAAAAATTCCTTATAATATTATTATATTACAAACATTATTAATATATTAATAAGAGTTATAACAAACAAAAATTTCAATTTAAAAAAAATAGTTTAATATTTCTCTTCTGAAGAATTTTTGATATTTTGGTTTTGGAAGATATTTCATTCTTTAGATGGTAGAAGTGCTTTTTTTTCTTTACAATCGATTTCACTCTTTAGAAACGATTTATTTCTTTAGAAGGGATTTCTTTCTATAGCATCGATTCTTTCTTTCGAAGATATAGTTTTTCTTTCAAAATATTAAACTCAAATAAAAAATATCATAATTCACTTAAATGTTTACGATAAACTTTTTAGTCATATTGCACCGAAAATACACGAATAATATTCGCATTTACATTTGTATATGTATTGGTATCTTAAAATAATTATGTTCAACATTGTAATTTTTGTTTTTAAAACGCATTTAGTTCACTTGTTATCACCGCGATGTACTGCTCGTATACTGCTCTTCTTCTTCTTCTTCTTAGTCATTTTGCACATGTGTTATTTTAACATCCCTTCTATTCTTCTATTCCATTACCTCTATCAAGGATAAAGATTTTCTGATTTTCTACATTTGATTCGATTTCTCAACGGCTGGCATCTCATCGTCTATTCATATCGTTTGACGCCATCGTTACTCTGTCCTCTGCTGTTGTCCTTGCACTGATGTCTATCAACCCTCTCTGACGACATCTGTATCCCGATGGATGGATATCCTATCGCAAGATCTACATTTTCCTGAACTTATCCCGGTCTTTCAGGACATCGCCGTCTCTCTCATACTCTCTCCTCATCACGAACGATGACTCTCTTTCAAACCTAGATCACATTTTCTCACTTCTTCTGCACCTCTTTTCTCACATCATCTCACCTTTGCTCCCTTCAATATATCTCCCCTTTTCTTCCATCTATCCACCCATTCTTCATCCCCTCTCTCACCGCTCGGAATTTACAACTTCTCGAACGCATTTGCATTCGTCAGCATCTCGCGTGTCAGACGCCAGACCTGCTTCGCCGCCTGCTCCAGCGAGCTGGGCGACTTCCCCTTGAACATGTCCAGGCTGGGCAGGAAGTAGTGGGGACATCGCCGATACTGCAGGCACGAGATCAACTGCAGGAAGATCCCGTTCAAGCGGTCCGCGATGCAGCCCTCGTCCCACTCGTAGTCGCGCGGATGCTTCTCGCACTCGTAGAGCAGGAGATTCTTCAGGTGGTACGCGGTGATCGGATTCCCGGGAAGGTCCAGGTGCCGATCGCGCAGGGTCTTCAAAATGCTCAGACAACGACGTCGACAGCCACCTGAAGGAAGAAAGAGCTCAACTCAATCGTCCTGAATCGTCGTCCTCTTCCAAATTGGAAAAACTCACCTTGGAGTAGTCGATTCTCGGCCTCGAAGAAACTCAGGACCCAGGCGTCACCCTCCATGCTCGCAGCATTGTTGTTCTTGTTCTGCATGATGACGCTCTCCTTGGAGAGCAGGTCGAAACCCTCGGTCTTCACCTCGGCCACGATGTTCGGATGGGGCCACGGCAAGTGGGGCAGCGGCCAGTGGGCGGCCGAACGCGGCCAGATGCCAGAGCACTTGAAGGCGGGCGTGATCTGGACGACGAAGCGATCGCGGATGCGCAGCTTCACCTCCGTGGTGTCGCCGATCATTTTGACCATGTCGCGGTAGATGCTCTTGTCGACTGCCTGCGCGACCAGGGTCTGGAAGCGAGCGCGGATCTTGCGGGACGAAAGATAGCCGGAGGCTGTGATGAACTCGACCCAGAGCGACATCGAGCGCTTCCGGCCGTCGCTGAGCTTGAGAACGGCGCATCCGGGCAACGTCCCATCGTCGACGAAATTGAAGACGCCCATCTGATTCAGATACAGAACGATCTCGAACTCGTTGGGCGAGATGACCTCGACGCCCTCAAATCTGTAGCGGTTGAAGGGTTGGAAAAGAAGGAGGAGAATTAATATATCGAAATATTTAGATGGGTTATAGACTATGGTTGTTTGATAGTGAAGAAAATGATCATATGGAACGCTTTGATCTATGTATGTATAGTAAGAAAGATCGATGATCCTTTATGACTGGAAAGAAAATCCCTTTAAGGTGAATCTCTCAAGCTGATATAATAACTTAATCTTCTATAGGTCTATGAAATTGTATTTTTTCTCTATCATTCCACTGCCTCTCCAACTGTGAACTGCAGAGCCTTTCAAACTGTCAAGAAACTCATCAGGAACACGTCGTCTTCATCGCTATCAGACCACAACTTGTGAACCAGAACGAGACGTAATTCTAGTAGCAACATTTTGACAGACAATTTACGAACAATTTGTTCCTGTCATTAGGCTGACAATCACAATAACAACAGCAAGTTAACAACCACACGTTCTTGTTTTTGTTGTCGCTGTTGCAATTAGTTTCCATTAAGAAGCCTCAGACGCCAGTCGACAGCAGTTGCAACCACATTTCTGGATCTTTCAACCGCTTTGACAATTTGCATGTTCCTCATGTTGCTTGCTCCTCCTACCTTTTCAGTGTCCACAACATCTTCTTCGTCATCATCATCATCATTATCATGAGCGGAATTAATATCATGAAGAATGGAATCGTCTTCATCAGCAGTAAAATCAACAGTCAACAGTGAAATCCTCATCAACAGTGAAATCCTCATCAACAGTGAACCGAGAACTCTTCATTATCATCATCATGAACGACCACAGAATGATTTCCTTACCAGAGTCGATTCATGACTCTGCGATGGGGTTCAGAAGCCTCGGGCTTTTCAGACACCTCGGTATAAGTCGGAGTTCCCCTCAACCCTCTCATATCCTCGAACATCCTCTTCGATCGTGGTAAACGATGACTTCCATACGTTGGTGTCGCAACCCAACGATGGCAGCAGCACGTGCTCAAGTTCCCCCTTCTCATCCATATCTCTCTCTTTCTCTATCTCACTCCTTATCATCTGCTCCTTCTTCTTCATGGGATTCCCTCTTCTCTATGCTCTTAATGACTCCATTGAACGACACTTGAGTGCTCTTTTTGTTAACCGGATGGTGTTAACGATCAGAAACGGATCGATCGATCGAAGGAACGAACCATCGATGGTTTCAGTGGTTGACGATGCTCCCGATGAGATGATTTGTGATCCTCAAGGAGAATCGAAGGCAATGGAAGGAGAAGGGATGAGGAGAAGGAAGGAAAGGGTTCAAGGATGGAGGAGACAATGGTAAGGAAGGAGTGGACGATGGTAAGGGAGGGTAAGACAGCGGTTGAAAGGTAAGGAAGGAGATGTATGAGTATAAGAAAAGGTACGGAAAATGATTTTCTAAAAGAGCATGAAAAGAAAGGTGGAAGGAAACGAGATATTAGGTGAAGTTTCAAGCAAAGCAAAGTCTTTGTGGATGTTGAGAATATGTTGAGGAATTGAAATTGATAAAAAAGAGTACTATAAAGGGTACGAAGGGTGGAGATGATTACTAAAACAAACCCGAGAGGAGAAGAATAAGAGTTCCGAGAAAAGCTAAAGACTTCAAGAATGCATCTATCAAGAATACTTCTTTCATTCTCTTTACTAAATAGTATCTTTCTACAATCTTTCTCGGGATTTATGTTAATTTGGTGACTCCGCTCCCCGTGATGGACCCACCTGCCGTTGCATTCGACGAGGCTGGAGATGAAGCGCGGCTCCTGGAGCTCGACCTCCTTGAGGATGTCCTGGATGATTTTGCATATCTCGCGAATGGCGGTGGCCGTTTTGAACATGCGCGCCTGAACGCGCTCGGCGCAGAAGCGATTCATCTGGTAGATCATGCGCGTCTGGGCGGCCATCATGTCCGGCGGCACCAACATGACGACGGCGATGGGGGCTACAACAACGATACCAAGAACGATTACAACAATGAATCCAACAACGATTACAACAGCGTTTACAACAAAGATTCCAACAACGATTCCAACACTACACAATACAAAACTACAAAGCACTTGTCACGATTTCACGCCGACCGGGATGCGGCCAACACTGGGCGTCGAAACACACACACGAGATACACGGGCCGTCGATTCGAGTATCTGTCGGATGCGCGAGAACAATGGCGAATTGAAATAAATGAATGAATGGATGGATGTGGTTATTGTTGTCGTCGTAGTTGTTGTAAATTATGCTGTTTTTATTTCGTCTTTCTTTCTTTGTTTTGTTTCACTAGGACGAAACTTGTCGGCGTCAATTGGGAATACGCCGTTGACGATATCCAGCAGATACACACGGCGGGCTGCGAATATCTGACGGATGCAGATACCGTTCACATTATCGCGAATCTGTTGTCGGTCGGACGATCGGTGCAACCGACGCTCGGCGACGAATGCGAGAGAGCGAAAACGGCGAATGGAGCGAGCGAGCGAGCGAGCGAACGAACGGATGGATATGGATGCAATCCAATGGATACGCGCGGTGTAAATCTCAATTTACAGCTTCGCAGATAAACATTAAATCGCGTCAAGCGCTAGCGTATCGGTATCGCTGTTGGCGTCGTTGTTGCTGTTGTTGTAATTGTAATCGTCGCTGTAACTGTGTATCTGTGTACTTGCACTTATCTGCGACTTCCACATACTAAACTACCTGTGAGCTGGGCGAAGTTGAATTTGTATCTGGCGGATGCGAATGTGTATCGCAGCAAATCAAATTAGTATCTGCTGCAGTCGTTGTTGCTGCTGCTATTGCTGCAGTTCCCCCGAATGTCGGCAACAACAGTGAAACGACAACAAAAAGAACAGCAACAAAGACAACAACAACAACAAGGACAAAAACAATAAGGATCACAACAACAACATATACAACGGCAACCACAAAAAAGGAATCCGACTCCAACAACAACAACAACAACACCAAAAAACCACACCAATCGCTGCAATTCATGAATGAACGGAGCCCCCTCCGGCCCCCCTATTTGACACCGCGCCACCCACTCGTCGGTTGGGGGTACAAAAAAGAAAAAAAAAATAATAAAAATACCGTCAAGAGCAAAAAATCAATATCTATCTGTGTATTTTTGAGATACTCGAAGTTTCGACTGCAGCTCCAAATCGCGGCCGAAGTTTCGCCCCGGCTCCACTGCGACACGGTCTGACACAATGCGTCTGTGTGCGTCTGCGTGTGAGTGTGTGTCGTACTCTCTCCATCTCGCTCTCCCGCTCACTCTCTTTCGTTCGCTCGCTTGCCCTGTGTGTCTGTATATGTGAGATTTTATCTGCTCGCCGCGAATGTGCGAGTATCTGTGTGCTGTGTATCTGTGAGAGAGGCGTTTTTGTTCTTCTCTTCTTCTGTGTGCGTCATTCGTCGTGGCTCCGCCTCTTGCGTTTTACTGTTGTTGTACAGATATCAGGGTTGTTGTTGTTATTATTGTTGTTCCCGCGCTAGCAGCCATCGCTTTATGCTGGCTCTAATAAATACATTCTATACGATACTTATGTATCTTTGGGATGTATTTCTCTTTCTCCGTCTTAATTTTGTTCTTGTATTTTGTCTGTTTTTCCCACTTTCGGTTAAATTAATTTCATTTAACTTTCCTACATAAAAATCCATCCCGGGCGCCATAATTTAACCAGAGTTGGGTTTGTTTTTTCATTCGTTTCCCTTCGCATAAATCTGTTCTTCCCGCTTCCTGTCTCTCTCTCTCTCTCTGTCTGCCTGTCTATCTGTCCCTGGATATAAATGTTGCAGTTGCTGTCGTCTGACAGTCGCTGCAACATTGCATCGTTGCTGAAAATATTTCTCCATAAAACCTGCGATCATATTTCAAACGGACCACAAATGTCTATCCAATGCTTTTCCTATGAGCGATAGATAGTCGTTTGGTGCCAGAGGTAGATAGTCGGAGGGTCATTAATTTTCACCGGATGATCTATTTGTCTCGGACAAGAATTTCCATTAAATATAATTTTGATAAAACAAAAAGAAAATGAAAAACAAAAACACTTGGGAATAACACATAGAATTTTGTTCCATTTACTTATGAAAATATTTTTTGTAAAACGTTACATTTCTACCTTTTCTTTTGAATTCGTTTTTTAAGAAACAAATTTAACATAAATAATTCAGTTTTCATATTTTTGTTCTGAATCCTTTGAATAATTTTTTTAACATGCTTTTCCACAAGTAAATAGTTAAATATACTATCCTCCAGATTTATACTGTCAACAAAGAAGTAAAACTTCAATCGTCTTATCAATTTTCATCCTTAATTCCAACTTCTCAACTTCTAATTCAACTTCTTTTTATCAATTACTACTTTTTCTCTACCGTTACTATATCCATCGTTCTAATACCATATAACAGAACTCACTGATTCCTTTTCCGCGATAAGCTGTGAAAATTCGCTCGTAAAAATTGATTTTTATTTTCGCACTATCTATTGCTGTACAAATATTTGATGGAAACTTTTAATGGATGAACATTAAGAGCTTTAGTGTATAAATTATAAAAGTCACATAAATTATATACTCAAAATATATGAAACGGACGTTTATAAAGAGGGAGGAAAAATTAGATGAAACCACAACACGTTTTCACTGACAACTCGATGGCTGAGGAAGATAAAACATGGCAAATGATCGTGGACTTAGAGGAAACAAACAGCTACAGACGATAATAATAAAAACAACAAAAACATAAATTTAAAATTATATACAACAACAATATAAATTTGAAATTAAATACAACAACATAAAGTTAAAATAAATAACAAAACAACAACAACAACTGCAGTCAACTACTGAAAAACATCAAGAGAAAACTGGAAAATGAGAAAAACAGGAAAATGCGAAGAGAAAAACAAATGACAACAAATGACAAAATTAATAATTAATTATTTAATAAATTAATATGAAACGATCTTCAGATTCAGAGGCGAGGGGACTAAAATGAGAGGCGTGGTTCGGCCAAAAAATTCGTCTTTTATCTCATGAAAGCCATCAGCTAACGCGAAAAATATTCATTTTTTGAAGGCGCGACACATGAGCGGCCATTAAAGAGACCGCTACAACAACAACAAAATGGCGTATTTGCAGAAATTAATTTGCATGCCACGAACAAACAGATGGACGGACAGACGTGCTTCAGGGTAGCCAGACGTTGGCGTTTTTTTCCCCTCATCCTCGGGCTTGAATAAAAAACAACCCATGATATTTCGTTGATTAATTTCGTTGGCAGTTGCAGTGGACACATTTTAACGCTGCGACTGCGTTGTTGGTGCCCAACATGAGGCCATCTCGCTCACTCACTCACTCAAGCTGATCGATGGTCGGTCAACTGGGCCGATGTCCGTTTTCTGTTGGCCTCGTTAAGCCATCGTTGACATCGCCTCGCGGCCATCATCGCTCAATGTCGAGCATTTGACATTTGTTTGGCATTTGAATATTACTTATTCCACTTTGGTTTCCTGAAGCCCTCCAGGGTTCCTTTCATCCCCCACGAAACTGGGATCCTTTTTCGAATTCCGATTCGACTATGGTTATTTTTCTTAGTTGGATTCGTTGTTTTGAAGCAAAGGTCATTTGCTTTATTGTTTTTCTTTTTCTTCTCATTCTACTGTCTTTTTCTTCTCAGTCTAGTACCCTTTCTTCTCATTATTGTGTCTCTTTCTTCTCTTTCTAATGCCTTTTATCATTCCTTCATTTTCGCTCTCCTTCCCCAGTCGGACTGTTCATTGTTTCAAATGCGAAAGACGTCAGAGACGAAAGTCCGTATCTTTTGGATCTCTTCAAAAATTTGAATATAATTTATGTGCGCCTGTATCGCCTGTATGTAGCATTCAGTATAAATATCTATGTGTGTGTGTGTCTGTGTGTGGGGAGTATCTTTCGAACCCAGGCCATGACGCTCTTATCGCACTCTGACGATCGCTGGCAAAACAAATGTCGCCGCGACTTTTGTTAAACGATTTCTATTTATTTCGTTCCCAAAATGAGGCTTCATTTGAATTTTTAATCGTCGCTGTTTTCAGGCAACTGATCATTTTAGTGTTAGTACATTTTTGGATTGATTTTTCTACAAACTTTTTGTATTAACATGTATTTTGCAATATCAACATATTTTCATTCCAAACGAAATCCAACTTATTTTTATATATAAGATTTATCATATCAATTTCGATCATATTTTTTTCCTAACATCCCTTTTAATTTCTTTATTTAGTACAACATTTTTCAGTTCCTTTTGTCAAATCTACAACTTATTACGATTTTTTCTGCTTTACTACCTTTCTACCAAGTTTTCAATACTACAACTATAATTTTTATATTTTCTGCTACGTTTCCGAAAAGAGAAAAACTCATATATAATTGCAACTACTTTTTTTACTCTCTCCTAACTACTTGTTCCACTGTTTTTCCATATATATTTTCTGCTACTTTCTTGCAACAACCATTACCACCGCTTGGAGGCGCCTTTCAAAAGTGAGCGATCAAAATATTTTGATTGATTGACAAGCTTCAGCCTTCTGCGGGTTCCCATATACCAGTAACCTCAAACCCTATCCCCCCTCCATTCGTTACCAGCCGTCGCAGTCACAACAAATGCAACGTCATCGGGATTCCAACACCTGTCACGCGGCTCACTTCGGGGCCGAGAAACTGTCACTTGTTGCTAATAGGATTATTTTCAAAATAATAAAAAAACCATTCAATATTCCTTGGCTATCGAGGTGGTCCGGGAGTCGGCGATGGGGTGAGGGGCGGCTGTAACAGGATCTGCCGAAAGCGTCGAACGAGGACTTCGACGAACATCAGGACGACGAGGATCATTGGCGTGGGTCGATACGGAAAATCAATATGCAGCGAATGTTGCATGGAGAAACCCACAATTCATAACAAGTTCACTGAGAGAAATATTTTAGCAAAATAAATTATATAAAATTAAATTAAATAGAATAAAACTAAATAAATTACTATGAAAAAGTAAGAACAACATTTTATTAGATAATTAAAAAAGGTATTTTATAAATTTAATTTAAAGGTATAAATAAATTTGTAATATTAAAAAATATGTAACAAATTTTAATGGAATATTCAGAAAAAATGGTTATCAGAAAATTGTTTATTATCAAAGAATTAATTGGCAAATAAAAACTAAGTAAAAATAAGAAATATAATTTTTCACAAAAAATTGAAAAAATATGAAGCAATAGGAAGTATTGTACAAAGGACTTGCGACCTTAAAATCAGTCTCTTCTCAGTGTATTGATTAATTCTCATTTACCTCATTGGAATTTCGCAAAACGAAAAAACCTCCTCCGATTGCGATATGACAATCAGTCCCTTTTTATAACTACTTTATTCAATTATGACAGCGGACAAATCAGCGACAACCAAGCCCAGATCGAGCCAGGCTCACGAGGTACGCAAAAACCAAGACCAAGCCATTGCGGCCAGATGAGGATGACAGAGAAGAAGCCGATGGAGGAGGATAATGAGGGGGAGGATGGAGGAAGATTATGTGCTCTGTTTGCTAAATTAGCGCGTAGGTCTCCATTAAGGTCCTTGAGATCTGTCGACAGACAGGCGGGGGATGGAGGGAATACGGAAAAAGACGAAGAGAAGACGAAGGGAAGTCGGAGGGAAGACGGAGACCTCGTTGGCTGCCAGAAGCAATCACGATCTTGTGCAGAGATCCGTCAAGTGTCTGCCTCGAGATATCAACGGAGTTTTTCTTCCCTCTCTCGCTCTCACTCTCTCTCTCTCTGTGGTCTTTTCCACCTTGTGGTGACCGCCGTGTGCTCCTTCTGTCTCGCTTCATGCATGAGATCCATTGATATGATGGAAGTGGAGATCGGGAGCGGAGCGGAGTTGAGCAGAAGCGGTAGAAGGGGGTTCAGAGGCAGCAGCCCTTGTCTTCAACGCGATCGTTCTTCATACTGCTCGAAGCACGTTCGACGCTCGCCTCACCAACCGCAGAGCAGCCGCCTCCGCGTGTTTCGTCTCGAACTCCGTGTCTTCCTCGGCGTCCACGTCGGTCTCGTTGTCGTCAGCGTCGTCTCCATCGTCATCCTCCTTTCCATCGCCATCGTCGTCTTCATCGTCATCCTCGTTTCCATCGGCATCGTCGTCGTCTCAGCCGTCGTCATCAACAGTAGCCGGGCATGGCGATGGACATGTGTTCCGAAATGATCTGATTGGAATATTAATTGGGTGCAAAATGCAGACGAAGCGACCGCGGACCATGCCGAGGACGAGTGGGAAAAGATGGGAGGACGATTGTGGTGAGAGAGAGACGGAGAGAGTGGGAGAGGGTGGTGATGGACAGTGAGAGTGAGAGGGGGTCAAAAAAAAAGAGAGATAGGAGGACGGCATGCGCGCAATTGTGGTTGAAGATGAAGATCGTCGCGTCGTGAGCGATAGTGATGAATGGACGGATGGTAAGGAATGATGGAGGTCGAAGAGGGAAGGGAAGAAACAAGACCCGCCATGTGTGCAAAAATTTTCATTACATTGTTACCGGCTTTAATACAACAACAGTAATAACAAGTAAAAATCCACATCAAGTAAAATCCACATCATACAGCAAAAACTATAACCACAATAAAAATTGAAATAAAAAAAATCAACAAGAATGAAAACTACGAAATAAAGACAAGTAAAAATAAAAACTATCAGCAAAAACCTCAATAAAGCAATGAGCGGGAATAACGAAGCAACCACAACAATGTTTAATAAAAGGAAAAACCTAAAGAGGTGGCATCGCTTTGAGGCGCCTTTTACGGCACGCAATGGGTGTCCGGACGTCTTGTTCGTGCATGTTCCTCGCTTTAATTGCAACAAACCTCCAGGGGGAATCCACTTGCGTTGGTTTTTTGGACCCCATAAAATTTGAACAAATTATGATGGCCAAAAATAGAACGATCGAACAGTGGGAACGAAGGAACGAACGAGTCTCCAGTTTCTCCGATTAACCAAGTAATAAGTCATCATGGGCCTGGTCTATGGATTCTATGTAGTTCCCACCATGTCATCCGTATTCACCGCGATCCTCGCCCCAATTCCCAGGATCCCGAGGTGCGTGCTGCAGTCCTCTCCACACCTCCTGCCGCATACCGATGCCTCATGTGATAACATGATCGAAAGGAGACGGGACTGAGCCCATGGAGCAATTAGAAACGAAATTTATTTAATTCAATTGAGATCACGTACCAGAATTGGAGCCCGTTGCCATCGCCGGTGTTCGATTGGGCCCCATTGTCACGTCGATTGATGGGCGATTGGAAAGGAATCGCTGCCTCGGAAATTATCGAGTCAAGCAATGATTTCGCGGCCCTTTTAAAGTTCCTTTTTATGTTGACGTTATTCATGAGTGAACGACATACGTTCTCTCTCTCACTCTCTTTCTCTCGCTCGCACTGTCTGTTTCCATCCTCGCTATCTCTTTTCGATCGGCTGTGTTCGTGGCAGGGTTCGCGGTGATTGATTTACCGATTGTTTTCGGCTGGAAGCGTCGTCCTATTGTCTTAAAAACCCAGCAGGTTGCACTCTTCTGGTCTTCGTTTGGCCGCCTCGGACCCCGGCGACTTTTCACGATAATTGAAGCTGAAGGCTTGTGTGTGTGTCTGTGTCTCTCTGTGCGTACGCCCCGAACGATCGCGGCGGCTCCATGTGGCCAGATCGGGGGGATTACGGACGACATCAATGGCGGCTCAGCCGACAGGGATTGTCTTTTGGATTCCTATGTATTTGGATTTGGATTCTGGGAAACGTAAGGTACCGTCTTCGCCGTGAATACCGGGAAATCGAGCGCAAGACAAGTTGACAATATTCGGTAGTTCATTAATAATGATCCCCAATGGGAACTTGAAACATGAATTCCTCAGCCCCTTCTTTCGATATCAATTCAATGTGGCTGCAACGATTGTTGAGTGGTTTTGGTGAAGCTAACGATCTTGTTAGGTCGATCATTAATAATAATGATAGCAACTCATATATCGGAGATGAGTTAAAGCAAGATTTCTCATTAGGATATTTACATTACTTGATTTTTAAATATAAAAGGTCTATACTGTGTTGAAAGTGTTTCATGTCGTGCCTACTTCTCCCCAGTTCCCTACCGTAAATTACTAAATCAGGACCCCCATCTCGTAAGATTCTCTCCGTTCACGGCCACGCCCACAACCATTTGATTTTAATTCACCTCTAAAGAGCGCCTCAATTTTCAATTTCCGACTCATCCAAGACCCCAGACGACCGGGTTCCTGTTTCCCCGGAACACGGACCTGCAGCCGCCAGAACGACTGGTGGACACCACGCCTGAGCCTGCTGGGGCTGGGACTCCCAACTCGACGTCGTTGGCCCCACGTCGCAATTATGGCCAACCTGCAATTATGGCTGTTACGTAAATATATCAGAGAGACGCTCTTTTGAACATCGTTTATCATGCGAATGCAACGCTCAGGGCACCGTAGACGATCCTCTCTCTCTACTTCTCTCTCTCCCTTATGCTCTACACACTTCGACTGACCGACCGACCGACCGACCGACCGAGTGGTCGCCTGGTGCCGATGGCGGAAGAGTTGTTGGCGGCGAGAGGGTGATGGGGAACGACAACGTTGAGCAGGTGGAGGCTGACGGAGAGTGGACGGAGACGGGGAATCAGAAATTAAATTAATATTTACTTTTTTGACAAAAGACTGTAATCAAGTACGTTGGCGATGACAGGATAAGAGGCCCCTAATTACACCTTGTTACCGTTGTTGGTGCCGGCGCTGTTGATGGCCCTGTTGCCGTCGGTGGACGTCGTGTGGCGGCGTCGAGGCCACCCAGGACGTGGTTCACATTCGAGTGCGTGGAAATTAAGTGGATCGACAATCGAGGATGCGTTATTATGCCAGCAACTAAGCGCCAGGGCAGTTGGTGAGTCCGAGTCCGGTTGATTGGTGTGACGATGATGCTCAACGAAAGTGTGGAAAGGGCTCGAAAACCCGGTCGAATGACTTCGACTGAGGTATGGACGAGGCCTTCTGGTAGGTGTGTAACCGTGTTTTCAAAGAAAACGAGTTCTTCCTCTCTCCCTCTTTCTCACTGAGCCACTGTGTATAGTCTCACTATCGTTGAAATTCTTTTGTCATGTTGAAAAATCATCGAAAATTCCACCGACCTCCGCAGGGAAAACAAGAAATGATCCATAGTGTTTTAGAAATTCCTCTACCAATTAACACAATATTCATAGTTAATGAGTTGCAAATGTTTGTTTTATGTTTTCAGGCATCATAACTCCTAAACGCGGCACCTGCCTCGAGTCAATCGAACGTTTAACAACAAAACTGACCATTATTTGACGCTTAAGCGGTTTCGACTCAAATAAAATCATTTGATGGTCGAGCGCAAACAAAAATAAAAAGTAAAACTCACGCGGAACCTGGCTTAAATTAGCAATAATATACGAGATTTATACGTGACATTGGCAGAAACTGATAAATTCCGTATTAATTAGTGTGAGAAAGTTCGGAGCCAAATATTCGTATGCAAATATTCTCCTTGAATTAGATAAGCAAATATATGAAAACTGGTGACAAACTGTCTGTAGACTAGACTATTCTCGAAAATGTACAATCATTTTGATTTATATTTATAATATTATATAATAGATTATAGAATTACAAATTTTACATTTATAATGGAAATTATTAATTTCTATTTTTTAATATAAAATGTTCATTTCAATGTTTTTAATATAAAATATTCATTTTTAAATTTTTAATAAAAAATATTAATTATGTATTTAATAGAATAATAGATATAATATTTTTAATAGAAAATATTCATTTTTCTATTTTTAATAGAAAATATTCATTTTTATATTTTTAATAGAAAATATTCATTTTTTCTATTTTTAATTGAAAATATTCATTTTTCTATTTTTAATAGATAGATAATAGATAATATTCATTTATTTGGAAATAAAATCATCTATTTCTCCGTCACACTTCTCACATTGGCATATTTCTCCCTACTTCGTCGGCATTTTCCCCTTTGAGTTGCAAAATTTCATCGATTCCATGTTTAATAAAAACTTGCGGATCCCACCAAGTTGAGTCGAACCTCGAATTGAAACCACGTCATGCGCTGATCGATGGAAACGTGATAAAAATTTAGAATAGCTTCGAACGCGAAAATAAATCAATCGTATCGGTTAAACATTAATACAAAATATAAACAAAAAATAAGTTCTAGAAGGGGAATAAATTTCGGTTATAACTTTATTACCTTTGTTAACTGACGAAAATTGCCTGTTAATTGTAATTTATATGCATCGTATGTCCGGCGTCCAAATGTCGCTGTTGTCGTCGCTGACATTTGTAAAGTCATAAATTTCGTAGTTATAAATATAATACAAGAAATGGAAAAGGCGAGTTAACGGTTTGGTTTTATAATTTCAACTTTATTATTTTTTCTTCTTTTTATTTTCAATATATTTGATTTTTACTTTAAATACTATTCAAAATGTATAGCAAATATTATTTTCTTGGTATACAAATGTTTAGATAAATTTTACAAATTTCACTTCGTAATAATAGTGATAAAAAACAAAGCATATTGCTGCGGCTTCTAGTCCATTATTTCATTGATTATACAAAAGGTATTTATTTAACTATAGAACTATTTATATGTAGAGGATTATAGCTAGCGTATACTTTTCGAAAGCACCTTAATTAGGGGGTAGTCAATAATAATAATATTATTATAGTAGAATTAAGCATAATTTTTGGATTCACTTCAGATCAAAATTTTGTACAAATTTTACATGATTTTACTCACTAATCGTTGTATGGCGAAAATTTGTCAACATCTAGATTCCTTAACGTAAACATAAGAAAGAACGAAAACAGAACTAACTTAGAATAAATAGTTTTCATAAGAAGAACTCGGCCCATCGTAATCGGGTCTCGGACGAAACCTGGGCGTGTGTACACAAAAAATTAGACTTTTGGATGTTTTGAATATTCACTGGTTTGGCTTCTCATTCGACGAGGAATACTCGTATTATTGAAGTAAATAAAAAGTAGTCGAAGAGGAGGCATCGAAGGATTTCCTTTCTTCGTCACCTCCATCTTCCGAAACTTTAAACTAGACGTAATAATTTATTTAAAATACAAAAGTAATAATTTAAAAATCTCCTATTGCGGTCTATCTCACTCTAGAATGCACATTTTCTCATTCGCTCGCACACTCATACATAGTCGTATACACGTACACAGTTGTGCACTCACACTCGCACAGATTCACACGCACATACACATACATCGTCGGAGCTTTACAACTCCTCCAAGCAGCGGACGTTCGTGAGCATTATCCGCGTCAGACGCCACACCTGCTTGGCGGCGTTCTCCAGGGCGCCCGGCGACTTGCCCTTGAAGAGATCCATGTTGGGCAGGAAGTAGTGGGGACAGCGGCGGCACTGCAGGCACGAGATCAGCTGCAGGAAGATCCCGTTGATGCGGTCCGCTATGCAGTTCTCCTCCCACTCCATCTCGCGCGGATGCTTCTCGCACTCGTAGAGCAGCAGCGTCTTCAGGTGGTACGAGGTGACCGGGTTTCCGGGAAGGTCCAGGTGGCGATCGCGCAGGGTCTTCAGAATGCTGAGGCAGCGACGGCGACTGGCTCCTGAAAAGCAGATGAAGATAGAACAATTATTAGTAAAATAGTAATGAAATATCAATGAAATAATAACGATGAATTGATGAAATATTCGACATATTAACGAAGTATTAACAAAATATTAGCGCATTATTAACAAAGTATTATCATTATAGCGAATGAAATATAACAAAATATTATGAATATATTAACGAAATCTTAACAAAATATTATAGAAATTTTAACAAAATATTAACAAAATATTGTTGTATTATCAAAATATAAATAGTAAAATAATATTAACGAAAAATTCGCGAAATATCAACAAATTTCAATTTCAATTTCATTTCAAATATCAACAGTATTAACGAAAATCAGATTAAGGAATATTTCTGGCTAAACAAAAGAACCTTCCGAACCCCTGACCTTGAACTCAAATCCCCAAAGAAAGTTAGTTTGATAGCAAATTTTAAATACTATTTGCTCTATTTTTAGCTCATTGACAGGTTGTCACGATGCCCGGGAACACCTCAGCCGGAGGGGAGCCGTCGCCGGAGCCACGACTGCAGACGACTCCGTGGCGCAACGGTAGCGCGTCTGACTCCAGATCAGAAGGTTGCGTGTTCAAATCACGTCGGGGTCAAGTCCAGAATTTTTTTTCCAACATTTTTTTATTTCGATTTGTATCTTACTGACGCATCGCATTTTTTTTTAGTTTCTGACTTTCTCTATTTTGCCTCTTTGTCTTCCCCTTTACCACCCGCCGCGGTCTCTTCTAACTCTCGCTTATCTCTCCAGTCAGCCGGTATTAACTTGTTGTTTTAAACGACATTCGGTTTGTGTTTATTTATGTGAATTTTCGTTTCGATCACAAATCAATTTCTGATTTTCAGATTTATGCTTGATTTATAATTTTGGTGATTTGATTTCGTTGAATCATTCATATTTTTGATGTTTCAATTGTTTTCTATTTTTGTGGGTTTATTTTGAATCTGTGTTGTTGTTGTACTTTTCGGCGATAAGCACGACCTGAAGGGAAAATGGTATAGATTCATTCTTTGAAATAAATCGACTTCATTATATATGGTATTTAGTTCCTTGATTCCGTGGAACAATAAAAATTATTGAGGAAAACAAAACAAATCGTGCAGAACTCAATTGGTGGGGAAAGTATTTATTTTGCCACTTGCCGTGTGCAAACCACCAACGATGACATGCCACAGTGGAGCAATTCGATTCAATTCGAAATACATTTCGAACTTATCTGGTTGGAATCGATCCATCGAGATCCACAGTTGAACATCATTTGTGTATTTATAGGATCATTACTTAAGGTTTGTACTTGTATTTAGACTGTATTTTCGTATCATAAAAAGCATTAATACAATATATCTGTATCACAAAATATATTACGCTACTCAATAATGATCTTTTAAAAACTCGATGATACAATGATCTTCGCAAGAAAAACCTCTCCACATGAAATTATGCAAATCCCACGACGAACATCGTTGTGCGAAAATGCATTCATAATCCATGAGACAGACAACCAGATGCACAGACGAACAGATCGACTAGCAAGCAGACAACCAGATAGACAGACAGACATACATACACACATGGATAAACAGAAACATCGGCCGACCGACGGATAGATCGAGAGATCTGAAGAAGGAACCTATTTCGAAGCTGATTTATTTTCACCTTCATGAGGAGATAAATTTATAATTTTTATTTTAATTTTATTGCTTATTATCGTTGTTGTATTTCTTCTTGTTATCGTTCTGTGGCTGCTGTTGTTTATTGTTGTTGTTGCAATTATTAATCGTCGATTGCATCGTCGCTAATTGTGTGTGAATAGAATCTCGTACAAGCAAACAGGAGAAGGCTATAAATCGAGGCGAAACGAAACGAACGGACGTACGTTTATCTAATCTCGAAGATTTGAAATATTTATACAAAGCGACATGGGTTTCGAAGCTTCGATTCTCGAACAGATAATTTATTTATTCTTGCCGTAACCAGTTTTTGTCTTCTTTTCGCTCCCAAATTAATTGTTTTTCCCTTTCGTTTTACCATTTAATTTAAATACAAAACCGCAGATGCGATCGAAATCAATATTGTCTTTGAATTTATTCAGTTTGCAAGCGTCCGCAATATCTAATGGTCGTTAAGCAATTATACTGAAATTCTAAATATAAATTCTATATTAATTGCATTTGCTGAATGGGTCGTTAGTTCGAGTTCAGAGTCCTCTGTACTTAATCAACTTAAGCTCGTTTCGTTTAATGTGATCAGTCATTAAACACTCGACAATTTCACGTCCAATTCAATCAAGATCAAGTGGAAATATAACATTATATATGCTTCAATATAAACACCTCAACGAGCACGAGTTCAAAACAAGCAAACGACACAAATATTAACTCACACACATCTAGAAACCACGATCGTGGGACATGTCATGTGAAGTCTATCCGCCTGATATCGATTAATTTATAAGTCATTATATCAATCGGCATTTCGACTTCAAAATAAATCAGTCTCGAAATGTCAGCGATTAAATTAAACTAAGAGGCCGGCGGAGTTTTTTTTCGCTTTCATTGACAAATGAAATGGAACTTTTGCTGGCGATAAGATCGCTGGAAATCTGTTATGGGCTATAGTCGGGTAGAGATATCTAGAAATAGGTAGCTTTAGTCATGCTTTGAGCGATTTGACTCGGTGGGGAGGAAGATGTGGGAAAAATTCTTTATATTAACCAGACTACTGAATTGTAATATTCTTCATTTCTTGTAATAGAAACCTGATAAAGTTTAATATCAGAAGCAGGGCAGAGACGAAATCCACCTTCAATAAACTCTTTAGAAGAAAGTTCCCGAACTAAGCCCTAAGAACCCTAATATTGAGAGTAACACCAAGAATTCGGAATTTCCTAAACACTTCGACTACCGACGGTAAAACACCTTTGCTCAACTTCTCTTTCTCACACACCACCAATCACTCTCTCTCCCTCTTTCTTTGTGGTTGAGTTGATTCTCACCTTGGAGCAGACGATTCTCGGCATCGGTGAAGCTGAGGACCCAGGCGTCACCCTCCATGGCGGAGTTCTTGCCCTGCAGTGCGATGCACTCCTTGGAGAGCATGTCGAATCCCTCGGTCTTGACCTCGGCCACGATGTTCGGATGGGGCCAGGGGATGCCGGGCAGGGGCCAGTGCGAGGCGGAGCGTGGCCAGAGGCCGGCGCACTTGAAGGCGGGCGTGATCTGGACGATGATGCGCTCGCGGATGCGCAGCTTCACTTCGGTCGTGTCGGCGATCATCTTGACGATGTCGCGGTAGGCGCACTTGTCGCACGCTTGCGCGACCAGCGTCTGGAAGCGGGAGCGGATCTTGCGGGCGGACAAGTAGCCGGAGGCGGTGATGAACTCGACCCACAGCGACATCGATCGCTTCCGGCCGTCGCTCAGCTTGAGGACGGCACAGCCCGGCAACGTGCCGTCGTCGACGAAGTTCAGGACGCCCATCTGATTGAGGTAGATGATGATCTCGAACTCGGTCGGCGAGATCACCTCGAGGCCCTCGAAGCGGCCGTTGTAGTCGTTCAGGGAGGAGATGAAGCGCGGCTCCTGCACCTCGACCTCCTTGAGGACGTCCTGGACGATGCGGCAGACCTCCTGAATCTGCTTGTGGATCTGGGCCTTGCGCGTTTGGACGCGGTCGGCGCAGTACTTGTTCATCTGGTAGACCATTTTCGACTGTGCGGCGATCATGTCCGACGGCACCAACATCTCGTTCGGTCGGCTCGTGCTGAGGAAGCGAAGGCGGCGGCGGCGACGGTGATTCCAAAGGCGGCAGGAACTATTTCACACAGACAACAAATGTTGTTCTGTAAGAACTTTTTTCACTATGTGTTAAGATTTTTTATATATTTTTACTTTCTAATAATTCCTGATTTCAATTCACACAACTCTCAAATTCTCACTGCTTTTCACACATTTTCGACTGAATTTCTTTTATTCTTTAGAGGCTTTTCGAACTTTTATCGACGGGAGCAACGAGTATCTGTTGGATTTCAATTACCGGTCGGTCGGTCAGATTCGACTTCGATGTGACGGCAAGAACAGAAGAAGAAGACGAACAGGAATAACAACAACGATTGTGCACCACGCTTCACGCCGCGTTCACGCTCTCTCGCCGGCAAGTCCAAAAGTTGACTGAATCCACTGGCGGAACTCGTCGCAAGAAAAGTATCTTTCAGTTGCCGTCGTCGTCGTCGTTGCTATCTTCGCGTTTGTTGTTGTGCCTCGCTTGGTTCACTCCCCCGACGGGCCCAACGAGTCCAGCTGATTCGTGTGTCTCACCGAGAGAGAGAGAGAGAGAAAGAGAGCGAAAGAAAGGCAGAACGAGCCGATATGAGTATCTGTGAGTTGGTGGCGAGTGTGTCTGTGAGTCTATGTGTATGTCTGTCTCGACTGTGTATCTGTGAGTCCCGCTGCCTCGATTCGATTCGGGCAGCCGCAATGGCTGTTCCACGTGTTGTTTTTGCTCTCGCTCTACCGCGACGATATCGATGTGTGTGTCTGTTGGTGAGTGAAGTGCGAGAGATGGCGCTTAAAGTGTTTGCTCAGAGACTCTTGTTCCTTTTTTCATGTTGCCACACCGTTGAAGATTTAAAAAAGTAAAGAGTTTGTTGAGCAACTTGGAAGAGCATTGAGAGATTTTCATGGAGAATAAGTAGGATTTCATGGAAAATAATTCTATAAATTATGATTTTACCCAAAACAACATTTATATGTTTTTGTCTTCACTCATAATTTCTCATCTCATTGCAATCTGGCAACGCCCTACATTTCTCTCCCTCTCTCGCTCTCTATTGTGCCCTTCTCTCTGTCGGTTTTCCCACTTTGACTTGAGACCGACGAGGCTCCGCCCCTGGCGCTGAGTAGAATGGTCTTATAATAACAACATCAACAATAACAAAGCCAACAACAAAAACAATAACAACGGACAACACAAATACAACAACAATTACACAATGCAACCAACTCACACAGATAAACACTAACACTTTGATAGTTATGTAGGTAGGTAGCAAAGAGTATAATGGGGAGGGTAAAAACAACAATAAGAACAACAACGATACGAAACCGCACAGTAGCAACAGCAACAACAATAACTACAATGGTAGTAAACATAATACAAGAACAACAACAAACAAATGCACCACCATAACCATTAATAACAACAGCAAGAACAAAAACAACAACAACAACAATAAACGAGAGACTTATTTACGACTCTCTCGCTCTCTGTTTACAGAACATAAAGAAGTCGATGGTGAAGAGGAAGAAGAGGAAGAAGCAGAACGAGGGAGCGTGTGTTGCTTGTCCACCCCTTTTAACGACTCTTTATTATTATTGTTGTTGTTGTTGTTCTTGTTATGAATGGATGTTATTAAGTGTGGTTGTTGTTGTTGTTTTGCCATCTCGCACCCTCTCGCTCACACGTCGGACCACGGAAGTGTTTGTTTGTTTAACATTTACTCCTTCATTTTGGGATCCTTTTCGTGGTCGAAAGAGAACGAAAGTGGGAGAGAGAGAGACTGGGTTGGTGGGATGAAGGTAGGGGGAGAAAGAGGAGTAGGAGGATCAACCGGGGACGAAGATTTCAGACCGGTGAGTCTCTGAAGCTTCGTTGTGGTCCGCTGCGTTTTGTTGTTGAGGGTTTACAAAGGAAATCAACATGCTTTTATTTCATATTTTTGTCTTTATTTTTTCTTTATTTACTATTTTATCTTTTATTTATTTTTTATGTTTTATATATATATGTATTTTTGTTATTATTTTTTCATATTTTTCCACCTCTGGCCAGCTCCACTGATGTCCTTCCGACTTCCCATCGTTCGGAGTTCTGAGGTTTCTCCTCATCGCGACTGGTTGTTAGATTCTATTCCAAGGTTGTTGTTTTTGATGTTGATATTGTTGTTGGTAATATTGTTGTTTCAATGGTTATTGTTTCTATTTTTTCTTCTTATTGTTACCTTCCATAGTTTTTGCTGCCGTCTTTTGGCCTAAAGCTTGCTAAATGGGTTTGCGTGATGATTAATGCGATTTTGACACGAATGGCAGCGAAGCTTCTCTCACTTGATTCTCTCTTCCTCTTTTATCTTCTTTCTCTCTCTTTCTCTCTCTCCTCCAATTATCTCACCTTTCGCTCGTTCTCTCTCTCTCCCTCGTTCTTCCCTATTTTTCGGTCTCTCGTGTCTGGTTGGGTTGCTTTTTTTTTCCAAAAAGAGATTCCATTAATAATCATTGAGAGGATTTATATAATTATAATAGAAAATTGGGATCGATTTCATAGGTATGGGGGAAAATAGATGTATACATATACTGGAAAAGCTCTTCGATAAGGAAAAATAGGAAGAAGAATCCTATCGATCAGACATAAATCTTTCAATATCCTCTAGTTCTTTCAATATCCTCCAGACCCATCAGTTCCTACAGTTTGGCTCTTGTGAACTGAGTCTTGATCTCTTCGCAAAGAGTTCGACTTTGTTTGAAACCATTCCTGACCCATGATCTCCACCTATTCAAGGGTCCAACTGTCCATCGAACCTTTTTGTAGTGCGCTGTTAATCACGCGACAGTTCTTAGATAACCATGATTAATGCCAGACTCCAATCGGACTAATGCCAGACGCTCTTTTCTTCCCGCCTGCTCAGCGCAATTTTAAAGAAGACATCACAATGGCGCGATCGAGGAACCAAAGAAACCGCGGAACGCATAAAAACCACAATAAATTACTAAATTATGCATGCGACGATAAGGAACACATACATCAGATGCGATGCTCCAAACTTTTCACATTACCATCACCTCTTCTCTTCTCTCCTCTCAGCACACGCACAGCCCTCATGTTCTCATTCCATCTCATCACATATTCTCATGGCCCGTGGTAATCTATTAACTACCAAGATGACAAGTGGACTTCACTCTTAAGGTGAATATAATTCAAATCCAAATAAAAGACACACATTTAGATAAGCTAGGGTTACCGCCATAGACCTATGAGTAAAACAGATAGCGAGAGAGAGGGAATTATTGACGACGGTACAAGGTGTATAATGAAGCCGGAGGGTCGATAAGAGTGACCATTGTTTTATGAGGTGCGGGCCATCGGATGATAGTTGGTGGCTAGTGTGGATGTTTATATTTAATTTCATTGAAATGTGGAAAAATAATCAATGGAACACGCACTTAATTGCAAGTGTTATCGGTTTTATTGTAGATAATGAGGAATAATACATTAGATGCAGTTTGTGAAAGAGTGGCGGTAGAAGAAGGTCTTTGATAATACGCGGCATGCGCCTAATTAGCATCGGAAAATGTATCCAATAGAAGTTCAAGACTGCGGCTAGACATGTAGTCTATGAAGACATCAGGGCGATGTCGAGGAACATAAATGAAGGATGGATATCAATGCAGTAAAGGTGCTGTTTGGGAGAAGAGGTTCTTCTCTGGATGCGGTATCGCTTTCGATCGACTCCGCCTAACGGACCAGTAAAAGACCGTACCAAGGGAAAACTTCTAGACCCCTCTTATCTAAAGGTTGCCTCCCCACAAACAACTGTCGATCGCACATGTCGCCAATCGATACAGACAGTTGGCAATTGCCAACTCTGACAACAATGACAATAACAACCACAAGAACAACAACGAAACTATCAGCAACTGCGACAACAACAGTCGTTCGACTTCGATCATACTTCGATTACCGACATGATGGACCGAAGGTCGCAACAACAGGTGAACAGCTATTTTGACATGTTTCCTTATCCATCAGCGAAGAGAGATAGAGATAGCGAGGGAGAGGAAAGGAAGAGTCCTGTTAGGTTCGAACTGTTGGTGTCCTTTCCGACGAGGGACGATAAGCGCAGATAAGCAGAAGGCCCTCAGTGCAATTATTTTTACGAGCGTAATGTGACAAATAGTCGAAGGATTTATATGTCTCAAGGAGTGAATGAGAAGGAACAGGATACCCAAAGAAGGAGATGAAAGTAAAAAGAAAAACAATGAAAAATGACGAGAAAATATCGAAGAAGGAATCTTTAAAAGGTGCAGTCATTCCCAAACTCTCCTTCTTCAAAGAATCGATACTAATAACCACCGAATAAGGAGGAGCTCGAAGGAGAAGGGAGTCCTTGGAGTCTTGGTCCAAGAAACGGTAGCTGAGCGGAACCTGTTCCTTGCCTAATTAAATTATCCTCAAGCCGAAACTGGGGCCGTTGCAAAAACAATGAAAGAGCCAATAACTTCATTCACCGATGTCTGAGACATTATCGCTCAGCAACGATCTATCACGCGTTCCGAGGGCCGGCAGTCGATGTCGCGGTACTGCGACTGGGCCTTAATTGCAGCAGCAGCGGCGGCGATGGCTACAATAACAATAGCGGTACAGCAGTTGCAACAACAACAACAGCAACATCGCATCGGCAATCGGGCAGCAAAATTAAAAACCATGTGGAAGTTCGAACTATCGCCGGCACTGATTGTGATCGTGGCACGACCAACACCACATGGGGATTTGGGGGAAATACAACAAACACAACAACAGTAATAACAACAATAATAACAGCAACAAAAATGCCAATAACAACTGCAACCTCAACGGCACAAAATCGGCAGTAGCAACAGCAACATCAATGACTGCAACAACAAGTGGTTGACAAAATCATTAAGTTAAAGAATTTTCAAGTCTGCAAAAAGTAAGAAAGAGGAGCCTGCTGGACTTTGATAATCATGTAAAGAGTCGAAGACCGAGGAACGTGTGAGTACAAGGGGGTCGAAGAGAATCAATGGAGGATTCGACACGAAGAAGGATGTGGAGCACGGACGATCAGGTGGTTGGGGATTAGTGTCAACTGATCGATCCTCGGAGGTCTCAGATTCAAAAGAGGTACTCCGATGGCCTCAAAGGGTTCTCGGGATAAGGGGAATAAAAGTATTAGGACCTGGTAATTAAGAATTATGAGGAAACTGCCGATGTTATAAAAATAATGTTAAGTTGATCAGAGTGGAAATTATTACAAACGCAGTAAAATTAGTCCTCTGAAAATATTGAAGTCAATGAAGTCCTTTAAAATGACTGTGGTATTTCTTCCAATCGATCGTTGGAGTTCTTAACATTCCCTGTAAACGATCCCCTATAACGATCCGTCGCGTTCGAATCCTTCGGAATCCATCAAAGCCACCCAGAACTCGACGCAATGGCGAAACATGAAAAATCAATCAAGATTAACGAGGATTTCCATCGTCGATCATTTTCCGAGTGAACAAATCGCAACTCCAAGTAATCCTGTTAAGTTAAGCCGTCTCGTGGCTCATCGTGGATCTACCGATTGCTGAGAGAAGGAGGAGATTCGAGAGCCTTGCGTGGTCTGGAACAGGTTCGGCGCCGATTCATGGGAGGGAAGGAGTGACGTCAGATGGTGAGGCTCACCTGCGTTATTCGATGATCGATCTCATTGAAGTAGTTGGCATCAACGATGTTGTTCGTTGTTGTTGCCTTTTGATTGTACTTGTGTCGATTGGTAGCAACATTGTTACAACAACATCCGACCTCAGAGCATGTTGTCAACATTGCAGATGGTACAACTGCAACAACTGCAGCAGCACCGAACAACGAACAACGGCCCGAATGTCACCGACGACGACTGTGATGGCGACAATGAGACAACGACGACGAGACGAGGGAACGATGAAAGAGCGGCGATGGTGACCGCGACAATTCAAGCGGAAGAAGACGATGGAGAAGATGGCGGGGAGAATGACATGAGGGAGTGGAATGAAGGAGAAGATTCAGAGGAGAGTGGAATGAGGGAGAAGATCCAGAGGAGAGTGGAATGAGGGAGAAGATCGAGAGGAGAAGCGAATGAGTGCATTTACCTGATGCAAACGAATGCTGGCCGCCGGACGACGACAGCGACGAAGACGACCACGACGCAGACGATGAACGACCAGCGACGGAAGACGACGTCCAGCGACGAGGGACGGTGGCTGGTGGACGACGCAAGTGGCGCCTGCGTCCCGCGGTGCGTTGTCTGATAATGGAATGCACCAGCAGGCTTTCGTACGAACCTCCGGACAAAGTCAACCGGAGCAACAGCTACAAATGTAACAAAAAAAAAAAAAAGAACAACCCGAGCAGTGCAGAGACCGATCCAAAGACCACAAGAGACTCGTGATAAGATGTATTTTAGTGAAGAAGAATACAAATACACAAACATGCAGCCGAATGTGTGATGATGTGGAATTATGCAGCGTCGAGTTGCGCGAACCACATGGTAATGAGGCATCGTCTCACCATCAGCTTGGTGCCATGACCACCACCACCACCGGGAGGCTCAACGACGACTCATCCCAACGACTGGACGAGGCCCATTTAAAGCCAGAGTGATTGCCGCCCTGGTTCAAGACTCGCATTACCGCGGATCACGGATCGAGATCATGGAATCGGGCGCACCGTCAACGGGCTGCCGATGGGACCATTTGTTATGGTCATTAGACCATGTGCAGAATTTGGCTAGGATCGCGAACATTGAGATGGCTGCCGGGTGGGGACCTCCTGTCGTGGATAATACTATATGAGACAAAGAAGGAAAAATAGATGGAGAAGCCTTTGTAAGAGTGAAGAAAATTTGAGTCTGTGGGAGAGTTCATTGATTTGGGGAAAGATATTAAATGACTTTTCCTCAACCAGCAGCCTACGCAGTCACCGCAGCGGACTCCAATCGTCGGCGTTTAGACATGAGTCAGCAATCTCATCTCCAATGCCATTAATTTCAACGTTACCAACACCCAGGCTCTGGCCCAAAAAAAAATTCTTCTCTCACCTGAAACCCCCAAAGAAGGCTGGAGAGTGGCGACTGTGCGTGTGCCAAGTTATTTCGTTGATAACGTGTCCATTAACGTTTAATTAATTTATGCAAAACACACCATGTCCGAAAGGAAGATGGAATGAAAGAATGGGAGGAGATTTCGCTCTGGACTTGGAACAAATTTAACGATGACTTAAGGTCCTTTTTAAATGGTCTCCTTCTCCGATGGCCTCACATCCCTAAATCAATCGCCATCTTCGTCTTCCCTTTCTCTTTGTCTTCCCCCTCTCTCTGTCTTCCCCTCTCTTTGTTCTCTCTCTCTCTCTCTCATTCCTGGTTAGGTTTATCAATTTAATGGTTGTTAATGAGATTTTCGGGTCATTTTAATCTGGGGTTGCGGCGAGGACGAGGTGGATGGAAAAATTCTTATGATAATTAGAGGTGGTACCAGGGACATGGCAGAGGGAGGGACCTCGATGGGCAGCTGCTGTCGTCTTCACACAACGATGTGGCAAGTTAATTTGGTCGCCATGCGTTCCTCCTACCGTGGCCAGGATTAATTGATTGAGGGCGGGAATGGAACTGGAACGCGTAGCGAGACCCTCGCGACCTCTGGGAAGATCCTCGGAGATCGCTATCGTTGCTAATGGTAATGGTTGTCACAGAGTCAAAACCAGGAGGCTCTTCACAAAAATTCGCTTCAACCGATTTGATTTATTGTCGGTGACAGGTTCCACCGCCATCGGGTTAATGACGACGACGCTTCGATCGCGGAGCCAGCTGCCAGAGGGATCGAGGGACGGACAAACAGACGTTCGATATCGTCATTTGGATAGCCTGCGGGGCCCCAAGAGGTCGAGCGGCTACTGTAAGGGGCGGGCACCGGAGCAGGTGAGGCAACGGATCGGGCCGGGTCAACCGTTCGATTCTGTCCCGTTTCGATCCGATCCACTTTAATGACATGCGATGGACGCACGCGGTGGGCCAAACTGTCAAATCAAATATCAATCATCGGCGGACAAAGATATTTACATATGTTTGTCTGAGACCTTTCAAAAATATTTCAGTTTTTCATTATGCCCGAACGATCAATCAATATTTTAATGAGGTGTTGTGATTGTTACTGTCGCCATGTCTGTCCCTCGATCTGTCTCTCGGTCGCTCTTTCAGTCTGTGCAATCAACTCTTTTATGGCCACTTAATTGAAGTCCGACTGCATACCCGACCTCATGCCGTGGAGATCCGAGCGATCGCCTCGGACAAAGGCGACAAATCAACAAATAATTATGGATCAGACAGAAAGAAAGACAGACAGGAAGAGTGAGAGAGAGAGAGTGATGGAGTGAGGGAACACAAAGCAAATAAAATTAAAATGACATATCGACCAAGAGGCGCCACTCGGCGTGCTTATCAATGAAGCCTGCGGTTCTCCCGGGGCTACCCGTAGCTTCGATCTTGGGTCGAGAGAGAAATTTCCAGTGGCGAGACAACAACAATGCGAATAACAATAACAAAATCCCCGAAGAAAAGGTAACAAGAGAGAGACGAAGAAAGATGTAAAATAATATGAACTCCAGATAAACCTCATATCAACCAAGAAGGCCAGACGACAGCGACAGAGAAAGAGAGAGAAAAAGAGGGAATGAAAGAGAGATAGACAAAAAGAGAGAGAGAGTGAGAGTAATATATGAGAAAGACTGACCGCGATCGTCATCATCATCACGATCGTTTTCCTAACGGCTGTTCAGAATACCAGACTTATTTAATACCCATAAATAATATTGATGAGGCCGCGTGTTGAAACAGAAACAACAACAATAACAACTACCATAGGGTCTCAGGGTTGTGCCTATAGGAACAACAACAAGGTCGAGCACAACCTGACGACGGTGTCAATTCAAGAACCTGCTCCATCTAGTAGTTGGTCGATGGTAGATGATCGCGATAGCATCTCCATGTTGCATGTTGACATTAGTTTTATTCAGAATTTTTATCTATGGCAACCGATCAAGACAAGGGCAGGAGGCAGACGGGGCCGTGGACAGACGGGACAGGTACATTTTTTATTCCAATATGCAAAGGTATCGATGTCAATGGTCATGCATCATATAGCTTGCGACCATATGCCAGGGAGGTCGGGTATACTTCGACTAGAGAGGGAATTAGAAGAATCTACTCGGGATTCCAAGAAAACCCAACTCCAAATCGAAGACGTAGACGTGGACCCTACTCCAAAAGAAAATATCGAATATGAATCTCTATAGATCAAGACCTTTAAGGTCTCACTAGCATATGTGGGAGGCTATCAACAAGAAGAATTTCTTGCATGTCGTCTGTATACTGCATTCCATAAGAGACCCCTTACCTTAGGCATTTCTACCCATGGTTCCCTGGTCATTCGTGATTCTTTTCGAAGTCTGATCCTTTTAGGTTCAACCAAACACCAATTGCATGCGACCACCATCGCACGTCGAATGCAAATTCTTCGTTGGGATCCAGAACCCGTCCACATCGTACCGTCCCCGAAACACGCCCCGCCCCACCCCGAAGCCATATCTCAAAAGTGTTATAAATCGCCTTATGATCGTAAAGAAAACAAGCAATTTACAGCAATTTCGATTAAAATCAATATTTAACATCCACAACAGGCTCCACCACGAGTCCAGGGCTGAAACGAGGATGAGCACAGGGAACCAGGGACTCACAGAGAGACCGTGTGCAGGGTGTGTCGAAGGAGGGGGGCCTCGTTGCATTACGATGAGCTCTCATAAATTTGCAGCACGAAGCAGCATTTGAAGCTAACGATGGTTCCCTCCAGGTTCCTGATCCCCGGCTTCGATCCCTCGGGCGTTCATGTGACGAAATGTTGTTCCTTTGGCTTTGGCAACAATAAATATCAACAACAACAATAACAACAAAAACAATGAGTATGGTCTTCGTCGTAATCTTCACCTCGTTGGTTCCGCTGTTGATCGTCGTCAGCAGACGTCGATCGATGTTTTTTCCCCTTTCGGTTTTGCTTTTCTCAATGTTGCTGTTCGTGTTATTGTTGGGATCGCCTCTTGTTATAAACGCTGTAATTAGGGGTCCATTAAAGGGGTGGTCCGCGCATGTCTTCGCCTCGCCTCGAATCGGATCGCGGCGACGGAGGGGCCTTGCGTCGATCAACAATCAACGCACGCCCCCTGCGCACGCCTCATAAATATAGAGGGACCACCGACAGAAGACCAACGAAGACGACGAAGACGAATACAAAAAAGACGAAGACTATAACAAAGGCGAAAACGACAACAATGACGACAACGGCAGCGACAATAATGACGACAACGACAGCGACAACAATGACGATGACGACGTTGCCGTGGTTCGATCTGAGACCGAGTCCACGCGATCGTCGAGCCGTGTCGACCTGGGATCTCTCCTGAACTCGAGGCATCTCAGGAATCCCTCGGTTCTCGTCTCATGGTCCTGACTCCTCTAAACAAATAGCCACATTTAATAATTGCTAACGAGATGGAGTGCGGTTTTATGAAGGGCGGACAGTTTGTTCACCTGCAACGATCAGGCGGCCAGGGACCCACACAGAGCAGTGTCTCCTCCTTCACTTGATGAGCGCAGAGGCGAGGCGGAGAAGATCGCTGTGGAGAGGCGGAAGAGACAGAGGGGGCGGGGTCCTCGGTTGTTGCACACGGAATTTCGCGCCTGGAAGCTATTGGCGAATGTTAAATTGATTTCATGATTTTAATCGTTGTTCGCGAGTCCTCTTGGTGATGATGGGCATGATGATGATGGCGAGTATGGTGATGATGGGCATGGTGAGGGTGAAGGGTACGGTGATGATGGGTATGATGGAGATTCGGTGGAGGTAATGGGGGCGATCGTGGGGTGATGTTGCTTCGGTGGTTATTCGTTGGCGTTGTTTGTTCTGCTAAATGTTGGCTCGAGTTTGGAGAAGCATCTCGTGGACGTACGGTGTAATTAAAATGCAATCTGTGGAGGTTTCCCTCCATTGTCTCGGGTAGATGAACGAAGCGTGCCGTAAATATGCAGATGAGTCCAGAGTTTGGGCGATGACACTGATGATCATGAGCCGTTGGAGTCTGAGGTTGGGAGGTCTGAAAGTTTGAGTTTTTATCCAACTATGTTAAATGAGAGAAATCTCACTCATCTTCAATGGTAACAACCTGAGGTTTATGGTCGTTGCCGATGAGTTCTCAGGAAATCTGGAATTATGCAAACAAGAACTCCTCTCATTATTCGAAGCCTGCCAAGAAGATGAAGGCGCCGAGGAAACCCACATTTCATGTCGCTCCCTCGCCTGCTCAGTTAATCCCTCATAATTCTTTGGCTCCCCTCATAAACAGAGAAAAATCCATAAACACTGCCCTCAACCATCATCACATCGGATAATGTCATAACTTACCACCGATCAAAGGTGCCGCGCGCCGGCGATCGATCGAAGGATCGGCTCGAAGGGAATCTATTTGCAGGCCGTTCCATAAGTCCCTCGCGCCAACATAAATTGAGCCACAATCATCGGGCCAACAGTATGCAAACACAGACACAGCCTCTGGATAACTACAGTCCCTCTCTCCCTTCCTCCCTTTCTCCCTAGCCCTTTGCTTCAAGGGAGCCGCCAGACGAGTCTTTGGAATTGCCTTTGAAAGTCATGCAGGAGGGTTTCCTCGTCTCTCGTCCCTCACCCTTTCCTCGTTCTCTTTTGTTGCCAATTGTTGCTGTTGTGGAAAACACCATGCCGTGCTGAATCAAAACCCTTTGATCCCCACCTCCATTGGCAACCATTGAGCCGAGGTTTATTTTTGCTCTGTGCGATCGTCCGTGTACCTGGCAGATAGTCGTTTGCTCTTGTTGTTTTTATTGTGATGCTTGGTTGGACGGTTCCTGGCTCCTCGACCGAGTGGTTGGTTTTTTTTCTTTGGTCGGTTGGGAGCTGCCAGGGGCCTCCGCCGACTGACGTTGATCCCTTTAAATGGACTTTGTTTGAATTAATCGAAGTGATATTTCTCTTGTCCTGAATTCAATTTACTTTCGCCTCGTCGACTCCCGCCGCGGCTGTGGCTCCTGCTCCAAGCCGTCTTCGCCTCCCCGACCATCGTCTCCGTCTTCTCAGCCGTGGTCTTCTCTCCGGCCAAACGCTGTCTCAAGGGACCGGGGGTTTTGCGATCCGATCCGTACCCAACCGATTCGATTCGATCCTATCATGCGCGCAATTGAATTGAATTTTCATTTTTGATGCAATGATTTTGCCCTGGTGTCTGTTGCTTGATCCTGCCGCCGGTGGTTTGTTTTTGTACCTGACGAAGATCCCCCGCAGCATCCTCCCGTCGTCGTAGTCGTCGTCATCGTTGGCTCCTCTTATTTCCAGGCCCAGCGGGTGCATCTCGAGAACGAGCATCAGTTCGCGAATCGTTTGAAAATATAAATATTCCCTAAATGGGATTCGTGATGCATAGTGACATGAGTTGTGGGCTAAGAGCATGTTATTATGGCCAAATGGAGAGCAGGGCGAATAGGGGAGAGAGCAAAATATACACAAAATGAGAGTGAGTGAGAGGCTGAATGGTGTAGAAAGAGAAGAGTGAATGGTGTAAAGTGAGGTGAGGTCATGGGTTTCGAAAGGAGGTTTTTAGGTCTATTTAAAAGTAGTTAGGATTTCAAATATGATGCATCTGAAGCTGTGGTTTCTAGGTTGAGTCATAATACTTAGGATACCTATGGACAACTTCCCAACATTCCTTGGTGATAAATGATCAGGATAATATTTTTGTTTATTGGGGAAGCTTCTTCTAATTCTAAGTTAGTAAGTTCATGTGTGTAAGTGATTATTTATGTCTGCATTTACTTTAATCTCAGGCTGTCCAACCTCTGCTCTGGAAAGCAATAAAAAATGCAATATCTGTCTGTCCGTCTGGCAACCTCTCGACCAACGCATATGCAAACTATTCCATGACATTCCTCTAGTCTTAAGCTTAGCGAAGGTAGATTTTAACCTGTTGTTACGTGTTAATTAATGCGCAACATTATGCATCGTGTTATCCCGGCAACAAGTAAAATCGTTTGCATATTTTCCTCCCTCTCTCATCTCTCTCACTCCATCTCGCACTTCTCCTGCTTAATTGGTAGTTAGTCCCGATGTTAGTCTCATCCTCGGCGATCCCTCGACCGCAATAAATAAAATCTAGTCGGAGTCTGACGCCGAACTAGCCCTGTGACTTCTACACCTTCGGTCCACTCCAAATCCAAAGCGAGAACGAAGGAGAGAGAGAGATCGACTCAGAAAAGAGCAGTAGGCTGGTAGGAAAGGTTGGTTTTTCGAATTGCTGGTTAATTGGAGTAATTAATTAGCTGCGACTGTGGCGTCGACTGCGACGTCGACGGATCGATAAAATGATGGTGGTGGCAACAGACACGACGATCCTCCATTCGGTCGGCGTCTGTTGCACCAGAGTGATTAGGGGGAGTGGAGGAGGAGGGAAGAAGTCGGTAGCCGGCAGTCGACTCGAGGCGACGAAGTGGGCTGGACGGGATTATGGACCGATTGGTGCAAGGTGCGGCTGCCGTTTCGAAAGCATCGACAAGAATTTTAACGGCAGCGACAACAAGAATAATCGATAATAGCAACAAGAATCGATCGATAAAATGGTAATTTTCATAGAGTTAACCTCTCGACCGTGGGAAGGAACTGTTCTTCATCGATCTATTTATCTATATCTATATCTTTATCTTTCTCTCCCTCTTTCTTTCTATATTTCTCTCTCTCTCTTTCTATCTCTGAAACTATGAATTCCTATGAGAACTTTTGATTAATTAAAAGAGCTCTCGAGTCATCGTGGAAATTGATATCAATTCTCGATGCTCACGTCAAATTAACCGAAGACCAGGTCAAGTGGAAGGAGGAAGTCAAGGAGTGGTTGGAGGAATTCAAACAGTAGAAAAAAATCAAAGAGTGGAAGGAAAGGCAGGATTTGAAGAACGGAGATGAGTGGAAGGAAGGACGGTCGTGAGGGAATCGCACACTCGCTGCCCCCGTCCACTCAACGAACGCATCGATTACGGCAACTGACAGTAGTTGCCGTCGAGGTGGAGTCCATATTTCGCTCGCTCCCTTCCTCTCGACTGACTTCTAACCATCTTTTCGTACCCCCCGCCTGTTTCCATCACCCTCAGACATTCCACCTATCCATCCATCAACCGTTTATTCGTACGCTAATTGAATGTCTTCACAAACGCAAACGATCACGCATCACAGCAAGGGGAAAGGAGGTATCTGGAAAGGGAGAAAAGGTGGAAGGGTGAACCCTCCTCACGCAAAGCTGGACAGCGATATTCTTCTCCTGCTTCTTCCTCACCCTCTCGATTTAAAAAATGAGAGGATCCCTCCCGCATGGTTCTCGCTCTCCACAGAAGAGGGAACCGTAGAACAGTTCGGACAGCATCAGGTTCTGCGCCTATAATTAGGCATCGCCACCACCTCCGATGACCCGATCCGATCCGACTCCGACCCCACTGGCCACTGACATTGACGATGGAAACAAGCATGGTCCGCAACCTAAATCTCATCGTCCCGGAGTCCCTCATCACGCATTCTCTGACTATCTCCAGTCCTCTACTCGAAGTCAAGCTGCATCGTAGGGACGAGTGTGGCCCCGGCATGTCAAACTTTTTAACAACGTAGACGACAGCTACTCTTTTGCTACTCCATCATCCCTTCTCGTCTTCTTCCCCTCGCCTACCCACGTGGGGCTCGGTTGCACCTGAGGGCATCTTTTAGTGTAGTTTTAGCCAAATTTGCTTCAGTCTTTGTTGGGAATTTCATTCATCAGCTTCTTTCGTGGTTTTCTCTGATGAGGACTTGATGTTGTTATTATTGTTGATTTTTTTGTTGATTTGTTGTTGTTCTTTTTGTTATTATTTTTGGAGCAGTACCTTAACTAACATTAGGGGGTCTTCAACCTACCTTCCATCCAATGCGGTTGTCCGTCCCTCACCCTAGGAGTCTCTGTCCCTTGCCCAGTCTGTCTGGCTTTTGTGCTCTCTGTCGTCTCACACTTTGTCTCTCTTTCTACGCACCCTGTATGTCTGTCTTACGGTCTCTCTTTCTCTCTCTCTCTGTCTGTCGCAGTCTCTATCTCTCCAGTTCGTGATCCCGTCGTGCGTGTTTCATTTCGTCTTGGCTACATCAGAAATTCCATTCCGAGCGGTTGGAAGTCACTAGGCTGCTGACGCACTGCAGTTTCTGTCCCTTTCCCCTCCTTGCCCTCTGCTCTTTCACATGCTTCCCTATTCCACTATTCCGAGCTCCACGCATCGTCTTTGGCAGTGACAGCTTTCGCTGGGAATTATGATGGACGTAATGTAGGTTTCATAATCGTCTAAATGCCAGCATAATCGCGGTAATGATAAGTGAGCAAAGGGTGCATGTGGTGATCGTAATCACCGAGGTGAACGCGATGATGATCATGGTGGTGATCGCGATATTCACGAAGGTGATCGCTATGATATTTCTGTATAGATCATAGTTTTTGTTTGTATATAAAAAATTTTAAGAAATCAAATCCGATTTTGAAGACATTATAATTAGAAAAAAGTTTAAAGTTGCAAAAGTTGAAGAAGAGACTTTATCGAAGAACAGAATCTGTAGAAAATCCATTCCGACTGGTTGCTGAGTAGATGGTGAAGAAGAGACCACAAAGCTGGAATTATCTTTGAATGAAGTATGAATGAATACAGTATGTTAAGAAACTAACAGGAGCTGATAACGATCTATTCCACCAGACCATAATTATAAGCTTGGTAATAATATTCAACTCTCTGTGTCTTCGACCACACCCTAATTTTCAGCATTTCCGGTCTGACCACCGATTGCAGTTTCTATCTTAATTAGTTGTCGATGCTGATCTTGGTGGTCAGAACTCCATCGACTCCGTGGTTATCGCGACTGGCTCTCATTATGGTGAGCATCCAGCATCCAATGGCGATAATTCACCGACTTTACGACCGTGGATTGTCAAAGTTCCCATCGTTAAGTGTTTATTTTGATTGTCAATCGTGGCTCGGGCAACGTGCAGCCAACCAAGCGATCTAGAAACGATCGAGGGAGGGGCCAACGACCCAACCTCGCCCTCTTATCGTCTGGAGATCGCGGTGATAATGAACGAACCTCCTGCCGATCTACAGAGACGGCCAGGCAGGAGAAGAAGAAATCTGATAGCAGCGCTCGAATGCGGCTAATTAAGCAACGTTTCGAGATGCGTGCGTGCGTGCGTGAGTCTCAAAACTAGATGATACTAAATAAATACATGCGTTTCTAGCGGATGTGCGTGTGTGTTTGTGTCATATAAATGTCAACGTTATGCAAATCTTTCCACGCTGCAGTGGGGAGACAGATACCAATAACAACAACAATAGCACCAACAACAAAAACGCATTGGCATTGATATCATGTCGACATCAAGTGGACATCATTACGTTTTGTTGTTCATGATCGTTAAGACGCTCGCAGCAAGTTGGACTCGATCGATCTGTCAGTATTTCTGTATATCCGTCTGTCTATCCTTCTGTCTGTCCTTCTGTCCGTCCGCCAGTTAGTCGATTGGCCAGTTGGTGAGTTTGGGTCTGGCCAATAAAACCTGGTAAAAAGTTATGCACTTTTGACGCTTGTAATCGTAGATTCGAACACGATCGTTTTTAATTTGCTTATCGCTTCGAGTGATCGTTAGAAGTAGCTTTATGGTTGTAAGCGTGTTTCGCTCACACACTGGATTGGCAAAATGAATAATAACAACAACAAGTTATAAAGACAACAACAAGTTATCAAAACAACATCAAGTAATCACAACGACTGAACCGAACATTACCGAGGAAGTTTCTTCGAAGAAATATTAAAATTAATACTTCTATATTGAATTTAATTTCATGATTACTGAGAAAACATTCAAGATCATTAGAGTTCTCCATAATGAACATCAAAGTTGAATTTTGAACATTTAAAGCGCATATTGAACATGAAAATCGTATGTTGAGCATGAAAATCGTGTTTTATATATTAATATCCTTCATACGACCGAAACCGAATGGATTCCTCCCTTCGTATTACTAATTGTTTTGATTTACGAAATGTCTGATGCCACCCTTGTTTGCTTTAGCATGAAATGTGTGAACTGAAAGAAATAACTCACCTCTTAAGACCATAACCTTCCGTTCATTAACACCACCGTCGACACAATAAAAATCCTTGTTTAAAGCCTACGCATAGATATCTAAATCTAACTTCTGTCCTCGCATATCAAGGCGTGTGTGGAGCGAACGGAAACAATGGAAATAAAGAGTTTCAAATGGCAGGCCGTAACATGAAGTTATCAGCGACTACACAAGGAAGACATTAATAGACACTTTAAAGTCGTAAAACTGCTAGTTGTTGTAGTTGTTACTGCAGTTCATTCCCTACTATTTTCAATATATTCACCTCACTCTTTGTCCGTTGCCGTTGCATGTGAAGGAATAATTTGCATTTAAGAGGCGGATAAATGCGAGCGAAAGGTGGAAACTTGTCGCAATTGCATGGCGGAAGGAATAAAATCGCACTTGGCTTCAAATTAATTAGGTTCACAAAACAAAAGACTCAAGACACGAACTTCAAACTCTTCCGAAGTCATCTGCAGATTCTCCATGGTTCATCTTTGCATCATCCGAGGCAGGTGTCGTCGTCGCTGTCTTATCGCCATCCAGCATCCGCAGACGACGCCAACTCACAGCCCATAATAGCAAATTCATGTTAATGGCCCGATAATCGCGCGACCAGAAATTCTTTCAGACCACAACTTTATCTCGCAAATGTGCTCGTATTTTTCACATCCCGTGCTTAATGCAATTCGCTTGCGAAAACTCACTATTTCGTGGCTCATTTACACGCCATTAATGCGACCATCAGCTGCGCCTTCGTGCGCTCCACATCCACATCGATCCCCGGTTCCAATGGGTTTCATGTTCCCTCGTCGTCGTGGTTACAGCAGTCGCCACCGCCGCCGCCTTCCTCTCTTATCACGTTAATGTCCAATATTTCGTGCATTCAGCGAGTTAAAGTTGCATTAAAGAAATGCATTTAAGGTCGTAACTTTGTTTTATGCCCGAGCGCGTCAACGTCCATTGCCGATAACACCTGTTCTGTGTGGTTGGCTTGTTGTTCGCAAACTCACCGCTTCCTCTGACTCTCCGTCCTCCTGGCTTTTCTGCCCTGATCGCCCTCTGCTCCCGGGATGAACCTTTCCATTCGCGATCTCGTTTTGTCCATGTCGTTGGAAGTGAGATTATTATATAAACATTAAGCGGACGCATAAAGTCGTTGGAGAAATGGGACGCCCGACAGATATTCCGATTCTCTTCGAGTCGCAGACAAATTGCAAATCAAGGATTCCTTCTGGGGAGGGAGCGAGACTCGTGTGGGAGGTGGAATGAGACGAAGTTTCAATTAGTATGAAAAGTTTTTTTGTTCAAAAACCCACAATCAACTTGGGCAATGAATTCAATGTAGGAAAGCCAAGCGATCAGTTAAACATATAAATTCTAAAAATCACTTCTAAGTAATAATTCAAATCGATAAAACCAAAATAATCCGAATACTTTTTCACACGAAAACAAAAGACTCAATCGACGAACGCGATTCTCGAAACAATAAAAACTTGTTGCGAAAAACAGCTGCTGTTTTGAGAAACAAAAAATCACTCAAGATCACTTCCCATCCATCGAATGTCGCGCACGTTAATTCGCTTCCTTAATTGCTTCCTCTAGAGTTGCCACTTGAGACGGACAGACAGACATCTTCAATGGCCGGCCAATTAAATTAAAGTCTAAAATAAATAAATTTCAATACTTTTCAGCTTCATCTTCCTCTTCTTATTCCTCTGCTTTCTTGGCATCGATTGCTGGATGTTGTTGTTTATATAGTGTTGGTTCTTGAATTTATTGTTATTGTTGTTGTTGGTGGTGGTGGTGGTGTAGTTGTTGTTGTTATTGCTGTTTTTGCAACTCGCGACTTAATAGCTGCGCGAAGCTGTGCCGTGTGTGGGAATAAATTAAACGTCAAGCACTCGGCGGCGACGACGACAACAGCGAAGTTGGACTCGCGTTGAAGCTAATGAAATGAAAATCGAAAAAATGCGCAACAATCGACAAAAAACAAAGACCACGAAGAACTCGGAAAGTTTAAAAAATTTTAATAATACATGTTTAACTCATTAAAAACTGCTGGCGACGCATGCGCGCAACACGACACGGCGCGGCTCCGACGACGCGCTCAACGGGTGGACCTGGACCGGGACCCTGAGAATCCAAATCCGAAGCCGCCGATGTCGCTGTCTCTCTCTCTTAGGCTGAGTGGCGACCCCAGAGCGTCGCCGTCTTTGGCGGAGATTTGTGCGAAATTTGCATGCGACCGAACGACGGACGAACGAAGAGACAGACGGCGATTTCGAATGACGACGACTCAGGTGGATGGCTGTTCCAGGGTTGCCATGTGTGTAAGTTTTAGTTTTTTAAACATAAAAATGCCATTAGTTGATTACCGCTTTTTTCGGTTTGTTTTCTTATTTTATTTATTGAAAATTTAAAAATTAAAATTTATAAAAAAAACATAAAAACATTTTTTTTTTGTTAAAATAATTTTTTTTTCCAAATTTTCAAAAACAAATTATTTATGAGAAAAATGTTTTATCTTAACGAAAAAAAGTTTTTATTTTTTTAATTTTTTAATTTTTGTAAATTGGTTTTATAAATAAATAAATATCCATGTTATAATTGCGATGGCAACTCTGACCCTAACATTGTTACAAACCCAGGTAGAAAGAGTTGTCAATTGAATAAAATAATTTGCAATTCAAACAAAAAAATATAATATTACAAAATAATTTACATGCATTGAATCAATACAATTCAATTATCGAAGATTCAACTTACGTTGTTTTAAGGTCAACAACTGCCCGTTTGGCAACCCCGTCGTTAGCGAAATGTCACTAAAGCACGGCTCTGGGCCGTAACGACTTTTCGGAAATTTATACTCGGAGCTAATTGGATTTAACAGCGAGCAAAATCACACAGAAATAAAACTGGACGTCGACGCCGGCAGAGACGGCGCCCACGCAGTCGCAGCGGTCCATTTAAAACACTATCAACCATAGCATGTGGTCTACGATCATGTGGTCGCATGGATCTATAAAGTGTTTGTTTAAAGCGACTTTTGGCCCAACGAAAAACTCATCAAATTGAGTTTTATTCGTGGGAACCATGGAACGTGCTGCACCATGAGATTCCCACCTTCACCTTGACAACCAGCCCGATTTTCCCTCTCACTCATACCCTCCTCCTCCTCCGCCTCGTCAATCGGCAGAATTACGAGCGACAACAGACGATTCCTTAGAGAGCTGCACAGCTGCTTCGGCGAATCCCTCGGGGATCCCCGGGAATAGAGTTGCCAAATATAGATCCGCTCACAAATCCTTTCGCTTTCACATCATCATCAACATCTCTCACAGATAGAAATGAGTGTGACTGTGTGCGTTCAATTAAGTATCTCATTACAATTGCGACTTGTGTCTTTGTGTCGTATGCTGTTTGTTCATGGGCAACCGAAACAACAACAACAACTCCCGCCATATGTTGCTGCTGCCTCCTCTTGTTCTTCGAGGGCAAAAACTGCCAAAACACACGCCGCCCGAAACCCAAAGAGACCGCCTTTCAAGTAGGTCCATTATTGTAGTTGTTGCTGTTGTAGAGACAACAATAGAGCAGCGGCAGCAATTGTTGCTATCGGTCTTGTTAATCAGTTTTGCATCAGCTTCGTTGACTCCATTCAATGGCAACGGCGGCAATGCTGATGACGGCGGAGGCGCAAGCGAAAAGAACAAATTTCAATGGCCTGAAGACCATTGTTATTGCAGCGTTCTAAGCACCCTCGATCCGTGCTACTCCTGGCTGTCCGTCTGTCTGACTGTCTGTCTGCCCATCTCTCTATCCGTATGTCTGTCCTCTCCTTTACATTATTTCCGTCCAACCGCCAGTCGGCAGCCTCTCCAGTTGTTTTGTCTGAGCTCTGGCAAATTCGCAATTGAATTTTGACGAAAGTGAAGTGCATTAACACACCCCACACTTCCTCTCTCTTTGTCTCTCTCTCTCTCTCTCTTTACCACCCTCTCTCCTTCGTCTTTTACCAGATTTACCCTCCTCCTTCTTTTCCTACCCTCTCCAACATTCGTGAGTCGCAGCCGTCGTCGAAATCCTCTTTCAGCCGAGGCGCGCGCGTTCGTTCGTCTCCCCTGCTCATTTTACACTATTTTGAGATTTCCGACGATTAAACGCGGTCTCGTCTTTCCATCAAAATGTTGTCAAAATTTTGTGTAAAGCAAGATTTGACACGTGATTAGCGAAATATTTGACATAATGTTGTGCCTTCTGTTGTTGTTGTTCCAAGGGCTCCGAAGGATTTTCCAAGGGAAAAATATTGTGTGGACTCTTGGTTGGTATTAAAATTTCTGCTTTGTATATTTCTCGCAGCCTTCTGTGTTTAGGTGCCATCTGCTCCTGAACCTAAAACTATAAGTATTTACGATTTTTATTTATTTTTATATTAGTTTACTTTATTTATTAATTTTTTGCTATATCGAACTTCTGATATAAAACTAAACTTATAAGAGTTCAAGGATTCATTTAAAAAGGAAAAATCTTTCTATGGATATGTACATTAACAGAAACAGGAAACAGGCGAAAGACAAAAGTTGATACAAGAAACATATCGACAATTAGTACAGAAAATTCCTAAAACTATAACTATACTATCAACCTAAAACCCTTCCAGCGACCTCCTGACAAAGAAAACACCTCGAAGTAACCCTAAGAAGAACCCAAACGCTACTCTTCAAGAAATAGAACAGCAAGAAGTAGTTGAAAATGCATTTAATTAATTCATTCATTAATTGAATAAAAATAAATGTGTGTTTCTGCACATAAACAACCAGAGCAGACATGGAGGCTCTTAAAATAATTGCAGCAGGATGCGAGGTCACTCGAGCATTGCGTTGCAAGGACGTTCCATAAATATTTCAGCAGACAATTGGCGTAAATTGAATCAAGTGAATGGGGCGGGAGGAGAGTTGGACGAGGGTGAGGGAAAGAGAGGGCATTCAATTACCCTGACTATGAGAGGAAGGAGGAGAGAAAGAAATTGAACCAATGAAGGAGATCCGAGAAGAGCCGATGGAGGGAGATGGGGGGTTGGGAAAATTCGAGTAGATTGAAAGAGTGACCAAAACCCATGGCATGCGACCGAAGAACGGGGTCCCGAAGGAGGTGCGTGCCAAGGAGTCGTCGTAGCCAACGGTAGACGCACATTCCAAAGTCAGAACGAACTCGGCCGAGTGGTGGAAGAAGAGGAAGCGGCGACGGTACCTGGCGACAGAAACTGGGTCCCAACGCTCGCGAGGCTCGCATGCCAGCGACAAATAAAAGCGAGTCAATGGCTTTAATGTCGATCATAAAAATCGAACGTAAAAAAGCCGTCGGAAGAAAACGAAAGTGTTGTCGAGGCAGAGGTTGGGCGAAGAGGGGTAGGAAGCGGTGAAGGGGAAGAAAAAGGTGAAGTGAATAAGGTTAGTGGAAGAGTTTTCGGCTCGTCAATAAAAGCCATCGTTATTCACTTATGTTTGTTTTATCGAAAACAAGTCGAACAACCAAACATTTTTACGACACAAGAACATTGATTTTCCTCAAAATCCCAATTCGATGGAGAAGGAAAAGTGAGGTCAGGTTAAGAATACAATGGAAAAGAGGGATAGAAAGAGAGATACAGGGAGAAAGAGGGAGAATGGAGACAGAGAGAAAGACAGCCTACGATAAATTGCCCCATTTCAACGATAAAAATTCCCAATTACACGCGAGTTAACATAATTATTTGCCACTTTACTTCACCGGTTGAAGACGCCGCCGCCGCTTTTGCATCGGCGTATCCCAAAGAGGAGGCATTTGTCATCGAGTTGGCGACGGAAGAGCAGCCGTCGATCTGACGCGCGACAGACAGACGGACGGACGGACACAAAGATAAATGCATACAGTGAACGAAAGATACAGAGCCAAACAAACAGTTGCATCAATAGACAGCGAGAAGGAGTCGAAACGAAAGAGAGGAAGTGAAACAGCAGACAGACCGAAATAAAGTCGAATGGGAAGACAGACAGAAAGCCGGCGAACAGATGGAGGAGACATTTCCGTGGGTGCGTTGGAGATTTACGATCGCTGTCTCCAGACAATTTTCTCCATTTTTCCAGGCACTCGAGCAACGAGAGGAAGCTCGAGCGAAGTCGATCAAGAGGTGTGTGAGAGGGAGGGAGAGATAGTAGAAGGATAAAAAGTAGGGAGTGGAATTCAGTGCAATTGGTTCGTCCGCAAATTGCTGAAATAATTACGCTTCCATTTACAAATTGCTCGCTCGATCGCAACGATCACGACGATTGTCACGATCTCTCGCGGACGACGACGACAAAGTCCTGAGATCGAAACGAGTCCCGAGGCACGTTGGGCAGGAAGTGGGGCAAGATCTCGCGGTGATGAATGTCTCGCTGCGCATTGATGAACGCCCGATGTCAACGAAATTGACTCGACGATGGTCATGGGTTTCTGTGTTTTTCTGCTCGAGTTTCGAAACTCGGTGAGGCAGAAGGAATTTCGCACAATTGGCGCAGACGTCAACGTGTCTGTGGAAGACGACAACGATAAAAACAACAACAACAACAACATCGAAAGAATGGATAAGAAAGATGGAACAGACACAATTCCAAAAATAGCGAAGCAGCGAAATTTCATTGCGAATTAAAATTGTTGCACAGACATGCGAGAAAATATTTTCTTGTTGGGTTTCTTTTTTTTTTTGTTCTTCGATCACTGGGATGTTGGAGCTCTAAAAGAGATGGGAGAAGAGATCGAAAGTAACGCGTCAGTCGATAGACGGACAGCCGGACAAACAGGTTTTTAGGATCGAAAGGTGAGGGAACGAATTGGACAAAAACACATAATGGTACAAACATTCAATAAAACTAATATCACACAAGCTATTAAGATCACAAATCGAACTTAACGAGTTCGAAAATAAATAAGAACAACTCCAAAATCGATATTAACACCTCGATTTTTACGATCGATTTCTAAACGAGGGCGTCGCATACGATAGAGGCGCATAAAAGCCTCATTAACGAATCAAATGGTAGTTAAACAAAGATGGTCAAAAATCAAGTATAAACTATTTTGCATACACATAAAACTCATAGAGATCACATCGTAGTCGATAAAAGGAAACTCCCAACATTTTACGATCAGCCACCATTAACGATCGACCATTGTTTATTCACCTATGGCAATTAAATATTTCGAATACCGATGCGAAACAACAATGAAAATCCCATTCATTTCCCACACAAAACCAATTTTATAACTTTTATTGTCATTACGAAATATTTATTTTCGTTATTAATTTATCAGGAACCATTAAAGACAAAGACCCAAACTCACTTGTGGTGAACGAGACAAGAAAAGACGGGAGACAAGTGGAACTCACCCGCAGTGCATCCGGAACCCACAACAAGGGAACCCACAACCAAATCCCACTGGCCGACGTTCACCACGGGGGTCAACCGCCACACCACACGTAACCTCCCGTCGACTGACCCTCGGTAGGGTCCTCGACGAGCGCCAGAGATGAGGAAGACAAAGCGATCCAAAGCCACAACCATGACGACGTTGACGGCGTCAGAATCATTAGGAGGCGCCGCCGTCGAAGTTCGGATCGTGCTGATCGTTTCATTATGAACGAGAGCAACAACAATGAACAATGGCAACAACAAATATCGGCAGTACCAGTAGGATCATTGATGGATGTATGGCTATATGTATTTATGCAGTATGTGTCAATAACACTTCGATAATTCGGCGATGGCCCGAAGGCGTCGCCGAAAAATTATCAACATCGCCCTGATGAAAAGTGATCGCAATGAAGAGGACAGATAGAGGTGCAAGGTGAGAGTGAGAAGAGAGAGATGGGAGAGACGAGAGGTTCGGGAACTCCTGGACTAAGCCGAAGCCACTCATTCACGTTGAGACCTCTCTCTGTGATAAATGAGGCCTTAAGCCGCCACTGTGCTCACCTCGAGAATCCACCACGATCCGTGGCAGCCGTGACTGATGTTGACTTCGATGACGTTGACGTTGACGCCGCACCGATGACGCCGACGCCGTCGATGACGTTGACGTCGACTACCTGTGTTTTTGGTGTAATTTTTGACAGATCACCTCGTGCCTCATGGCTTAAGACGCAGTCTCGTGCTACTTTGATGCATTGCAGGCGATCAATTATGATGATGGTCTGCATGGACTCTGAGGCATTTGACCACGCTAATGAGGTCAACAACAAAAACGGTGCAAGTGTTTGCAGCTATTTACCGGAGGAGGAGGAGGAGAAGGTGGCCAAGTGCACGGCTCAGATTAATTACCATCGATTCATCATGAATGGTAATGGAATAGAACAATATACACCTCCCTGGGAGTGCGATGGGAGTGTTCCTCCAGTGATCGCTGCGATCGTGGTGGAGTTTTGAAGACTCGACTCATACGAACTATGATGGCTCAATACGAAGGTGAAATACCTTTGGCCTTAATCCCGGAACCCTCATCTGATGAACTCATCTCATGCGAAAGATTCTTCTCGTCACATCGTCTAACCCTTCGAAATGGTCGATAACAAAGGCTTGTGGTAAAGGTTTCTTCGATTTCGGAGATTCAAATCCCGATTCTCTTGAATGAAATCAAAAACCAATGTGGGGGGAACTCGCGATGCGTAAAAATACCGCGAAACACACGATCGTATCGAGGGTTCATCATCCAAACACATGCACACATACACACGAATTGAGAGACAGATGTGGAGAAGAGGTTTCGGATTTTCATTGGAACGAAAGACACAGGTAGAGGAGGAGAGGGAGTGAGAGGGAAACAAAGACAAAGGCCGAGAACGAAATGAGCAACGAAGCGAACATTGAGCTGAGGATCGCGCCAGAAGAGGGTTTTGTGATAAACAACAACAACAACAACAACAACTACAACAACTACAACAACAACAACAGCAACAACTACAACATCAACAATAACAACAACAATGATAAGGAGAAAGAGACCAAGAGGAAGGCACACAGAAAATGTAAACAAAAATAAGCGTTAACATGGCAACAATGGTATCCCGCTGTGGCATTGAAATATGGTTAATATAAATTTTTATGACATTGTCATATGATGGCAGGAGACAACAACACAACAGCCCCAAGGAGTGCTCGTTTATTTCCATCTCTCCTTCTCCCTCTACCCCCAATCTTCTCTCCCTTTGTCACTCTCTGCATGGTCTTCTTAACGATGCTGGGCTGCTTTTATTTTAATGAGGCTTAAAATATTGGCACGCGAGGTCGCCAAGTATAAGAAGGTTTTTATGCGAACTTCTCGGGTTTCACAGCTAACGACAATAACATGGAAAAGCAACAACAAAAGGAAGAAAAAAACAATACGAAGAACCATGGTAAATTCTGCACATCTGACCGCATTGGATTTTACGACGATGATGAAGACATCGTCTGGATTTCAACCAGCAACGACTTCGACGATCCATCTTCCGAAATCAGGCAACTGTAAACGAATGAGTTCTCTTCTCTCCATCTCAAAGCCCCGACCATAATAGAAACATTAACTTTTATGTGATCCTCTCTTCGCCCTCTCTTCACCACCTCTTTCTACCCTCTACCCTTCTGAGTGCATTTGGCAAAAAGCGCCCTTGGCCATCGAAGAACAGTCGGCTGGTTGGCAAACAAGTGGTATCGTGTCGCAATTACAAGCGACACTTACAGACCCTTATGGGGCGGTTCCTATGCCTCTTTCTCTAATTCCTCCCCCTTTGCTTCGCTCTCCTTCATTTCTCGTGTAGTACAATGATTTACAATTGCAAAAAAAATTCACTTGTCGCAACATAATCGACAATATTTCTGCGATTAGAAGGACAAAGGGGAGGAACGAAGATAGGGGATGGGGTCCTGGGAAGGGTCCTGTGAACGTGCGAGGGTCGACATTGGAATGAAAAAAAGGACGATCCCGGCGGGTAGATTTGATTAAAAAGACAAACATGAGTGCTACGGAGGAGGGGAAATGGAACTAGGGATGAAGAGTCGAGTCAATGGACTCAATTTTGAATGCAGTAATCGGTTCAAATGGTTAATCGTTTCTTACAGTTTGATTTATTGCAAGAGTATATGAATTTTCTGAACTTCAAAAAGAAATTGGATCACGAAATGTTTCGAGGCTGTTAATAAAAACGTTGGTTTACCTTTCTTCATGATCTATTTATATTTCCACGTTCAATCAGGTTGATTTTTCTCTCGACTCTTTGAGTTCTCGGTATTCAGATCCACTCCATTCTCTGAGGTCTCTTTTCGCCCTCTCAACTGGGAGTAACTGCGCAGCACTTAACCCATAAAACCCTCGTCTCGAGTACGATGCACTTAACAAATTACAGATGTGAAATTTCATTTGCACCGCTTCGCTTCCCAGGCGCCAGGGATCCGGATCCACCCCGGCCACCTTCGCCCACTGGCACTTCCTCCTCAGCTCACTCACACTTCCTTCGAGCACCCCTCACATTCCACAAATTAGAAAATGATTAATGGACTCAGCCGGTCGCATCCTCAATGCAACAAGAAGGACACGAGACTCGAACGAATGAACCCCACCATCCTCTCACACTCTCCACAGTCTCTGGCACACTTCAGAGCAAATGATACTCTGGAGGATTTCACAGTTGTTTCCTTATTGTTATAGTTGTTGCTACTGCTCCTGCTGGTCCTGATCCTGCTCCTGCTGCTGCTGGTGGAAAAATCACTCTTCCGTTCATTTGTTTCTGTTGCTGGTCCATAACTTCATAATATGACAGAAGGACCAAGGATTCGACCGCGTGGGGGAGTTTCGATTTGTCTCACTCCTTGTTTGGGGGTGTGTTTATTTATGTTGTTGTTGTAATAATGGGTCGGTGTTTCTGTTGTCGGAAAACCACCATCAACAGGACGAACTTCCGTTGATGCCACTGAGGGTGGATTCGATTGACGGTGTTGTTTGGGCTCTTGTGGTAGATGTTGTTGTTGTGGTAGATGTTGTTGTTATGATAGATGTTGTTGTTGTGTTAGATGTTGTTATTGTGGTATATGGTGGTAGTATTGTTGTTGTTGTTGATGTTCTCTTCCCAACTTATGCATCAAATTACGATTTAAAATCCTTCGTCATTTGGAGGGCTGACAAATGGATTCCGGCAGAGCACGACAGGAAGCTGCGAATGAGGCTCGGCCTAAAATAAAAGGGTGCGCAATTGAATTTTGCAATTTCACAGCACGACTCCGGCGACAAGGGTCGTCCAGAGGTCCTCCGGGGTGTTATCTCTGATTTGTAATCTCTGATTGTCTGCTGCTTGACGGATGATTTCATGGCGAATTTTGACACTCAACGGATAATTAGAATTTCCGGGAGGACGACGAAAGACTGAAGGGTTGGGGGAATGCCGAAAAAATATTAAGGAGTGGCTTACGAAAATGATGCGGATCCTTCGGAGGTTCTGTGAAATATGGCATCATCAGCAGGTCCATCTGGAGGAAGCATTCTCCTTAAAGATGACCCCATAGAGAGATTTCTGAGACCTCTTTCTCTAATTGAGTTGTCTTTCACTCTTTTCCATCCTCCTACTCCAACTTCCCAGCTGGCTGTCACTCATTCCACTCCATGCCTGGTAATGGCTTCCGCTCCAAGTGTCTCCAAGGGGTTGATTCTCGATCCCCACCTCCCTGCATCTCCCCACTAAACACCCTCCTCCTGGTTTCTCTTCCTCCATATCGACAGCATGATTCAAATCCATGATGTGGATTTACTTTGGAATTTTCGCATTCGATGCGCCTGAAATCGCTGCCGCCTCACGATGGACCAGGAGAAATTCCGGAATGCTTAGATCCTGATTTATGATTCCACATAGACGAGGGGAAACGAACTGTGAGAGGGTGCGGAGGAAGGGCGAGAGAAGATGTCGAGGGGTCTGGAAAATTCGTCAGTACGTGGCGTAGAAATGCGAAGTATGTTTATGAGCGGATTAACTCGGTTTACGAATTCCATTTGGATTTAATGAGGCTCGAGATTAATTTGTCAGGAAGAGATAACGTGTGGAACGCCATGGCGAAGACGGAGATAGGGAGAGAGTAGGAGAGCCAAATAAGAACGAGGTGAGAGATAAATTTAGAGAAGATGATCTCAGGACGGTTGGAGAGTGAGTCAAGCAATAGTTTAACAGTGGAGTAAATATAGAATTGATAAAATGAAAATGAAAAAAACAAAAAAAATTTTTTTTAAATTAAATTTTATTAATTACACATTTTTTGAAATAAAAAAAGTATTATAATGTTAAACATTTGACGAGAGAGCCAGACGATAGTGGAACGGAATCGAAAAATGAAAATGGAAAAATCAAAAAAATTAATTTTTGAAATTAAATTTTATTTATTACACATTTTTTTAAATTATAAAAAAGTATTATAATGTTAACATTTTTATTTTTTTTTTTTTATTTAGTTTTGGAAAATTGTAAATTTGAAAAATTGTAAATTTGAAAAATTTTGAGAAATTGTAAATCTATACTATACTATACTATACTATACTATACTATACTATACTATACTATACTATACTATACTATACTATACTATACTATACTATACTATACTATACTATACTATACTATACTATACTATATAAAAGAAGAAAGTTGTATGTTCGACTACAAAAACCAGATAAAGAATGTTTCCATTTTTATATTTTTACTGGTTATATAAATTTAACATTAACCATTGAGGGATTTAATTAAAATTAAAAGAGAGTTTTCCATACAAAATTCTCTCTCTCATATTTCGTTGTCATGGTCTTTTGTTGTTATTTTTTGTTTGAGAAAAAAATCCATATTTCATGTTCTCTCTCGGTCAAATTCAATGCCAACACTACGAAAAGTCAAACTGAAAATGAAATATTGACGCTTATAAAAATTAAATTAAATTGTTTGGAATTGTTTTGGCAAATTTCATAATTCAGGCAATTTTTCATGAAAGTCTTAAATGCTTCATATCTCCGTAAATACGCGTTATTTCGCGAAAAGGACGTAAATTCGTGACGACCACTAAATTTTCGAAAATTTTATAATTCAGGCAATTTTTCATGAAAGTCTTAAATGCTTCATATCTCCGTAAATACGCGTTATTTCGCGAAAAGGACGTAAATTCGTGACGACCTCTAAATTTTCGAAAATTTCATAATTCAGGCAATTTGTTATGGAAACCTTAAATGCTTCATATCTCCGTAAATACGCGTTATTTCGCGAAAAGGACGTAAATTCGTGACGACCTCTAAATTTTCGAAAATTTCATAATTCAGGCAATTTGTTATGGAAACCTTAAATGCTTCATATCTCCGTAAATACGCGTTATTTCGCGAAAAGGACGTAAATTCGTGACGACCTCTAAATTTTCGAAAATTTCATAATTCAGGCAATTTGTTATGGAAACCTTAAATGCTTCATATCTCCGTAAATACGCGTTATTTCGCGAAAAGGACGTAAATTCGTGACGACCTCTAAAAATTTTCGAAAATTTCATAATTCAGGCAATTTGTTATGGAAACCTTAAATGCTTCATATTTCCGTAAATACGCGTTATTTCGCGAAAAGGACGTAAATTCGTGACGACCTCTAAATTTTCGAAAATTTCATAATTCAGGCAATTTGTTATGGAAACCTTAAATGCTTCATATCTCCGTAAATACGCGTTATTTCGCGAAAAGGACGTAAATTCGTGACGACCTCTAAATTTTCGAAAATTTTATAATTCAGGCAATTTGTTATGGAAACCTTAAATGCTTCATATCTCCGTAAATACGCGCTATTTCGCGAAAAGGACGTAATTCGTGACGACCTCTAATTTCGAAAATTTCATAATTCAGGCAATTTTTCATGGAAATCTTAAATGCTTCATATCTCCGTAAATACGCGTTATTTCGCGAAAAGGACGTAAAGTTCGTGACGACCTCTAAATTTTCGAAAATTTCATAATTCAGGCAATTTTTCATGGAAATCTTAAATGC